>CM056053.1:464683008-465061100 GCA_029574335.1 Rana kukunoris | reverse complement strand
TCATAGTAATTTTCCCCCCCCCCCCCCCAATTATGTTTACCCCCGCTCCTATTATCCTTTGAACCCCCTCCATCCTCACGACCACCCTAACAACTAGCATGATTGCTGACTGGTCAAGGCTATCAGCTCGGCAGCCTGGAGCTCGGAGTTGCGGACTGATAGGGGATGGGTTCTGCTTCATGTATGCAGTCAGGTAAACTTACAATGACATATCCTGCGTTGTATGTGGTGTCATTTGGTCTTGTGCATGACCCATCCACAAACACAACATGTGAATCTGGTATGGGCAGGGTTGCCATGTCTAGTCTAGGGGAAGTCTCTGTTGTTACAGAAGTCAAAACAGTCATGGTCTTGTGGAATGTCATCTGCCTCACCTTTCAATCCCAATAATGCATTTAAGATAGGGGCAGGGCCTGCATTTGTGGGAACAGTATCTGATTGACAAGGATGTGTTTCCTAAGAGGATGACTTTGTATCCACTTAGACGTTGGGCTGGGCTGACATATGCTGGTGTGTACCCCTCTTAGAAGATGGATGACATGGTGGGTAGTGTAAAGTGTGGTGGGGTGGCCCCAGGGTGAAAACTACTGACATTTCCACCACCATTGCACATGCCGCTAGGGCTCTCAAACAAGCGGGCATACCTTGTACAGAAATTGGCATTACCTTTGAAAAAAACTACGGGTCTAAACTTTCCTCCGTGTTCTTGTGTCAGTACCCCGCCATGGTTTTACAGTTGTCCCTTGTATATAGCTGAAATGGCTTTACATATTTAAGGGAGGCCCAAAGCAGAACTACACATCATTGCTAACTTCAACTTTTCAAAAGCGTTTAACATTCCTTGTGACCATATTATATCTTTTGGTTTGTCTGACAGTGTACATTGCATAGTAAGAACAGTCCGGTATCCACTGTCTCGCAGTAATTTATCATACCCAGAAAAGATAGCATTTCCCTCTGAGTATTTGGGTTGACCAGGCCCATGACAGATTGGATACGGCTAGGACTGATTTTCCTACTCCCTTGACTGAGGACAAAACCAAGATATTCCATTTACACCATTGTAACTTTGTGGGTGAAACTTTGTGCCCACATTCATGTAACCATCCTAACAACGATAAACAATCTTCCCTGCAGGCCTCCCTTGATAGACTACAAACGAGGAGATATCCACATATTGTAGCAGGACAGAACCTTGGGGGGGGTGCCAGGGTTTTAATGTGGCTTGGAGGACTATGCTGTACACAACAGGTGAATCAGCATATCTCTGGTTCATACGGCACCAGGTGAGTTGTTGACCCTCCAAAGGAAAATGCAAACAGAGGCCTAGTGTCCTCGTGTACAGGTATACTGAAAAAAAAACGTTCTTCAAATCAATTACAGAAAAATAGGTGGCCTGTGCAGGGATGGAGGAAAGGAGAGAGGTGACATCTTGCACTATCTTGCACTATCGGGGCAAGTGGGATGATTAAACTATTGATAGCCCTTGGGTCTTGAACAAATCTGACACTACCGTCTGGTTTGGAAACAGGGTTGATAGGGGTACTATATATGCAGAGCAGATAGGGGTTAAGATTCCCTTCTCTAAAAAGGTCCTGTATCATGGGTCTGATTCCATCTAGTTTCTCTTTTGACAAAGGATATTGTTTATGAAACACTGGTTGAGCACCTGGTTTCAGGGTAGCCCGATAGGGGGTACAATCAATGAAACCTGTGTCAAAAATCGTTCTGTGACCATATGCCGTTATCAACAGTGAGTAGTTCATCAGAAACCGCTAAACTGACAAAAATGGGACGGGTTATAGGTATCACCCTAGATTCCATACTGAGTCCATCCGGACCCGAGTGGATCCTCCGGGCCTCGTCACCGTGGGTGTTGAGTCCAGTCTATGTCAAATCTAGGTTGGGTATTTGTCTTGGGCAGGCCAGGGTTCTGGTCTTGGGAATTGGCCCTTCTGTCAGGTAGGGGGCAATTCTGGCCCAATGGCCGGAACGGCCGCAAATTGTAACAAGGTTGGTCCTGTGCGTTTCTATTCATGTGATCCATGTCCATCCGCTATATTATCCACCCAGGGATTAATAAGAAAATAATCCGTGCCTCCTACTCGGGCAACGTATTCTTTGCAGGTTTCTTGGACGTTGGGACATGGGTAGGAGGTAGGTTTACTATGTCTGGTCCCCATTGATCCAAGCACCGGAGTTGGTCAGTATAATATACTGATCCCAATTTTCTTCCGACAGTTGTATCAATGCAAAAATCTTCGTGCCACACACACTGGAAACAGGATCCCGGTTTGATCGGATCCCACACAGTACAGATTGTGTTGGGCAATTTAACTATGGCTTGGATAATACAATTCTTATAAGTAAAGTCTGTGTTTTGCAAAATGAAAGTAACTTTGGCATTTTGCGCTGACACAGGAAGCAAGTCATTGGTTTACACAAGACGACAGTAAGCTATCTATATGCTATACCAATTAAGGAAGTGTCGACTTCACAATGAAAGTTTTTTTTTTTTTTTATGCTGTCCACTTTCGGGTTATTAAACTATTAAATTAATAAGTGACTTCTGTGTACTTCTCATATCTCTGGAGAGGTTATTGTATTTTAGTGTCTAAGTGCTCAATCTATGTTATGTGTCAATCGGTATGCAATTTCACTGTATGTTGCTAGATTGCATGCTGATTGTAAGCTAACAGATCTGCCAGACGGGAGATCTGTGTGTGTGTGGGCACAGTGGAAAGAGTGATTAACACTGGGATTCAAGCTTAGAGGATAGCTGGAGGAACCCTAGAAGTGTGTAGTAATTGCTAGACTGTTTCCCAACCCTTAGCGTGCAGCAGATTGTATGTAAGATCTGTATCTGCCTGTGTGTGGTCAGCTAGTTGGATTGGAGTGGAGTCTCCCTCTAGAAGTGGTTAAAGGTAATGCGGGCTGTGAAGCATCACAGCCAGTCTTACGTGCTTAGTAGAAATTCCTTCTTATTCTTTTAGTTCCTCATACAGCCTCGTCACGAGACGCTCGCTCGTTGTGGTTAGTAATTCACCACTGGCAAGTGTGATCGTGACAGATTGTGAAAAGTACAACCTTATTGTCTATCTGGAAAATCTACCCTGCGACCTAAATACTCTGTACTTTCTTTGGGAGAGATTATTAAAACTAACTCTGGCAGATTTTTTTTAAATTCCACTCAGTTATATTAAATACTAAACAAATTTTACATCAAGGACACGTCATACAATATTACACAGACGATCGGCTCGGTATCACTTGCTTTCATCAACCGTGGGTCATATAGCTTTCGCCTAGCCACGGAGATGGGGCGTCTTATACTTTGCCACAAAACGTCTCAAAGTGGCCCTGGTCTAGCTCACCTTCTAGACACTTGTACCACACAAACAGATAATTTCTTATTACTTTAAAATTCTTAATACTTTAAACATATACTTCTAAGCAGCAATAATTTTAAGCAGCAAATAATATAAGCAGCAGTAATGGGTAATTGTACCAAGGTGATTTCTATGCCTCCCCGAGACACTTGATTCTTAGTTATCCCTGATAACCTATATTATCTGGACATCCCCGATGTCTATATTATGGCGCCAACCACTCTTACCCGTATCTAAAGCACAATTAATTTACAGTCCCTGACTGCCTGGATTCATAGGGAATTCAGGAATTGATCGAGCCCCGCTGACCGAATGAACGGTTTACAGGGAGACCACCTAAATCCCCGGACGAGCCTCCAAATTGTAGGGTAAGATAAAATATGCCCACCTTGGTAAAAGGACCCCTTCGGCACCGGGAGAATGAGTTTAACCTTGCAGTAACAAGACACACGGTATTAGGTTAAAGTCACTCTGCTTTAATATGGCACGAACAGTTTCTTTTATAAAAAACATACAGAGATTCAAAGGAAATACACAAATACATGTCTTAACATCATTGGTTAATACACTGTTACTGGGCGGACGCCCCCCTTTTGGGTGATGCTGTTAAAATATCATTGGTTAAAAGTTATCGTTATTTATTGCTTAAGTTAGAACTCGTCTCATGATTAAGGCTTGTATATATGTCAACCGCCACAAACTGGTTATAGAAACCACAAAACTTAGGTCACAAGACATTCAAACTGACTACTACTATATATGGTCATCACAAGAATTGCTCATGTCATTCTGATATACAGACAGCATATATGCAATATATGGACAACTTATGTTAACCCTTACAGGTGGGAAGCTGGCAGATGGGCACAGGGAGGATGATGACAGGGGTGGGAAGCTGGCAGATGGGCACAGGGAGGATGATGACAGGGGTGGGAAGCTGGCAGATGGGCACAGGGAGGATGATGACAGGGGTGGGAAGCTGACAGATGGGCACGGGAGGATGATGACAGGGGTGGGAAGCTGGCAGATGGGCACAGGGAGGATGATGACAGGGGTGGGAAGCTGGCAGATGGGCACAGGGAGGATGATGACAGGGGTGGGAAGCTGACAGATGGGTGCAGGGAGGATGATGACAGGGGTGGCAAGCTGGCAGAGTGGCACAGGGAGGACGATGACAGGGGTGGGAAGCTGACAGATGGGTGCAGGGAGGACGATGACAGGGGTGGGAAGCTGGCAGATGGGTGCAGGGAGGATGATGACAGGGGTGGGAAGCTGGCAGAGTGGCACAGGGAGGATGATGACAGGGGGTGGGAAGCTGGCAGATGGGTGCAGGGAGGATGATGACAGGGGTGGGAAGCTGGCAGATGGGTGCAGGGAGGATGATGACAGGGGTGGGAAGCTGGCAGATGGGCACAGGGAGGATGATGACAGGGGTGGAAGCTGGCAGATGGGTGCAGGGAGGATGATGACAGGGGTGGGAAGCTGGCAGAGTGGCACAGGGAGGATGATGACAGGGGTGGGAAGCTGACAGATGGGCACAGGGAGGATGATGACAGGGGTGGGAAGCTGACAGATGGGCACAGGGAGGATGATGACAGGGGTGGGAAGCTGACAGATGGGCACAGGGAGGATGATGACAGGGGTGGGAAGCTGGCAGAGTGGCACAGGGAGGATGATGACAGGGGTGGGAAGCTGGCAGATGGGCACAGGGAGGATGATGACAGGGGTGGGAAGCTGGCAGATGGGCACAGGGAGGATGATGACAGGGGTGGGAAGCTGGCAGATGGGCACAGGGAGGATGATGACAGAGGTGGGAAGATGGCAGATGGGCGCAGGGAGGATGATGACAGGGGTGGGAAGCTGGCAGATGGGCACAGGGAGGATGATGACAGGGGTGGGAAGCTGGCAGATGGGTGCAGGGAGGATGATGACAGGGGTGGGAAGCTGGCAGATGGGCACAGGGAGGATGATGACAGGGGTGGGAAGCTGGCAGATGGGTGCAGGGAGGATGATGACAGGGGTGGGAAGCTGGCAGAGTGGCACAGGGAGGATGATGACAGGGGTGGGAAGCTGGCAGATGGGCACAGGGAGGATGAAGATGACAGAGGTGGGAAGCTGGCAGATGGGTGCAGGGAGGATGAAGATGACAGAGGTGGGAAGCTGGCAGATGGGTGCAGGGAGGATGAAGATGACAGAGGTGGGAAGCTGGCAGATGGGCACAGGGAGGATGATGACAGGGGTGGGAAGCTGCAGATGGGTGCAGGGAGGATGATGACAGGGGTGGGAAGCTGGCAGATGGGTGCAGGGAGGATGATGACAGGGGTGGGAAGCTGGCAGATGGGCACAGGGAGGATGATGACAGGGGTGGGAAGCTGGCAGATGGGCCCAGGAGGATGATGACAGGGGTGGTAGGCTGGCAGATGGGTGCAGGGAGGATGAAGATGACAGAGGTGGGAAGCTGGCAGATGGGTGCAGGGAGGATGAAGATGACAGAGGTGGGAAGCTGGCAGATAGGCGCAGGGGGAGGATGAAGATGACAGAGGTGGGAAGCTGGCAGATGGGCACAGGGAGGATGATGACAGGGGTGGGAAGCTGGCAGATGGGTGCAGGGAGGATGATGACAGGGGTGGGAAGCTGGCAGATGGGCACAGGGAGGATGATGACAGGGGTGGGAAGCTGGCAGATGGGCCCAGGGAGGATGATGACAGGGGTGGTAGGCTGGCAGATGAGTGCAGGGAGGATGAAGATGACAGAGGTGGGAAGCTGGCAGATGGGCGCAGGGAGGATGATGACAGGGGTGGGAAGCTGGCAGATGGGCGCAGGGAGGATGATGACAGATGGGCGCAGGTAGGATGATGACAGGGGTGGGAAGCTGGCAGATGGGTGCAGGGAGGATGATGACAGGGGTGGGAAGCTGGCAGATGGGTGCAGGGAGGATGAAGATGACAGAGGTGGGAAGCTGGCAGATGGGCGCAGGGAGGATGATGACAGGGGTGGGAAGCTGGCAGATGGGCGCAGGGAGGATGATGACAGATGGGCGCAGGTAGGATGATGACAGGGGTGGGAAGCTGGCAGATGGGCGCAGGGAGGATGATGACAGGGGTGGGAAGATGGCAGATGGGTGCAGGGAGGATGATGACAGGGGTGGGAAGCTGGCAGATGGGCGCAGGGAGGACGATGACAGGGGTGGGAAGCTGGCAGATGGGTGCAGGGAGGATGAAGATGACAGAGGTGGGAAGCTGGCAGATGGGTGCAGGGAGGATGAAGATGACAGAGGTGGGAAGCTGGCAGATTGGCGCAGGGAGGATGAAGATAACAGAGGTGGGAAGCTGGCAGATGGGCGCAGGGAGGATGATGACAGGGGTGGGAAGATGGCAGATGGGCGCAGGGAGGATGATGACAGGGGTGCGAAGCTGGCAGATGGGCGCAGGGAGGATGATGACAGGGGTGGGAAGATGGCAGATGGGCGCAGGGAGGATGATGACAGGGGTGCGAAGCTGGCAGATGGGCACAGGGAGGAGGATGACAGGGGTGGGAAGCTGGCAGATGGGCACAGGGAGGATGATGACAGGGGTGGGAAGCTGGCAGATGGGCACAGGGAGGAGGATGACAGGGTGGGATGCTGGCAGATGGGCACAGGGAGGATGATGACAGGGGTGGGAAGCTGGCAGATGGGCACAGGGAGGATGATGACAGGGGTGGGAAGCTGGCAGATGGGCACAGGGAGGATGATGACAGGGGTGGGAAGCTGACAGATGGGCA
The DNA here is from genome assembly GCA_029574335.1 of Rana kukunoris. Lineage (NCBI taxonomy): Eukaryota > Metazoa > Chordata > Amphibia > Anura > Ranidae > Rana > Rana kukunoris. The sequence continues at coordinate 465,053,949 of CM056053.1, read as the reverse complement.
CAGGGAGGATGATGACAGGGGTGGGAAGCTGGCAGATGGGCACAGGGAGGATGATGACAGGGTGGGAAGCTGGCAGATGGGCACAGGGAGGATGATGACAGGGGTGGGGAAGCTGACAGATGGGTGCAGGGAGGATGATGACAGGGGTGGGAAGCTGGCAGAGTGGCACAGGGAGGATGATGACAGGGGTGGGAAGCTGGCAGATGGGTGCAGGGAGGATGATGACAGGGGTGGGAAGCTGGCAGATGGGTGCAGGGAGGATGATGACAGGGGTGGGAAGCTGGCAGATGGGCACAGGGAGGATGATGACAGGGGTGGGAAGCTGGCAGATGGGTGCAGGGAGGATGATGACAGGGGTGGGAAGCTGGCAGAGTGGCACAGGGAGGATGATGACAGGGGTGGGAAGCTGGCAGATGGGCACAGGGAGGATGATGACAGGGGTGGGAAGCTGGCAGATGGGCACAGGGAGGATGATGACAGGGGTGGGAAGCTGGCAGATGGGCACAGGGAGGATGATGACAGAGGTGGGAAGATGGCAGATGGGCGCAGGGAGGATGATGACAGGGGTGGGAAGCTGGCAGATGGGCACAGGGAGGATGATGACAGGGGTGGGAAGCTGGCAGATGGGTGCAGGGAGGATGATGACAGGGGTGGGAAGCTGGCAGATGGGCACAGGGAGGATGATGACAGGGGTGGGAAGCTGGCAGATGGGTGCAGGGAGGATGATGACAGGGGTGGGAAGCTGGCAGAGTGGCACAGGGAGGATGATGACAGGGGTGGGAAGCTGGCAGATGGGCACAGGGAGGATGATGACAGGGGTGGGAAGCTGGCTGGCACATGGCACAGGGAGGATGATGACAGGGGTGGGAAGCTGGCAGATGGGTGCAGGGAGGATGATGACAGGGGTGGAAGCTGGCAGATGGGCACAGGGAGGATGATGACAGGGGTGGGAAGCTGGCAGATGGGTGCAGGGAGGATGATGACAGGGGTGGGAAGCTGGCAGATGGGCACAGGGAGGATGATGACAGGGGTGGGAAGCTGGCAGATGGGCGCAGGGAGGATGATGACAGGGGCGGTAGGCTGGCAGATGGGTGCAGGGAGGATGAAGATGACAGAGGTGGGAAGCCTCAGATGGGCGCAGGGAGGATGATGACAGGGGTTGGAAGCTGTCAGATGGGCGCAGGGAGGATGATGACAGATGGGTGCAGGGAGGATGATGACAGGGGTGGGAAGCTGGCAGATGGGCACAGGGAGGATGATGACAGGGGTGGGAAGCTGGCAGATGGGCGCAGGGAGGAGGATGACAGGGGTGGGAAGCTGGCAGATGGGCGCAGGGAGGAGGGTGACAGGGGTGGGAAGCTGGCAGAGTGGCACAGGGAGGATGATGACAGGGGTGGGAAGCTGGCAGATGGGTGCAGGAGGATGAAGATGACAGAGGTGGGAAGCTGGCAGATGGGTGCAGGGAGGATGAAGATGACAGAGGTGGGAAGCTGGCAGATGGGTGCAGGGAGGATGAAGATGACAGAGGTGGGAAGCTGGCAGATGGGTGCAGGCAGGATGAAGATAACAGAGGTGGGAAGCTGGCAGATGGGTGCAGGGAGGATGATGACAGGGGTGGGAAGCTGGCAGATGGGCACAGGGAGGATGATGACAGGGGGTGGAAGCTGGCAGATGGGTGCAGGGAGGATGATGACAGGGGTGGGAAGCTGGCAGATGGGCACAGGGAGGATGATGACAGGGGTGGGAAGCTGGCAGATGGGCACAGGGAGGATGATGACAGGGGTGGGAAGCTGGCAGATGGGTGCAGGGAGGATGATGACAGGGGTGGGAAGCTGGCAGAGTGGCACAGGGAGGATGATGACAGGGGTGGGAAGCTGGCAGATGGGTGCAGGGAGGATGATGACAGGGGTGGGAAGCTGGCAGATGGGCACAGGGAGGATGATGACAGGGGTGGGAAGCTGGCAGAGTGGCACAGGGAGGATGATGACAGGGGTGGGAAGCTGGCAGAGTGGCACAGGGAGGATGATGACAGGGGTGGGAAGCTGGCAGATGGGCACAGGGAGGATGATGACAGGGGTGGGAAGCTGGCAGATGGGTGCAGGGAGGATGATGACAGGGGTGGGAAGCTGGCAGATGGGTGCAGGGAGGATGATGACAGGGGTGGGAAGCTGGCAGATGGGCACAGGGAGGAGGATGACAGGGGTGGGAAGCTGGCAGAGTGGCACAGAGAGGATGATGACAGGGGTGGGAAGCTGGCAGATGGGCACAGGGAGGATGATGACAGGGGTGGGAAGCTGGCAGAGTGGCACAGGGAGGATGATGACAGGGTGGGAAGCTGGCAGATGGGCACAGGGAGGATGATGACAGGGGTGGGAAGCTGGCAGATGGGCACAGGGAGGAGGATGACAGGGGTGGGAAGCTGGCAGAGTGGCACAGGGAGGATGATGACAGGGGTGGGAAGCTGGCAGATGGGTGCAGGAGGATGATGACAGGGGTGGGAAGCTGGCAGATGGGCACAGGGAGGAGGATGACAGGGGTGGGAAGCTGGCAGAGTGGCACAGGGAGGATGATGACAGGGGTGGGAAGCTGGCAGAGTGGCACAGGGAGGATGATGACAGGGGTGGGAAGCTGGCAGAGGGGCACAGGGAGGAGGATGACAGGGGTGGGAAGCTGGCAGAGTGGCACAGGGAGGATGATGACAGGGTGGGAAGCTGGCAGATGGGCACAGGGAGGATGATGACAGGGGTGGGAAGCTGGCAGATGGGCACAGGGAGGAGGATGACAGGGGTGGGAAGCTGGCAGAGTGGCACAGGGAGGATGATGACAGGGGTGGGAAGCTGGCAGAGTGGCACAGGGAGGATGATGACAGGGGTGGGAAGCTGGCAGAGTGGCACAGGGAGGATGATGACAGGGGTGGGAAGCTGATGAGGATAATGGTGATGACAAATGGTTAGTAGGTGCATGCCTCACATGCTGAATGGCTGGGCTCAGTGGGCTGTGTCTGTGTGGGATGGCTGGCAGCAGTGATTGTCGGGGCAACCTCGGTCAGTAGGTGACGTCACAGGATGTGTCCGTGAATGGCAGGACCGCGTCATTCTGTACCTTGGATCTCCGGCATAGCAGACAGGCTCCCCGTCCCGATGATCGCCAGGCGCCTGCTCTGGCAGTAGCAGGTCCCGTCCTGAGCGTCCTCCACCACAGACTGTCCATCCGCGGAGAGCAGGTGAGAGCTGCACGGCCGCCGCTGGCATTATCCGGGCTCTGCACATGGCGGGAGATCGCAGAGCCCGGCAGAAAGGGAGGAGCCAGAGGGGGGAAGTAGATGATGGAGACACCCACTGACTCTGGGACCTTGCCTCGGGCAGTGCTCACTCAAGGGAACAGTCCGCTCCAGGCAGGAAAAAGTTGTAGCGGCCAGAGAGACGGCCCCAGGGACACAGAGTGGGGGACATTCCCTCGCACTCCCGCTAACACGTTAGGCAAATTAGGCAGCTGCGAGGCCCCTGTTTAGCGACGGCCTTAGGCGACCGCCTAATTTGCCTAATTAGAGAGCCGCCTCTGACGAGGCTGGTGTTGCAGAAGAGGCCTATCTGCTCATCGAAGGACACTTCGTACCTGAGAGGCTGGAAGGTGGTCGCCTGTCAGTGTCTGATGCAACTAAAGCTGTTTGAAGGAGATCCGGGTGCTGAATCTAGTTAAGAAGGATTTTGGACCGAAATTGTCTCCACCTTTAGGAGGGTCTGTGGCAGAGACTTTAAACTGAAGTTTCTGAGTGACACTCTGGCTGCTAGGCTGGTGAGAGAGGCCTATCCAGGTGCACTATACCTGTGGCAGGCACAGCACTATGAAGTGCCTCATGCGCTGTGGCATTAGAAGAATTGTGATATCTCTGATTTTTCAGTCCAACAAGACCGTCTATTACTCTGAAAATTCCTCTAGCGCCGTTCTATGGAAGCAGTAGGTTATAACCACTTAAGACCCGGACCAAAATGCAGGTAAAGGACCTGGCCCTTTTTGCGATTCGGCACTAGCGTCGTTTTGAAACTGACAATTGCGCGCGGTCGGTGTGCGACGTGACTCCCAACAAAATTGGCGTCCTTTTTTCCCCCACAAATAAAGCTTTCTTTTGGTGGTATTTGATCACCTCTGCGTTTTTATTTTTTGCGCTATAAACAAAAATATAGCGACCAATTTTGAAAAAAATGCAATATTTTTTTACTTTTTGCTATAATAAATATCCCCCAAAATATATATAAATTTTTTTTTCCTCAGTTTAGGCCGATACGTATTTCTTCTACCTATTTTTTGGTAAAAAAAAATCGCAATAAGCATTTTATCGGTTGGTTTTCGCAAAATTTATAAGCGTTTACAAAATAAGGGATAGTTTTATTGCATTTTTATAAAAAAAATTTTTTTACTACTAATAGCGGCGATCAGCGATTTTTTTTCGTGACTGCGACATTATGGCGGACACTTCGGACAATTTTGACACATTTTTGGGACAATTTTTCACAGCAAAAAATGCATTTAAATTGCATTGTTTACTGTGAAAATGACAGTTGCAGTTTGGGAGTTAACCACAAGGGGGCGCTGTAGGATTTGTGTGTTCCCTGCGTGTGTTTACAACTGTAGGGGGGTGTGGCTGTAGGTGTGACGTCATCGATCACGTCCCCCTATAACAGGGATGACGTGATCGATGCTGCGGCCACAGTGAAGCACGGGGAAGCCGTGTTTACACACGACTCTCCCTGTTCTTCAGCTCCGGGGACCGATCGCCGCACTCCAGCGGTGATCGGGTCAGCGAGTCCTGCGGTCACGGAGCTTCGGCTGGGTACTAGAACCAACGTATATATACGTTGATGTGCCCAGCCGTGCCATTCTGCCGACGTAAATGTACAGTAGGCGGTCCTTAAGTGGTTAAAGAGCACACCAAATGCTTAAAATGACTTCTTTATTAACTTCATTTTTCTTCATATATAACACGGCTGCTTTGCAGCAGACAGTCCATGTACAAAAACACGTGTTGAATAAGTATGACAGAAAGTGGCGGTTCAAATATTCAATCTTGTCATTTAACATAAGATGGTGGATATATTTCTTTCTTCAGTATTTATAATCTCTCTCTCTCTCTCTCTGTAAGTTATTAAAGCATTCTCTGATTTCTCTGAAAGGTTTAACTCTGTGGTTTGCAACTTGGTTTGTTAGGTTTGCAGGGTTTGGTGAGGTTGATTTAGTTTGTGAATTAGGTGAATTAGATGAGTTAGATGAGTTAATTCGGTGGAACTACAAGTGAACACATAACCAGTTCAGTATACAGTTCTAATCACATTATTTACAATAAGAACATATATATAACTGTATGACATACCTATTTGGCCTCTTTGCTTCCATAAAACTGAACCCTGTTTCTGTGTCTGTTCTGTTCTGTAGTGGAATGAGTTCTAGCAGCTCTGCTGGGAACTTTCCAGACAGAATGAATGCAAAGCTGGCTGTGATAGGTCAAGACTCTTGCTGAGTGTGAGACTGGCTGTGATTAGTCAAGGCTCCTGATGAGTCACACAAGCTTAACTCTATACTTTCTGGTTTCTTACCTTACAGTCACACAACAAATCTTAAAATGCATATTCTCTCTTTTTGGTTCTGTGAACACAACATTCAACTGTTATTTACTGTGATTTTATGCTTGGATGTGAAATAACTCTGCTTTTGTCTCTCACATATACACATGTGCACTACATTAGGTTCTTAGAAGGTCTAGCTGTATACACATGTAGGTTATATTAGCGACCTAGGACAGGTTCTAGCTGGCCAGCTACAATATCCACTCTGGCTGGAGTGGTGAAGAGATTTATCATTGGAAGCAAGACTGTTTCCTCACCAATTAACCCTGAATCCGCCATTTCCATTTATTCTATCCCTTCACCTACTCTTATTTCTATCGGCTGGGTAATAAAAGCACAGAAAAGACACCTGTCATGTGGACATTGACTTTATTACAGCTCTCAACCCAAATCAAACCAGCAGCTCCTTCGGGGGTAGTGCTACACCTGTAATAAACAGGGATGGTCTAGCTAGGACTGACCTAACAAGCACTAAATAGGAGAGTGGGACTGGTGGAGATACCAAATCACAGAATTAAGGGCGTTGTAGGGTCCATAAACCACCAATAGATTAGGGTGACCAGACATCCCCAGTTTCAGGGGACAGTCCCCTGATTAAGGACACTGTTCCCGGACCAAGTCTGTCCCTGGTTTTGTCCCCAGATTGCATTTAGTAGGGGGCAGCAGCAATTTCAAAGACAGTCAGTGCAGAATTAAAATACAAAAATTTGAATTACACCCCCCCGCTCCGCTGTGCCTACTAGCATAGGGGGGTTGTATTTTTCCCATTATCTGCGCCCCTTTCTGATGATCATGTGCTGGTCGGAGCAGAGGGAATGTTTCTTCAGTTTCGGGTGCATGCCCATTCAGCTCCGCTCGCATGTTCTTCTGCCTTGGCTCAAATCCTATCCAGCCACCTGCCTATCTCCTTGCCTTCCCTGGTGGAGTGATCTTCCTCCGCTCCCCATCCAGTTGTAGCCGGGGCCGAAGAGTAAGACTTGAGAGGCTGTGAGGCGGGCGGCGACGGACAGAGAGTTGCTGATTGTTGCCATTACTAGTAAAGAAAAAATATATATCCCCAGATTTCATTTAACAAATCTGGACACCATACACTAGATGTCAACTACATATAGGTGGGACACAACATTGTCTATCATGACACACCTTTTCACAACTTCCTGCGTTAGTTGTTTTTATTGTTTTTATTGCACTTGGCATTCAGACACTTTAGAGCTTCAAGAAATTGTTGCTGGAAGACTTCCCCATTCCAGGTGCTGTAAACACCAGCAGTGACGGTGGGTCCATAGTGTACGCAGGAGCTCCACCCCCTCTCTCCTGCACCCATCAATCAACAATACATAGCTTCATGCATTGCATGAAGCTTTGTACTGTCGCTGCTGCCGCCCACTATTCAGGTGTCTGGCCCCCTGTTGATCACCGACCATCTGAATAACAGCGATGGGTGTGTTTTGGAAGTGCCTGACTAGAGCCAGAGTCTCTAATAGGCTTCCTGATTAGAGCCTGTGGGCTCTAATCGGCTTCAAAATGGTTAACCAGAGAGCCCACGGCTGTGCATTCCCTGGTTAAACAGTGCTGTGTTAGGGAATCAGGGTGGCTAAAGTGCCCCGGACAGGCGTTTAACTTGGGCCTGGCAGCCGAAAGGTCACTTGCAATCGTCACTGGGAGGAATTAGGGCCTCTGCCACAGGCCTGAGGAATTTCCATAATTTTCAAAGGGGTAGAACTAATGGATCCTCCCAGTAAGTCACTTCTCTAGAGTCATCAAAGGACAGTTGAAGTGTACCTGTCATGTAGTGATGACCCGATTCCCAGTGGTTCGCCTAGGCCTCGCGGACAACCTCTGCCTTTAGGTCTCCTGAGCCAATCCCCCACCATACAGCTCCCAGCTTAGGATCTGGGACCAAGCAAGCTGCTGGGACCCCTTTCGATGTCAGGGTGAAGCTCCGCTTGGTGCGTAGCTTCGGCCAGGCAGGCCTCGGTGGCGGGGCCCATGAATGTGCGCACCCTGAAGGTGGATGCCGCACATGGAATGCGGGCCCCACGTAGAACGTTGCACGCTTCTCTCTAAGGCATCTGCCACAGATATACTCTCCCGCCAGCATGTCTAGAGGGAAAATCCTCCTCGGATTGGCTGCTGGGAGAAAGTGGGTCTGTCAGAACCCCTTCCAGCGCCAACTGTCACCCAGGGGTAAAAACACCTCCCCTGGCATGCAGACTGGCCTGGAAAGCAGTTTTAAGCTGACAGCAACCTAAACTTAACCAATTTGTGTGTGCGAGCAACTTAACTCTCCACACTAACTTTAGCGTAACGCCCCGCCAAATAGGGGGGGGGGGCGCTACAACTGTAAGCTCTAACGAGCAGGGCCCTCTGATCCCTCCTGCATTGAATTGTATTGTAACTGTACTGTCTTCCCTGATGCTGTAAAGCGCTGCGCAAACTGTTTGCGCTATATAAATCTTGTATAATAATAATAACTTGATGGGTCAGTTTGCCTGGGTGTATTATGATTACCATGGGAACAACAACTATTTACACTCTGTTTTCTGTTTATTGCACCACACAGGCTACAACATACAGTACCATACGCACCCATTATTACCCCTTGGAGTAGGTACCCAGCTTGGAAGATGAGGGAGTGCCGGTGGTGTAAATTCCACACCGAAACTCTGTAGCATCTGATATCCAGGGCCGATCCTACCCGGGGTGCAGTGGGTGCCCCGCACCCAGCGCTGTCATGCGCGAGGCGCCGAGCGAGCCGCCGAGGAGGTTCTTTTTTTTTTTTTTTTTAAATGAGCCGCCGAGCCGCCGAGGAGGTTGTTTTTTTTTTTTTTTTTTTATTTCCGAGCGGCCGAGCCGCCGAGCCGCCGAGCCGCCGAAGCAATCCGAGACCCGAGCGGGATGCGACGACGTGACGTCACACGGCCGCTCGGCTCCACCCACCGTGACCTCTGCCACAGCCAACTTCAGACAGCGTGCGGAGCGAGCGCCGAGCGGAGCTGCCGCCTGTCAGCTGAGATTGAGCGCCTCAGCCTGCCATGTCCTGGGTGGGTCTGTACTAATGGGGGGTTATCCTAGGGGAGTATGTATGTACTAATGGGGGGGTTTGTCCTGGGTGCAGGGCCGATCCTACCCGGGGTGCAGTGGGTGCCCCGCACCCAGCGCTGTCATGCGCGAGGCGCCGAGCGAGCCGCCGAGGAGGTTCTTTTTTTTTTTTTTTTTAAATGAGCCGCCGAGCCGCCGAGGAGGTTGTTTTTTTTTTTTTTTTTTATTTCCGAGCGGCCGAGCCGCCGAGCCGCCGAGCCGCCGAAGCAATCCGAGACCCGAGCGGGATGCGACGACGTGACGTCACACGGCCGCTCGGCTCCACCCACCGTGACCTCTGCCACAGCCAACTTCAGACAGCGTGCGGAGCGAGCGCCGAGCGGAGCTGCCGCCTGTCAGCTGAGATTGAGCGCCTCAGCCTGCCATGTCCTGGGTGGGTCTGTACTAATGGGGGGTTATCCTAGGGGAGTATGTATGTACTAATGGGGGGGTTTGTCCTGGGTGGGTCTGTACTAATGGGGGGTTGTCCTGGGTGGGTCTGTACTAATGGGGGGTTATCCTAGGGGAGTATGTACTAATGGGGGGGTTTGTCCTGGGTGGGTCTGTACTAATGGGGGGTTGTCCTGGGGGAGTCTGTACTAATGGGGGGTTATCCTAGGGGAGTATGTACTAATGGGGGGGTTTGTCCTGGGTGGGTCTGTACTAATGGGGGGTTGTCCTGGGTGGGTCTGTACTAATGGGGGGTTGTCCTGGGGGAGTCTGTACTAATGGGGGGTTGTCCTAGGGGAGTATGTACTAATGGGGGGGTTTGTCCTGGGGGGGGGGTCTGTACTAATAGGGGGTTGTCCTGGGTGGGTCTGTACTAATGGGGGGTTATCCTAGGGGAGTATGTACTAATGGGGGGTTTGTCCTGGGTGGGTCTGTACTAATGGGGGGGTTTGTCCTGGGGGGGGGGTCTGTACTAATAGGGGGTTGTCCTGGGTGGGTCTGTACTAATGGGGGGTTATCCTAGGGGAGTATGTACTAATGGGGGGTTATCCTGGGGAAGTCTGTACTTATGGGGGGTTGTCCTGGGTGGGTCTGTACTAATGGGGGGTTTGTCCTGGGTGGGTCTGTACTAATGGGGGGTTGTCCTAGGGGAGTATGTACTAATGGGGGGTTATCCTGGGGAAGTCTGTACTAATGGGGGGTTGTCCTAGGGGAGTATGTACTAATGATTGGTTTGTCCTGGGGGGGGGTATGTACTAATGGGGGGTTGTCCTGGGTGGGTCTGTACTAATGGGGGGTTGTCCTGGGTGGGTCTGTACTAATGGGGGGTTATCCTAGGGGAGTATGTACTAATGGGGGGTTTGTCCTGGGTGGGTCTGTACTAATGGGGGGTTGTCCTGGGGGAGTATGTACTAATGATTGGTTTGTCCTGGGGGGGGGGTCTGTACTAATGGGGGGTTGTCCTGGGTGGGTCTGTACTAATGGGGGGTTGTCCTGGGTGGGTCTGTACTAATGGGGGGTTGTCCTGGGAGGTCTGTACTAATGGGGGGTTATCCTAGGGAAGTATGTACTAATGGGGGGTTTGTCCTGGGTGGGTCTGTACTAATGGGGGGTTGTCCTGGGGGAGTCTGTACTAATGGGGGGTTGTCCTAGGGGAGTATGTACTAATGGGGGGTTTGTCCTGGGGGGTCTGTACTAATGGGGGGTTGTCCTAGGGGAGTATGTACTAATGGGGGGTTATCCTGGGGAAGTCTGTACTTATGGGGGGTTGTCCTTGGTGGGTCTGTACTAATGGGGGGTTGTCCTGGGGGAGTCTGTACTAATGGGGGGTTATCCTAGGGAAGTATGTACTAATGGGGGGTTTGTCCTGGGTGGGTCTGTACTAATGGGGGGTTGTCCTGGGGGAGTATGTACTAATGATTGGTTTGTCCTGGGGGGGGTCTGTACTAATGGGGGGTTGTCCTGGGTGGGTCTGTACTAATGGGGGGTTGTCCTGGGTGGGTCTGTACTAATGGGGGGTTGTCCTGGGGGAGTCTGTACTAATGGGGGGTTATCCTAGGGAAGTATGTACTAATGGGGGGTTTGTCCTGGGTGGGTCTGTACTAATGGGGGGTTGTCCTGGGGGAGTCTGTACTAATGGGGGGTTGTCCTAGGTGGGTCTGTACTAATGGGGGGTTGTCCTGGGGGAGTCTGTACTAATGGGGGGTGATCCTAGGGAAGTATGTACTAATGGGGGGTTTGTCCTGGGTGGGTCTGTACTAATGGGGGGTTGTCCTGGGGGAGTCTGTACTAATGGGGGGTTGTCCTAGGGGAGTATGTACTAATGGGGGGTTTGTCCTGGGTGGGTCTGTACTAATGGGGGGTTGTCCTAGGGGAGTATGTACTAATGATTGGTTTGTCCTGGGGGGGGGGTATGTACTAATGGGGGGTTGTCCTGGGTGGGTCTGTACTAATGGGGGGTTGTCCTGGGTGGGTCTGTACTAATGGGGGGTTATCCTAGGGGAGTATGTACTAATGGGGGGTTTGTCCTGGGTGGGTCTGTACTAATGGGGGGTTGTCCTGGGGGAGTCTGTACTAATGGGGGGTTGTCCTAGGGGAGTATGTACTAATGGGGGGTTTGTCCTGGGGGGTCTGTACTAATGGGGGGTTGTCCTAGGGGAGTATGTACTAATGGGGGGTTATCCTGGGGAAGTCTGTACTTATGGGGGGTTGTCCTGGGTGGGTCTGTACTAATGGGGGGTTGTCCTGGGGGAGTCTGTACTAATGGGGGGTTGTCCTAGGGGAGTATGTACTAATGGGGGGTTTGTCCTGGGGGGGTCTGTACTAATGGGGGGTTGTCCTGGGGGGGTCTGTACTAATGGGGGGTTGTCCTAGGGGAGTATGTACTAATGGGGGGTTATCCTGGGGGAGTCTGTACTTATGGGGGGTTGTCCTGTGGGAGTCTGTACTAATGGGGGGTTGTCCTGGGGGAGTCTGTACTAATGGGGGGTTATCCTAGGGAAGTATGTACTAATGGGGGGTTTGTCCTGGGTGGGTCTGTACTAATGGGGGGTTGTCCTGGGGGAGTCTGTACTAATGAGGGGTTGTCCTAGGTGGGTCTGTACTAATGGGGGGTTGTCCTGGGGGAGTCTGTACTAATGGGGGGTGATCCTAGGGAAGTATGTACTAATGGGGGGTTTGTCCTGGGTGGGTCTGTACTAATGGGGGTTGTCCTGGGGGAGTCTGTACTAATGGGGGGTTGTCCTAGGGGAGTATGTACTAATGGGGGGTTTGTCCTGGGTGGGTCTGTACTAATGGGGGGTTGTCCTAGGGGAGTATGTACTAATGATTGGTTTGTCCTGGGGGGGGTATGTACTAATGGGGGGTTGTCCTGGGTGGGTCTGTACTAATGGGGGGTTGTCCTGGGTGGGTCTGTACTAATGGGGGGTTATCCTAGGGGAGTATGTACTAATGGGGGGTTTGTCCTGGGTGGGTCTGTACTAATGGGGGGTTGTCCTGGGGGAGTCTGTACTAATGGGGGGTTGTCCTAGGGGAGTATGTACTAATGGGGGGTTTGTCCTGGGGGGTCTGTACTAATGGGGGGTTGTCCTAGGGGAGTATGTACTAATGGGGGGTTATCCTGGGGAAGTCTGTACTTATGGGGGGTTGTCCTGGGTGGGTCTGTACTAATGGGGGGTTGTCCTGGGGGAGTCTGTACTAATGGGGGGTTGTCCTAGGGGAGTATGTACTAATGGGGGGTTTGTCCTGGGGGGGTCTGTACTAATGGGGGGTTGTCCTGGGGGGGTCTGTACTAATGGGGGGTTGTCCTAGGGGAGTATGTACTAATGGGGGGTTATCCTGGGGGAGTCTGTACTTATGGGGGGTTGTCCTGTGGGAGTCTGTACTAATGGGGGGTTTGTCCTGGGGGTGTCTGTACTCATGGGGGGTGGTTTGTCCTGGGGGGTCTGTTCTGAGGGAGGGGGTTTATACTTAGTTAGGAGTCTGCACTGACGGAGGGGGTCTATACTTAGTGGAGGGGGTCTGTAGGGGCGACTATAGGTGGAGGAAGGGGGGCAACACCATGTTTTACCTCAACTGGTGACAACAACCCTAGTGACGCCACTGCAGCTGCGGGCTCTTCATTCCTCCTCCTTCTCTTCACGCGCAATGCTGTACTAGCGATGCTTGCAGGGAAGAAATAGAATAGAAAAAGGAGCAGAGAAGAGGATTGTGGGACTTGTAGTTCGAGGACTGGCAGCCCCACTGTAAAAAAGAGACTGCAGCCCACACGGCATGTTCAGCTGAATGGGGGAGAGAGAGAGAGCCAGGACCCCAGGAAAGCGTTTAGGGAAGTGCACCCAGGACTCCAGAGGGAGAGGACAGTGCTGAGAGAACACCATCAGAGAAAGAACCCCGCTGCCGTGCGCCACCAGAGGGAAAGCCACACAGCCTAGTGCCATCCCTGGCGGAGAAAGGATTGGAGTCATTGCCAGAATACAGATCTGGGCTCTACCCAGTGGAGTATCCATGAGCAATTCAGATTGAGCTGACTCCTGATCAGAGGAACTGTTGTTGGTCAGGTGAGAGCCGATCGGCCATTATCTACTTATGTCAATAGGAACTGCAGTCTCTGACCATCTCCTGTATTATAGCTGCAGTCTCTGACTGTCTCCTGTATTATTCTTCCAGTCCCTGACCATCTCCTGTATTATTTCTCCAGTCCCTGACCATCTCCTGTTGTATGTCTGCAGTCTCTGACCATCTCCTGTAGTATGTCTGCAGTCCCTGACCGTCTCCTGTAGTATGTCTGCAGTCCCTGACCATCTCCTGTATTATATCTCCAGTCACCGACTGTCTCCTGTAATAGGTCTACACTCTCTGACCAGCTCCTGTACTATGATTGCAGTCTCTGACCATCTCTTGTATCATGTCTCCATTCTCTGACCATCTCCTGTACTATGATTGCAGTCTATGACCATCTCTTGTATTATATCTCCAGTCACTGACTGTCTCCATTAATATGTCTACACTCTCTGACCATCTCCTGTACTATGATTGAAGTCTCTGACCATCTCTTGTATCATGTCTACAGTCTCTGACCATCACCTGTACTATGTTTTGGGGCACTTTCTAACAGTATCAGAGAGGTTCCCCTCCAGGTCTCATTAGTGTACGCTCTTCCAGTATTTTCTTTATTGTTAAAAGATCATGGGAGGATCCCTAGGCAACAAAGACTTCTTAGAGGAGCATCTTTGTGTTTGAGTCATTGCCACAGAAACATTTGTAAAGGGGAGGAGTTGGTAAGATGACCACGCCCCTTTGTGGGGGCGCCAGAAATATTTCTGCACCCAGGCGCCTGTGACCCTAGGATCGGCCCTGCTGATATCTAATGGTTGAAGCCTGTTATCAGTTTAATATTTCATTGGAACACATGCTCTCCTTGCCCTTTTTTTATTAGCCCAATCTGTCTTCTATCAAAAATGTTAGGAATACTGAGAACAAATTCTGTTATATTCCAGCATAAATCTCAGAACATGCTTGATACTGAACATTCCTGGAAGATTAGCTTGTTCTGGAGACTCTCCAGGCTGTCCAGCTCATCAAACAGACACAGGCGGTGATCGGACAGCTTGCTGCGGTCAATGTCATGTGCGTAGAGACCATTTATAAATGCTGGCTCTCCGCTGTACTGGCTCCAGGTCATTGCTCCCAGTGACATTCTGCTTCCCTCTCTTTGTGTCAGACTGGAATGTTCTGGACATTGTCCAGATGGGACTCATTGGTGAAGATTACTGCACATCTCCAGACTGATATATAGGATTATCGTTTAATCCCCTTATATAGGCGTTGGAATGGATTAATGTAATTAAATTCAGCAGATATAACTACTTGAATATATCTATATATTAGCTGCCTGTAACCTTGCATACATGGGGAGTGCCTCTCAGGGCCGATCCGCCCTATAGGCTTACTATGCAAGCCACGTAGGGCCCCCCCAAATTACTAGAGGAGGGCCCCCCAAACTACTAGAGGCCCCACCTGGTGAGAAGTCATTTTCGGCCCCTCAACCTGCTTCTCAACTCGCTGGCTGCATGGGAGAAGAGGTAAGAAGTCAGCACCCCCGCGCTCCTCATTTTAATGTAAGATGTCATTTCCGACAGCACAAACCCCCGCTTCATATTTTAATGTAAGATGTAATTTCTTTCCAACAGCACAAACCCCCCCCCCCCCTTCTCAACTTTAATGTGACATGTCATTTTGCTTAGGGCCCCAGGGAGGTCAGGATCAGCACACAGCCTATATAAACTAATCTAGTTCTCAGGCATTACTGCATAGCTTGGGAGCGTTGGTCTAACAATGGAGGTTTATTTACAGGAGATGTGCCAGTAACCATGTTGTACTTCTTCATTGAAGAAAGCTGTGGTCCAGGGCCCAGCTTTATGGTCTGGCAGGGGGTTCCTGGATTGAAAGAACAGCTAAAAACCATGACAGTTTTTGTCAGACAATACAGTGTGTATCTGATGGAATACAGAATTGTGTTTTTGTGAAACAACTACTGTACATTAGTATTTTGGAGATACTGTACAGTATATTCATCAACCTGTAGATGTCAGTGTTTATACATTGGTAGCTGTATCTATGGTATGCTCTATGTCTTTTTCCTGTATAAAGTTCCTGTTTCCTGTCTGCAGTTAAGCAGCAAAGCCCACCTTGACAATACATTGTATACATTTATTTAAGAAAATCAGTCCATACAGCGAACAGAGACAATGGATGGATCAGCTGACGCGTTTCGCACCCTTTTATTGGTGCTTAGTCATAGCTGAAGTTTTTTTTTTTAAATCAAATAGTTTTTTTATTTTCATTATTGCTTATTCCATACAAAAGTTATACAGGGGAAAAAAGTACATCGAAAATACAAACATTTCATTTCATTTCTAGATATAAAAAGACAAACAAACAAAGAAATAGATATATCAGACACTACAATAAATATCTAAGCTACAACAAACACCTAACTCATCAAAACAACAACAAACATAGACCTCTAAATTAATTTCCCAGTCCATTTATATTGTCCTCCGTTATGAGTGTCTACTATTTTTCACTTATTTTGTTATATTTCGATCTCCTCTCCCCCCCCCCCCCAACCTTCTGTAGTCCAGGACCCAGATTTATGGTCTGGCAGGCGGTTCCTGGATTGAAAGAACAGCTAAAAACCATAACAGTTTTTGTCAGGCAAAACAGTTCATTGTATTTTGTGTGCAACAACTACTGTACATTAGTATTTATGAGATACTGTATATTAATCAACCTGTAGATGTCAGTGTTTATATGTTGGTAGCTGCATATATGGTATGCTCTATGTCTTTTTCCTGTATAAAGTTCCTGTTTCCTGTCTGCAGTTAAGCAGCAAGGCCCATGTGGACTATGCATTGTTTGTTCTGTAGGGCTTTACGCAGAATTTATAACACTATCAAATCTTTATCTGTTTGCCTTCCAGGCCTCCTGTGTGCCTACTTGGAAAATTTACTCTCATTTTCTGTTTTGGTGACACTCTTTCAGACTCTACACACAGGGCTAGGAAGCGTGAGAAAATCCCCCTAACAGGGATGCAAATCTGTAAATAATTTGACAGAGGTTTTAAAACTAAAAACATTTTTAGTACACTGAGGAGTATAGTTTTTTTAAAAGTACATTAAGGAGTTTTAGTATTAACGAGTATAGGAGCAGCCTACTGAGGAAGCCCTAATATTAGGTGTAACGTGTATAGGAGCAGCCTACAGAGGAAGCCATGCTATTAGGTGTAACGAGTATAGGAGCAACCTACTGAGGAAACCCTGCTATTAGGTATAACAAATATAGGAGCAGCTTACTGAGGAAGCGCTGCTATTAGGTGTAACAAGTATAGGAGCAGCCTACTGAGGAAACCCTGCTATTAGGTGTAACAAATATAGTAGTAGCTTACTGAGGAAGCCCAGCTATTAGGTGTAACAAGTATAGGAGCAGTCTACTGAGGAAGCCCTGCTATTAGGTCTAACGAGTATAGGAGCAGCTTACTGAGAAAGCCCTGCTATTAGGTGTAACAAGTATAGGAGCAGCCTACTGAGGAAACCCTGCTATTAGATCTAACGAGTATAGGAGCAGCTTATTGAGAAAGCCCTGCTATTAGGTGTAACAAGTATAGGAGCAGCCTACTGAGGAAGCCCTGCTATTAGGTGTAACGAGAATAAGACAAGCCTACTGAGGAAGCCCTGCTATTAGGTGTAACAAGTATAGGAGCAGCCTACTGAGGAAGCCCTGCTATTAGGTGTAATGAGTATAGGAGCAGCCTACTGAGGAAGCCCTGCTATTAGGTGTAATGAGTATAGGAGCAGCCTACTGAGGAAGCCCTGCTATTAGGTGTAACGAGAATAGGAGCAGCCTACTGAGGAAGCCCTACTATTGGGTGTAATGCATATAGGAGTGGAGCCATGCTGTGAGTGAAGGTTATATATGTACAAGCTATCGGAAAGTTCCTGTATACATTGTGAAGCGCTTACCATAGCACTGGGTGTGCTCTTTGAAAATGAGTGTTTTTATTGGTGGTTTTAATAAAGTGTGGTTTTATATGAAGAACACCATTAGTCCCATTTTTGTATTCACATGTTACCTTGCATGTGAATGTCGAGCAGCTGAAGGAGGCGGGCGTTTAAGTGAAATGGAGGTAATACGGCCCTGGATGGAATAACACAGTTTGACCTTGATTAAATGGGGCAATTCCCCATTCTGCCTAGTGACATGTCAGAGATCTTTTGTTCCCAGTCATCGTGAGCAGTGATCTCTGTCAAAAAAAAGTAAAGAAAAAACATTGGCAGACTGGCACAGCTGGGCATATGGACGTATGGGTACATCGCCTTTAAGACGCTGCACCGTGGTCATGTGCCGCAAGTTCCATGAGTGTGACCGCGGATCCCACGGACTCGATGTCCCCCAGGAGACACACGATCGTCTTACGGAGAGTAAGAACGGGGAAATGCTAATGTAAACAAGGCATTTCCCCATTCTGCCTAGTGACAGGACACTGTTCACAGCTCCCTGTCACCGGAAGCAGTGATCAGTGTCGTGTCACGTGTAGCCCAGCCACCCCACAGTTAGAATCACTCCCTAGGACACACTTAACCCCTTGATCGCCCCCTAGTGTTAACCCCTTTCTTGACAGTGACTTTTATACTGTGAAGTGAAAGTGATGAGCAAATCGACTATACTAAAAGGGAGTGATAAACACTCCTAAAAGTGAACAAATCATAAACATGTAAGATCACAACTAAAGTGAAAATAAACAAGATAGCTCAAGTGAATAGTCCAATGGTGATAAACAATGCAGTCCAACACATAAACTCAGTGCATCAACAAATTCAAGGGCCCCTGTCCATGTGGGCAATGAAGCAATCCGGACAAATCTTCAAAGATAATGTGCTCTCAGAGCGCTTACCTTCCACAAGAAAAAAAGATGCCACAACAAGATCCTCAATGCTGCTGTAGAGAGCCGTCTTCAATAGAGGGAGATATCCAAGTCCAGCCACAAAGGAACCCGCTCACCACAATGACCGTGAGTAATAGTGATGAGCGGAATACGCCATATTCGATTTCGCGATATTTCGCGAATATTTCGAAGAATATTCGCGAATATTCGTTAATATCGAATATTCGTGATATTTTATTAAAAAAAAAAAAAAATTGCGAATTTTCGCTAATGTGAAATTTCGCGATTTTTTTTTTTTTTTTTTTTTTATAAAATATCACGAATATTCGATATTTACGAATATTCGGTATATTTTATATAAAAAAAAAGCGAAATTTCACATATGCGGTTGCGAATATTCGTTAATATCGAATATTCGTGATATTTGATAAAAAAAAAAAATTGCGAATTTTCGCTATTGCGAATTCTATTGCGAATTTTTTTGCGAAATTTGAAAAATATCGAATATTCGAAATAGCGAATATTCGCCGCGATATTCGAGATATTCGCGAATACTCGAATATGCAATATTCGTAGCGAATATTCGCAATGCGAATATTCGTGAGCAACACTAGTGAGTAATAGCATGGATGGAGTAAAGAAATAAAGGCTCTCATCGTGAAATACGTAAAACTAAGTCAGTTTAATGGAGCTAAAATGTATGCTTACAAGAAAAACGAATAAAAACGCCAAACAAGGCACGTCCGGTCGGACGGTTAGGGTTGACCGGAAGTGACAAGAACAATAACATTAGATAAGGCGCGGTAGAGACAAGGTTTCGTCAGGCACACAGAGATTAGATTGCTATATTTTACACTAGGGTTGTCCCGATACCGATTTCGAGTATTTGCGGGAGTACTTGTACTCCCGCAAATACCCCCGATACCCAAATAGAATACTCCCCCCCCGCCGCCGTCGCCCCCGCCGACCCCGCCGCCATATATACAAAGCCGCCGCCGCGAACATTACACGCACCTTTAGTTTTTCAATAGCTGTTTTCCCTATCGCACGCCCTGTGTAAAGGACACTCCCCCTTGCTAGCGATTGGACGGATCTGTCCAATCCCGAACCAGAGGGAGTGTCCTTTACACAGGGCGCGTGATAGGGAAAACAGCTATTGAAAAACGAAAGGTGGTGTAATGTTTGCGGCGGCGGCTTTGTATATACGGCGGCATCATCAGGAAATGGGACATCATGGCTGTTTGTAAGGGACATGGCAGCAATATGTGGGGGGACATGGCAGCAATATGTGGGGGGACATGGCAGCAATATGTGGGGGCACATGGCAGCAATATGTGGGGGACATGGCTGCAATATATGTGGGGGACATGGCTGCAATATATGTGGGGGGACATGGCTGCAATATATGTGGGGGGACATGGCTGCAATATGTGGGGGCACATGGCAGCAATATGTGGGGGCACATGGCAGCAATATGTGGGGGGACATGGCTGCAATATGTGGGGGGACATGGCTGCAATATGTGGGGGGACATGGCTGCAATATGTGGGGGACATGGCTGCAATATGTGGGGGACATGGCTGCAATATGTGGGGGCACATGGCAGCAATATGTGGGGGCACATGGCAGCAATATGTGGGGGCACATGGCAGCAATATGTGGGGGGACATGGCAGCAATATGTGGGGGGACATGGCTGCAATATGTGGGGGGACATGGCTGCATATGGGGACACGTTTGAAAAAAGTATCGGTATTCGGTATCGGCGACTACTTGAAAAAAAGTATCGGTACTTGTACTCGGTCCTAAAAAAGTGGTATCGGGACAACCCTATTTTCACACGATGTATAATTGTGACGAATATTACTTATATATGATTGGCTGAGACAAGGGCGTTCCTTTATTGTATGATTTGATTAGGTACAAGTATGCACGAGAAATAAAGTTTAGTTTTTACACACCATATCTCCGTGTGGGTGTTTTTGACTTACCGATGCATGAGAGAGCTCCATACATCCAGATAGTCCTAAAAGCCCGGGTCTAATTGAACCACCGACCTTATAATACATTATCCCGACGTGTTTCACCTCAAGGCTTCATCAGGGGATGTATGCGTCAAGCATAGATAAGCAAGAAAACTATACAAATCTAAAAATAACAAAAATAAATCAACAATGCAAATAACAGGAGCACCCTTGTTAACAAAATTCACCAAAAGGCAGAGGGACTTGCCACCTGATACCCTATCAACCCAAAAGAAAGTAAAAGCTTGGGGGGGGAGGAGAAGGGAGGCGAAACAACCACGACACGGAGGTGCCACAGGCAGAGTACATTTAAAGCTAAACCAAAAGAAAGCTCTATTTGTGGGGAAAAAGACATACATTTTGTTTAGGTGCAACGTCGCACGACCGCACAATTTTCAGTTAAAGCGATGTGGTGCTCTATCGCAAAAAAGGACCTGGTCATTAAGGGGGCAAATCCTTTCTGGGGCTGAAGTGGTTAAATACCACCTAAAGAAAGCTCTATTTGTGTAAAAAGAAATGATAAAAATGTCATATGGGTGCAATGTAGCATGACCACGCAATTGTCATTCAAAGTGTGACAGCGCTGAAAGTTGAAAATTGGTCTGGGCAGGAAGGGGGTTAAAGTACCCGGTATTGAGGTGGTCAGTAAAGTATACTGCACCAAGTTGGCGCCCTCTGCTGTTTCCTTTTTTTTAAGTAGGTAAGGGGAAGCCCCCCGTCGGCTCAGCCTCTACCAGGCCCCCAATACATACATTTTAACATCCCCATTCTGTAAGTGGAAAGAGCTTCATGCAGAATATATGGAGAGAGTTTTTGCAATTGGGTTTGTGTTGGCATCTGTCTGGTTTGGGTCAGTTGTGTATTACAATATCAGAACATTTCACATTTCTATCCTGTGAAAACTGGGCCATGGCAGGCAGATGGGAGTGCTGAGGTTGTGAACGTGGTCCAGTCCAGCTGTCTGGGAAGGATACCGGCACAGTTTAGTCATGGGTGACTCATAAAGCTGTCCGGTATTGTCTATTAGTACGGCTTCCAGGTGTCCACACCGCCTCTATAGAGGAACTTATCTGTAAAAAAAAAAAATTGAAAACCTTTTATCATTTTCCTTCCACTTCACAATTATGTGTCACTTTGTGTTGGTCTATCACATACAACCAAAAACATAAATGTATTTTATTGGGATTTTAACATGACAAAATGTGGAAAATTCCAAGGGGTGTGAATACTTTTTCAAGGCACTCTAGCTGCAACTTTTATAATGCACTAACTAGGGATGCACTGATACCGATACCGGTATTGGTGCTGATACCAAGCATTTGTGCGAGTACCGGTACTCGCCCAAATGCTCCCAATACCGAAACCGATACTTTGCGTTGCGATTTGCATCAATACAAAAAGCACAAATTCCTGTCCAAATCCCATGCGATTTCCCCCACAGCTCCGGTGTGCATAAAAAGGGAAAAGTGCCATCTAGTGAGCAGCAAAAAATGTTTTTTAGAACTCGCAGCACATATCGGATGCAAAATAATCTACATACCGTGTTTCCCCGAAAATAAGACACCGTCTTATATTTTTTTTTTCCTCAAGAAATCACTCTATGGCTTATTTTCGGGGGGTGTCTTATTTTTATTACATAAAATAAAGGTTGCCTACCTGAACCATACTTGCGCTTCTTAGCATTTCCTCTGTCCACCTGTAGACTGAGATTATCGTATTCTGCACACCATTTTTGGACCATTCGGTTATCCAACTTCTTCTCTTTGCACTCATCTTGTCTGGCTGTACAGAAAGATAGGCCAGCAAAGCTGATGTGGAGCACAGTGGAGCTGGGGTGATCTCTTTGGGCTCAGTAGCAGCTTTTCCCCCTATCCCCTGGTGTTTGTGTGGGGTGAGAGAGGGGTTTGCTGGTCAGTGCTGGGAGAAGCTTTACAGCTTTACGTTCTTCTCCTCACTTCAGCTCCTGAGCTCCGCACCAGTACAGTACCGTACGCCTATAACGTGTTGTTTACCGCTCTGGGCCGCGCCGCTACGCATTCGACACGCCCATCACTACGTCTTATTTTCGGAGATTCGACACGCCATCGCTACGTCTTATTTTCGGAGATTCGACACACTATCGCTACATCTTATTTTCGGAGGGGTGTCTTATATTTCGATCTTGTGTTGAAATCCCGCTATGGCTTATTTTCGGAGTACGTCTTATTTTCGGGGAAACACGGTAGGTGTCCCGGTCTGCCAATGATAGCAAATCACGGCCGCTGGATGTGCTCCCAGGGCTGAAGTTGGTGTAGAGGTGGCCCGTCCTCAAGCTGACATCACTTCCGCCCTATACCCAAGGGGTCGCGGAGCTTCTCCTCCAGCCCTGTGAGCACTTGCAGCAGCCCCGATTTACTGTCATCGTTGGACCAGAAAACACCTATGTACAGGTCTTGCCAAATTTGCTTGGAATCTAGGAGCCAGCTAAAAAAGTTAGAAGCCAGAAAACGCGCCCTGTCCCGCCGAGCTTGCGTGCAGAAGCGAACGCATACATGAGTAGCGCCTGCATATGAAAGCGGTGTTCAAACCACACATGTGAGATATCGCCGCAATTGGTAGAGCGAGAGCAATAACTCTAGCTCTAGACCTCCTCTGTAACTCAAAACATGCAACCTGTAGAATTTTTTAAATGTCGCCTTTGGAGATTTTAAAGGGTCAAAATTTGTCGCCGTTGCATGAGCGGGCGCAAATTTTGAAGCGTGACATGTTGGGTATCAATTTACTCGGCGTAACATTATCTTTCACAGTATAAAAAAGATTGGGCTAACTTTATTGGTGTCTTATTTTTTGATTTAAAAAAGTGTATTTTTTCCCAAAACAGTGCACTTGTAAGACCACTACGCAAATACGGTGTGACAGAAAGTATTGCAACGACCGCCATTTTATTCTCTAGGGTGTTATAATAAAAAATAGATATATAATGTTTGGGTGTTCTAATTGGAGGGATGGAGATGGCAGTGAAAACAGACAGGTGAAGCTCCATTAGTATTGCTGGTTGTCTTGGCATACCAACGACCACCACAAGATGGCGCCAGATCACAGAAGAAAGCATAGGCCTGAAGAAGGCCACAAAGCCGCAGCCTCAATTACCGGCCGTTGTGGCCCGACAGGAGCACGTGGCAAGGGGGGTGGGGGTACATGGAGACACAGTATACCCCAGCTGTGCCACCCCAGGCGCCAGGTCTCTAATTCTAGTCGCTATTGGCGACCTGGCACCTGGGATTTGTCGAACCCTGCCTATGTAGACTATTTTGCATGTGGCCTGATCCCGTATGTGTACTGTGAGTTCTAGCTTTTTTTAAACTGCCCACTAGATGGCACTTTTCCCTTTCTATATACACAAACACACACAGGAGCAGTGGGGGAAATCTAATGCGATTTGGACAGGAATCGCACTATATTCCTGTTCAAATCTCATTCAAATCTTTGCTGTGTGATTTGAGCAAAGTCTCGGTACTCGCACTCACGATAAAAAATAAGATTCCAGTGCAACCCTAGTACTAACTAGGGTTGTCCCAATACCTCTTTTTTAGGACCGATACTTTTTTTCAAGTAGTCGCCGATACCGAATACCGATACTTTTTTTAAATGTCCCCCACAAATGCAGCCATGTCCCCCACATATGCAGCCATGTCACCCATATATGCAGCCATGTCACCCATATATGCAGCCATGTCACTCACAAAAAAAAGTATTCTATTCTGGTATCGGGGTATTTGCGGGAGTACAAGTACTCCCGCAAATACTCAGTATCGGTCTCGATACCGATACTGGTATCGGTATTGGGACAACCCTAGTACTAACATTAACCAGATGACTATAATATTGAAGCCATGCTTACCCAGTGCAATTTCAATTTAGCGTGTGAACCAATAAATAACCCAAAGATATCACAACCAAAGAAATTACACAAAAAAAATTAAAGTGCAATCAAATAAATAAAACGTGAGATAAATTTATGCTACAATCTAAAGCATGGGATTTTTGAGGCATAAAATATATATTTTTTTATTGTAAATACATACACTATTGTCAAAAGTATTGGGACATCCGCCATTCCAGGTCCTGATCCCACATCCCATTTAGGCTTTGCCCTTAGGAGAGACACGGACTACATGCCATCCTTCAAGCAGGGCCGATCCTAGGCAGGGTGCACGGGGTGCTCCGCACCCAGGCACCTCAGAGGTGGGGGTGCCGAAGCTTCAAAGTGCTCCCCTCCCTCCTCCTTGTCTGTGTCCAGAGGCGGAGCGCATGTAGCGGGTGCTACGGTTCCCCATCCCGCTTGCTCTCTCCGCTGGCAACTGACAAGAGCGCATACCTTCAGCTGTCCCCGGAATCTGGGTAGGGTTCCGCAGCGGAGCCTAGTACTGCAACACGTTCCGGCACTAGGCTCCACTAATTAATTCTGTCCGGTGTGCATGTAGCATTCTCCTGTCTGCCCCGCCCCCTCTGCGCGTGTCGGCTCTTCTCCCACAGGCGGTGTGATGAGAGGCTTCTGGGTTGGCCGGAGCTGCTGCCAATCTTTCCATGCACTTCCAGAAATGCTCTCAGAGTGCCACCCTCCAAGTAACCAAAGATGCCGCGTATGCCCTGCACCCTGTAATGTGCTTCTGCTCCCAGCGCACCCAAGCTACAGGGATCTATTGGACAGGTACTGATCTATGGGGACACTTGATGTGGGGGGCTCTGATGGGGACACCCGCTGTGGGGGGGCTCTGATGGGGGACACTTGCTGTGGGGGGCTCTGTTGGGGAGACCTTCTGGGGGACCCTGATGGGGGACACCTGCTGTGGGGGGCTCTGATGGGGGACACCTTCTGGGGGGCCCTGATGGGGGACACCTGCTCGGGGGGACTCTGATGGGGGACACTAATGAAGACTTCTAAGGCCGCGTACACACGATCGAATTTGTCCGCTGAAACTGGTCCAACGGACCGTTTCAGCAGACAAATCCGATCGTGTGTACGGGCTAGCGGACATGTCTGTCCGGCGGACAAATTTTAAAGCATGCTTTAAAATTTGTGCCTCCGGCGACATGTCTGTCGGATATGTCCGCTAGTTAGTACACTAACCAGCGGACATATCTGCCCGCACAAGCGTTGTATGGATGCGACGCATGCGTGGATGTTTTTTACTTCCTGGTGCAGTGACGTGGCGGCGCCAACAACACCGCCACGTCACCGCGCTGTCTGCCGGCGGGGATTTTGATCCGATGGTGTGTACACGCCGTCGGATGAAAATCCGGAGGAGACATGTCGCTGAAAACGGTCCGTCGGACAGTTTCAGCGGACATGTCCCTCCGTGTGTACGCGGCCTTAGGGGAGCATCTCTGTGTTTGAGTCGTAGCCATAGAAACATGTATAAAGGGGAGTTAGTAAGATGACCACGCCCATGTGGGGGGCGCCAGAAATATTTCTGCACACAGGCATCTGTGACCCTAGGATCAGCCCTGGCTTCAAGGACTAGCCGGCTTGCACATGATTACACTTGGTGCCCGGATCGGCACTGTAACATGTGAGTGTAATCGCCATTTTTTGTCAAACTTTTTTCACTTATTAAAATGACTACAATATGAGACTTTCCTCTATGTCTCTTGTGGAGTCATTTTTCTCATCCTAGTATCATCTCGAGGGGGAGTGGAACTGTGCTGTCAGTGGAATCAATTGATATTCCAGAAGCGCTGTTTGACCTTCCTGTAAAAAGTGAGTCATCATTTTCTAGTGAATGGCCACCCATCTTTTGAGCACTTGTGGTGAAGAACTAGAAATCTATTTTTGATCATCACATTTTGGTGTTGGGATTCATCACATATGGACTTTTAAGTTTGCTATATTTTGAATATTTGTATTTTTCTGATTCACCGAACATCACTATCGCCTCATCCTTTAACCACTTAAGGACCACTTCACGCCGATATAAGTCCGCAGAATGGCACGGCTGGGCACAATCACGTACCTGTACGTGTCTCTTTAAGGCCCAGCCGTGGGGTCGCTTGCGACCCGGTCCGAAGCTCCGTGACTGTGTCCGCGGGACCCGCAGACCCGATCGCCGCCGGTTACAGGAGCTGAAGAACGGGGAGAGGTGTGTATAAACACACCTCCCCTGTTCTTCATTGTGGCAGTGTCATTGCTCGTCTGTTCCCCAGTGTCATTGATCGTCTAAATTTTAGAGTGTTTTATTACATATCATCAATGACTAAGCACTAGACTAGCACTAGACTAGTGTGAAACGCGTCGGCTGTCCCTTTTCCTGGCTGTATACTGTCATGCATATCCTGGATTTTACGAATAAAAGGCAACTTTTAGCCCAGGTTCACACTGGGTACGATTTAGTTCGATTTGAGATGCGATTTCACATGTGAAATCGCATCTCAAATCGACGGCAATTCCTGGCAATGACACCGTCCTAATCAGTGCTACGCGGCATCTGCCGCGCTGCACCGATTTCAAAAAGTAGTTCCTGTACTACTTTTTGCGATTTCAGGACGCGATTTACATTGACATCTGTGCAGAACCCTGCACAGATGTCTCCTAAATCGCGCCGAAATCGGGACTGCCAGAGGGAGTGTAATTGCGCGATTTCACTCCCGCAGCCCAGTGTGAACCAGGGCTCAAAGTTACTTTGGAGTGCGGCTGTCCATCTATTCTGGAAACTCTTCATTTGCCTAGTGCATTGCCAGCACCTTGGTTTTCTGGGAGGCTCTTTAATTGTCTACAAGACCCACCTGGAGCGGAGATTTTCTTTCTCTTCCCATCATTGATCATCTGTTCCCCAGTGTCATTGATCGTCTGTACCCTTTTTTGTGGTAAAATATAAAAGATGATGTTACGCTAAATAAATAGAAATATAGGGCCAGATTCAGATACACTTAATATTGCGCTGCGTAATCGAAATACTCTAGACTGCCGTATTTTACCAGGCTCTACACCGAATTCTGGTAGATTTTTGCCCGTACGCTACGGCGGCGTAGTCTATTTCTCGCCGCGTAATAGAAATACGCGATTAGGGGGCGTGAAGCATTTAAATTAAGCGCGTCCCCGCGGCGATCGAACTGCGCATGCTCCGTTAAGAAATTTCCCGCCGTGCATTGCGCGAAATCACGTCGTTACGTCATTCGTTGTTTGAGTAGCGTCGTTTACGAACATTCCTATTCCCGGACGTTTTACGTCAAAAATAATAAAAGACGTCAGAAAGCGTAGAAATTCGACCCGGGTACGACGGCCATACTTAACATGTGCTGTCTAATATTAGAGCAGCAAAAAGCTGGTATAGTGTTACGCAAAAAAAAAGATGACAAAAGGTGCCGTAAGAGATTGCGAATGAAGATCGTAATTTCGGGGATCGCCGGCAAAAGCTCATTTGCATACCCCGATGCGGAAAACGACGGGAAGTCCACCCAGTGGCCGCAATTTTATTGCAGCGTAGATCCGAAGGCGTACGAACACGTAATCCAGTCGAATTGAAGCCCGCAGCCGTCTATTCATGGTTTGAGGTTTCAGACTAGCTAAAAAACGCGCGTAATTTGAAATTACTCCAGTCTAACACCAGTTAGACAGGAGTTACGGCTCTCTGAATCTGGCCCATAGAAAATAGAATATAAAATTGCGTATGCCTGTGAAACTGCACCAAATGACAGTACCTTAAAATTTCCCTAGGCGGTTTTTCAAACGTAATTTTTTTTGAAAAAATACACTTTAAAATAATTTTAATGCACAAAAAAAGGGATTTTTAAATACAGCTTACCTGTAAAATCCTTTTCTTGGAGTACATCACGGGACACAGAGCGGCATATTCATTACTATGTGGGTTATATGGAGTACCTTCAGGTGTGGACACTGGCAATCTTCAAACAGGAAGTCCCCTCCCTATATAACCCCCTCCCCTAGAGGGAGTCCCTCAGTTTTGTAGCAAGCAGTATGCCTCCCAAAATGGTCACCCAAAAGAGGGGTGGGAGCTCTGTGTCCCGTGATGTACTCCAAGAAAAGGATTTTACAGGTAAGCTGTATTTAAAAATCCCTTTTTCTTTCTCGTACATCACGGGACACAGAGCGGCATATTCATTACTATGTGGGATGTCCGAAAGCAATGCTTTAATGAGGGGAGGGAGACATCTTCCAAAGAAGGATTCAATTTAGAGATAAACTCAAATCATAATAATTCCAACTTAGTCAAGAAAAACTTTTTTTTTTTTTTTTTTTTTTATATCCAAGGGTGTTTCTGATCCCGAGGATTTCAAACTGCAGCCTGTAGTACTGCCTGTCCAAAGGCAGAATCCGCATTCCTTCTCACGTCTAGTTGATAAAACCTTGTAAACGTGTGGACTGATGACCACGTTGCTGCCTTGCATATCTGAGCCATAGAGATCTGATGATGTGCTGCCCAAGAGGCGCCCATGGCCCTGGTAGAATGGGCCTTTACCGACAACGGAGGAGGCAACCTCTTCAACCCGTAGGCTTGAATGATTAATTGTCTAATCCATCTTGAGATGGTGGATTTTGCAGCTGCCTGCCCCTTCTTGGGGCCATCTGGTAGAACGAATAACACATCTGTTTTCCGGATCTTTTCTGTAGCTTTAAGATAGGCCTTCATGGCCCGGACAATATCCAAGGTATGCAGCAACCCCTCCTTTCTAGATGTAGGTTTTGGAAAGAAGGATGGAAGTACCAAATCCTGGTTTAAGTGAAATTTGGATATAACCTTTGGTAGAAAGGAAGGATGGGGCCGGAGAACTGCCCTGTCCTTATGCAGAACAAGATATGGTTCCTTACACGATAAGGCTGCTAATTCTGACACTCTCCTGGCCGAAACTATGGCGACCAAGAAAACCAATTTTCTTGTCAGTAAGAGTAAAGGAATCTCAGCCAGAGGCTCAAAAGGCTGTTTCTGTAGAGTGGACAGGACAAGATTTAAGTCCCAAGGACAAACTGGTGACTTGACAGGAGGATTAATACGCAAGACCCCCTGTAAGAAGGTCTTTACCAGCGAGTGGGTGGCCAGCGGCCTCTGAAACCACACTGACAGAGCTGAGATCTGTCCTTTGATTGTGCTTAGTGCCAGGCCTTTATCCACTCCTAGCTGGAGAAAACTTAACACCCTATCAATAGTATATTTGCGGCAATTCCATCTTTTGGATTCACACCAGCCTATATAATTCCTCCACACCCTGTAATAAATTACCCTGGAGACCGGCTTTCTAGCCTTAATCAGGGTAGGGATTACCTGCCTAGACAGACCCCTACCCCTGAGAATCAGGGATTCAGCCTCCAGGCCGTCAAATTTAGACGCTGTAATGTAGGGTGGAGGATCGGACCTTGTGAGAGTAGGTCTGGTTGTAGAGGAAGAGTCCAAGGGTCTCCCACTGCCATATTCAGGACTAGCGAGTACCAAGCCCTCCGGGGCCAAGCTGGAGCTATTAGAATGACTGGCTTGTGCTCCACTCTGATCCTGCGCAACAGGCGGGGGAGTAACTGTAGTGGAGGGAATGCATATAGAAGTTTGAATTGATGCCAAGGGCACACCAACGCATCGGTTCCGCAGGCCATAGGATCCCTCGCTCGCGACACGAACCTGTCTAGTTTCTTGTTGAACCTGGATGCCATTATATCTACGTCTGGCGTTCCCCACCTCTGGCAGATTGTCTGAAAGACCTGGGGATGCAGAGACCACTCCCCTGGCAACAGACTCTGGCGACTTAAGAAGTCTGCCTGCAGGTTGTCCACTCCTGGAATGAATATCGCTGAAATGCAGGGTACATGAGCCTCTGCCCATTGAAAAATCAAGTTCACTTCCCTTTGAGCGGCCTGGCTCCTGGTTCCCCCTTGGTGGTTTATGTATGCCACCGCCGTGGCATTGTCTGACTGGATTCTCACCGGGAACCCCTTTAATCTGGAGGTCCACGCCAACAGGGCTAGGCGAGCCGCTCTGATTTCCAAGATATTGATGGAGAGCTGCCTGTCTGCTTTCACCCAAGTTCCCTGGCGGGAGAACCCCTCGAAGACCGCCCCCCAGCCTGCCAGGCTGGCGTCTGTGGTAACTACCTTCCAGACAACAGGGCTGAAGGATCTTCCCTTTAGAAGGTTCTGAGGGTTCAACCACCAGGCCAGGCTTTGTCGGACCCTTGATGATAGCGTCAAAGGGGACTCTAAGGCATGTGCCCTCTTGCCCCAGGCTGCTAAAATGGCTGCCTGTAGGACGCGAGTGTGGATCTGAGCGTATGGTACTGCCTCGAATGTGGCCACTAGCTTGCCTAGTAATCGCATACACAGGCGAATAGTTGGTCTTCTCTTGTTTATAACCAACTGAACCAACCCCTTGATCGCCTTGATCTTTACAAGGGGCAGGAACACCTTTTGACGTTCCGTGTCTAACCTCATGCCGAGGTATTCCAACTGTTTTGTAGGCTGGAATGCTGACTTTCCCTGGTTTAGGACCCAGCCGAATTCTTCGAGGTACCGAACCGTGAGGTTTACTGCCTTCTGCAGACCCGTCCGTGAATGATCTATAATTAAAAGGTCGTCCAAGTATGCTAGGACTGTGACTCCTTGGATTCTTAAATTGGCCAGAACTGGGGCTAGGATCTTCGTGAATACCCGGGGGGCCGTGGCCAGCCCGAAAGGGAGCGCCCTGAATTGGAAGTGTCGCTGCCCGACCGCGAAGCGTAAAAACCTTTGATGCGACTGACAGATTGGTACATGAAGGTAAGCATCTTTTATGTCTATGGAGGCCAGAAAATCGTTCTTCTGAAGCGCGGCGGCTGCTGACCGGATGGATTCCATCCGGAAGGACCGCACCCTTAGATAACCGTTTAACCTCTTCAGGTCCAAAATTGGCCTGACATCGCCGTTGGGCTTTGGTATGACAAAGAGATTGGAATAGAAACCTAGGCCTTGCTCTTGGGCTGGCACTTCTAAAATTACGTCCTGGCAAAGCAGGTGATCCAAGGCTGCCAGCATTGAGGCCTTCCTTGCTGGATCCCTTGGTAGCCTTGATTCTTGAAAATGAGGCGGAGGATACCTTAGAAATTCCAGTCTGTAACCTGTGGTTACAGATGCCCGGACCCATTTGTCGGGGATCTTGGCTTCCCAAACTTCTGAGAAGAGACGAAGCCTTCCCCCCACCCGTGAGAGTGGGGGCGCCCCTTCATAAGGCAGACTTAGGGGCTGCCTTTGACGGCTTGCGATACCACGGCTTCTTACCCCCAGGGGTTTGTCCCTGCGATCTACTGTTACCGTTGGATCGCGCAGGCGGCCGTCGATACTGCCTGGAATTAGAGGGCCCCGAGACAGAAAAAAGCTGCCTTTTAAATGTAGGAGCCCGGAACGTCTTTTTGACCGGTAAAAGGGTACTCTTGCCATTTGAAATAGTCTGAATATATTTATCCAGATCCTCTCCGAAGAGTCGCCCTCCATGGAAGGGAAATCCTGCCAGAAGCTTTTTGCATGGGGGTTCTGCCGCCCAGTTCTTCAACCATAAGAGCCTTCTCATGTGTACCAAACATAGTGATAAACGAGAAGCCTGCTGGATGGAATCTTTTATAGCATCTACCGCAAAACACAGAACTCTGGGAATGTCAGCAAACTCTTCTGCTTGTTGGGTAGGCATGTCTTTTAACATCTCTTTTGTCTGGTCTTTTAATGCCTGACAAACTCCAATTGCAGCTACCGCTGGCTGCACCACTGCTCCTGCCGTAGCAAAGGATGCTTTTAAAAGTGTTTCTAATCTTTTATCAACCGGATCTCTAAACATATGTATATTTTCCACCGGGCAAGTTAGTGATTTATTCACACATGAGATGGCTGCATCCACTACTGGGAGCTTCCATCTCTTGGAGAATTTTTCCTCCATGGGATAAATGACCGCAAATCTTTTCGGTGGCAGAAAAACCCTGTCCGGCCGTACCCAATCCCGAAAGATCAATTCCTCCAAGAGAGGATGGACCGGAAAAACTGCGTTGCTTAACGGGGCTCTCAAAGAGCCCAGAGAGGATACCGGAGGAACCTGAGGTTCTGGTAATGGCAAACTAAATGCCGAGCGGACCATGTCCGTCAAAGACTGTACCCACAGTCTTTCTGTCTGGGAGTCTGAAAATGGTTCCTCAGAGGTAGACCCCTCAATCCCTGAACCCTCTTGGTTCAGGTCCAGTTGATCCTCCTGTGATTCTAATTCCTCCGGAGAGAGAATCTCAGCATCTGAGGATACACTCCCTGGTGATGGGGATCTAACCCGTTTCTTACCAGGAATAGCTCTAGCGATCAATGCTGCTATTCTCTCTTCTAGCCCCCCTAGGGATACGGCTAGCATCTCCTCTGTGATAAACACAGGGCTGGGCTGATCTGGGCCAGCCTCCGCACCAGATCCCCCTAATGGCTCATCCAAGGCGCTTCTTAAATTAATAAGCTGCGGGGAAAGAATCGGCATATCAGAATCAGAAAGGGAACCCTTTTGTTTTTTGGTCTTTTTTGT
Organism: Rana kukunoris; assembly: GCA_029574335.1. Taxonomy (NCBI): domain Eukaryota; kingdom Metazoa; phylum Chordata; class Amphibia; order Anura; family Ranidae; genus Rana; species Rana kukunoris. The sequence continues at coordinate 465,021,330 of CM056053.1, read as the reverse complement.
ACCCTTTGACCCCGAACCCTTGGAAGCCATAATACAAAATCGAGGGACTCCGCCCACACAACAGACTGTAGTGGCCAGGAGTACAATTCCAGAGTTTAGGGGAAAGTAGATCACTAGTGTCCCCACAAACTGATGGGCCCGTATGTTGGTCTTTTTTTTTTTTTTTTAAATAATTATATATTTTCTATGACCATACACAATGCCCCTAACTTAAGTTTGCCAGCCTCCAACCTGCTGTCAAATAAGGGGGATTCTTTGGCTTAACAATAGTCATTGGGACAAAGTCCACATGTACTACCCCTTTTCCGCCACCGGGAGTCACTGTTCTGCCGCCCTGCGTCCTCTCTTGAAACAATCAGCCACAGACTGAGCCCTGACAAGGCCTGCTGTCTATAACAGCAGAAGGGCGCGCCCCTGTATGACGCCGCAGGCCCGCCCCCCCCCGCCCTCCTGTCTGGATGGCGCGAAAATTCGTCAATAAGACGCGCGCGTGCACGCGCGCGCGCGCGTACCCGGAAACAGGAAGAACATGGAGGAGCCGCGCTGCTGGAGATCCATGGCGCAGAAACGGCGGCAGATTCAAAAACTCCCGGCCAGGTAGGACTCTTTTAAGGCCCCTAAGGATCCTTTACTAGCCTCTAGGAAGAAACAGCAGGTTAGCTAGCAACACACTTTAGACAGGGGGGCCTAGTGATGGGGGGAGAAAGGGTGTCATCCTGTCTCTAAGACATAGTGATCACAGTTGCCCATGCAGAGCATACTCAGGCTATCCCCCCTTTTAGGTTACCCCGGGGAGCCTGCTGTCGAACCAAGTCCCGCAGGCTCCCCCTTACCTGCTCCATGCTGCAGGATGTTTGACCAGCAAACTGATCCAGTCTTCTCCCATCTCCGTGGGTAGCGTAGTAGACCTTCAGGCCCTGGGGTCCTATGAAGGTACCCACTGTCCTGGACCTATATAGCACCCTGGCAAAACAGGAACCTTATGGTTTTTGCAAACTCCAAGTCCTGGGCCCAGGGTCCAGCCCTCCAAAGAGGAGCATTATAGGCAAAACCCCACGGTTTGGGGCCCGGGTACTGTCCACTTTGGCACTGAGGCTCCTTGGACAGATCCGGTTAGCCCGCCCTTAATCCCAAAGGATGCGGAGCAAAGCTATTCCGTGACCAACACCTAAGACACTGGCGAAAAAACTGAGGGACTCCCTCTAGGGGAGGGGGTTATATAGGGAGGGGACTTCCTGTTTGAAGATTGCCAGTGTCCACACCTGAAGGTACTCCATATAACCCACATAGTAATGAATATGCCGCTCTGTGTCCCGTGATGTACGAGAAAGAAATATATATTTTTTCAAAAAGATTTGCGTTTGAAAAACCGTCTAGGGAGATTTTTAGGTACTGTAGTTTGGCGCCGTTCCACAGGCATATATAATTTTAAAAGGTGGCATATTTATTTGGCATAACATCACTTTTTATATTTTACAAAAAAAATGGGTATTTATTATGTTATAAAATTCCGTATGACTGTAGACCTGCACCAAATGACAGTACCTTAAAATTTCCCTACGTGTTTTTTCAAATGCAATTTTTTTGAGGAACACACTTTAAAGGAATTTAAATGCCCAAAAAAAAAAATATAATACCCATTTTTTTTGTAAAATATAAAAGATGACGTTATGCCAAAAAAACTGATGCCAAACATATCACATTTTAAAATTGTGTATGCCTGTGGAACGGTGCCAAAGGACAGTACCAAAAAATCTCCCTAGGCAGTTTTTCAAACACATAAAAAAAAAAAAATGCATCAAAAATATCCAATAAAAGATGATGTTACACTAAATAAAAAGATACCAAACATGTCACATTTTAAAATTACATATCCCTGTGGAACGGCGCCAAACTACAGTACCTAAACATCTCCCTAGACGGTTCTTCAAATGCAAATCTTTTTGAAAAAATATATATTTTTGTGCATTAAAATTCCTTTAAAGTGAATTTTTTCAAAAAAAATTGCGTTTGAAAAACCACCTGGGGAAATTTTAAGGCACTGTCATTTGGCGCAGGTCCACGGGCATACGCAATTTTATAACATGAGATATTTGGTATCAATTTATTTGGGGTAAGATCATCTTTTATATTTTACAAAAAAAAAAAGGGTATTATATTTTTTTGTGCAATTCATTATGTGCAAAAAAAAAAACGTCTAGGGAGATTTTTAGGTACTATAGTTTGGCGTTGTTCCACATGCACATGTGACATGTTTGGTATCTATTTATTTGGCGTAACATCATCTTTTATATTTTAGAAAAAAAATGGGTATTATATTGTTTTGTGGATTAAAATTCATTAAAGTGAATGTTTGCAACAAAAAAAAATTGCATTTGAAAAAAAATGCTCCGCAAAAATTGCATGACATAATAATATACAACAATCACAATTTTATTTTCTAGGGCCTTTGATTAAAAAAATATATACTGTTATGAGGGTTTTCTATAAGTAGTTTTCTAGCAAAAAAAAATAAAAAATTCAGATTTTTCCATGTAGGAGAGGAATGTCAGAATTGACCTGGACTGGAAGCGGTTAAATATTCAGATTATAACTGACTTTCCAATCCCAATGTTCTCAACAAAACGTTTTTTTTTTTTAATATATGCAATATTTGTAAATGCCAATTAGCAGGTAATCGTGGCGGCCATTGTTGCTTTTCATTCCTTCTCCTCCAGTGTGATGCATGTTGAAGGATTAACCCTTTGTCTTGATAAAGGAAAGTAACAAAAATGCCCCGAGCTGAAAATACAGTGTAAAAATTCAAAGAATTTATTACAAAGAAACTGCCAATCCCTGCTCCCCTTTCCTTCCTCGAAAAATAATTTCCAAATTTTTTATGGCGCCATTGTTACAGATACACTTCAGGGTTCAATAAAAGAAATCTGCTAATCTCAGACTTAATTCATTATTTAGGACTTGTATATACCTGTCAATTATTTGTTCTGTAAAACGCATACATTTTACCGCATGAATACGCATTTCTACTTCATAATTTTTTATTCAAGTTTTTGTTTTACATTGGAAGCAAAAAGAATCCTGTGTCATTATATAAATGTAATGATTAAACATTTCACAATATTTTGTACATCTGATGCACAAACATGAACAAGTAAAATATATATTTTAATGTTTCTTTTATATTTTAAATATAAAAGAAACATGAACAAATAAAAAATAAAATAATGAACACATTTATTTTAAAAATAAATAAAAATTAAATGTATTTATTTTATAGAAATAGAACATTTAACCTTTAAAATGTCACATTTAAACGCGTCAGCCCCGGAAGATTTTTACACCCTTCCCGACCAGAGCACTTTTTACAATTTGGAAAGCGTTGCTTTAACTGATAATTGCACGGTCGTGCGATATTGTACCCAAACGAAATGTGCGTCTTGTTTTTTCCCAAAAATAGAGCTTTCTTCCCTCTGCCGTTTTTATTTATTGTGCTATAAACAAACAAAAAAAGCGCCAGTTTTCGAAAAAAAAAAAAAATTTACTTTTTGCTATAATAAATATCCACGATTGAAAAAAAAAAAATATTCACCAGTTTAGGGCAATACGTATACTTCTACAAAAAATAAGCGTATATTGATTGGTTTGCGCAAAAGTTTGTGGCTCAGATTCAAAAAGGAGTTACATCGGCGTATCTCCAGATACACCGCCGTAATTTTAAATGTGCGCCATCGCATCTTTGTGCCGATTCACAAAGCGAGATACGCCAGAACACATGGCTTCAGCCGTCCGACGTAACTTGCCTATGTATCGTGGGCGCATAGTTACGCTGGATGCATTCGGCGTTCTCATTATAAATATGCAAATGAGTAAGATACGCCGATTCACAAATGTAGATGCGCCCGGCCGCTTCATATACGCGCTTTGCTTAAGGCTTACGTCCGGCGTAAAGTTACCCCTGCTATATGAGGCACAGCTACAGTAATGCTAAGGTATGGGCCAGGGAACGACGCCGTCAAATTTTACATCGTTTACGTAGTATGTGAATAGGGCTGGGCGTAGGTTACGTTCTCACGTTGTAGGCATTGCGCGCCAACGTCACTTAGGCTTTCTATCCGACGTGATTCTGAGCATGCGCACTGGGATACGTCTACGGACGGCGCATGCGCCGTTCGTTCGGCCCATCATTTGCATGGGGTCACGGGTCATTATAATAAAACACGCCCACTGCCTTGCTACTTTGAATTAGGCAGGCTTACGCCGGCCCATTTACGCTACGCCGCCGTAACTTAGGGAGCAAGTGCTTTGTGAATACAGCACTTGCCTCTCTAAGTTGTGGCGGCGTAGCGTAAAGAAGATACGCTACGCCTGCACAAAGATGTGCCCGGGTACGTAAATCCGGGCCAGAGTGTCTACAAAATAGGGGATAGATTTAGGACATGTTTTTTGTACTAGTATTGATGACAAATTGTCATTTTTATTGGGACTGCGACATTGCGGCGGGCCGATCGGACACTTTTGACACATTTTTGGGATCATTGACATTTATACAGTGATCAGAGCAATAAAAATACACTGTTTACTGTAAAAATTACACTGGAAGTGAAGGGGTTAACCAGCAGGGGGCGCTGAAGGGGTTAAGTGTGTCCTAGGTGATTTTTATTGGGACTGCGACATTGCGGCGGACGGATTGGACATTGCCGCTGCTCTCCCGTGCCCTCCGCCTCTTACCATGGCCGATCAGGTCCTTCCTGTGGCTGGGTATGGATACAAGTGAGGGGAAGATGGCCCACACCTGTCGCCATACCATAGTAGGCTGAAGTGGCGTCAAAACGTCTCTTCGGCCCATAGCTCTTAAAGCGGTTGTAAAGGAAAAAAAAAATTTCCTTTAAAATAACAAACATGTCATACTTAACTACACTGTTCAGTTTGTTTTGCACAGAGTGGCCCCGATCCACATCTGCAGGGGTCCCTTGGCGGCTGTTTCTGGTCCTCCCTGCAAGTACTGACCACAGTCATGCGAGAGAGCTTGCATGGTGGTGAGTAATTACGGGCGGGGCTCCCGTGATACAGCGAGCGGCCATAGCCACTCACTGTATGACTCGGCCCTCCCCTTCGGCGTGCCGCATCACTGGATGTGATTGACAGCAGCGCCAGCCAATGGCTGAGCTGCTCTCAATCCATCCGCTCTAGCCGATCAGTGGCCAGGCTGAGCGGCGAAGAGGATCTCGGGACAGAGCGCGGGACGTTCGACGGGTCAGGTAAGAAAAACGGGGGCTCGGGGGGGGGGCGGCGTCATCAGATGATTTTTTACCTTAACGACGCCACCCCCCCCTCGAGCCCTTCGCTGTATCACGGGAGCCCGCCCGTAATTACTTACCACCATGCGATCTCTCTCGCATGACTGTGGTCAGTACTTGCGGGGAGGACAAGAAACAGCCGCCGAGGGATCCATTGTGGCGCCTTGAGGACAGTGTTACTGGCACGACACCCGAAATTTACTGGCGCAGCACGTATTTACTGGCATTTCACAAAAGTTACTAAATTACATTTTTAAAACATATTTTTGTTATTTTCGATATAATAAGGGCAAATTATTTAGTAACATTACCCCATGCCTTCACCCCCCTCTGCGGTGCCACAATCTCCCCCTGCCTCCAATCTCCCCCAGGCCCCCTGACCCCTTGTCCCCTGCCTCCATCCCCCTCTGCGGTGCCACCAACAACCCCTGTCTCCATCCCCACCTTCTGTGATGCCACCATCCCCCTCTGCAGTGCCACCAAAACCCCCTGCCTCAAATCAACCCCTGCCACTAACACCCCATGTTACCAATCTCTCCCTGCCTCCAATCTCCCCCAGGCCCCCTGCCTCCAATCACTCCCTGCCTCCATCCCCCTCTGCGGTGCCACCAACAACCCCTGTCTCCATCCTCCACCCTCTGCGGTGCCACCACCCCCCTCTGCGGTGCCACCAACAGCCCCTGTCTCCAATCTCCCCCTGCCACCAATCTCCCCCTGCCTCCATTGCCCCCTGCCTCCATCCCCCTCTGTGGTGCCACTAACAACCCCTGTCTCTACCCCCCACCCTCTGCGGTGCCACCATCCCCCTCTGCAGTGCCACCAACAGCACCTGCCTCCAATCTCCCCCTGCCTCCATTCCCCTCTGCGGTGCCACCACAGCCACCATCACCTCCTGCCTCCAATCTCCATGCGCAGTTCCAAGCCAAACCGATCTTGGCTATTTTTACTGGCACATTTCCGCAACCACTGACATTTACGAACGGGGGAAAAAAAGTGCCCGTTTTTACGAACTGTCCGTAAAAATACGGACGGTTGGCAACACCGCTTGAGGACTGGAGTTGAGTAACACTGCTCTAGAGGACCTCGTCCTGGCACTGCACTTAGTGCTCTTAATTGGAACAAGCACACACTATAGAGGGATATGCTTTGTTCAGATTTCATGTCTGAGGTTTACAACCACTTTAAATGTCAGCGAGGGATCGGTAAGAAGGCAGGGGGGTTAAGGAAATTATTTTTATGAAGGGGGAAGGTCCTCTGTAATGAACACAGAGCTGCAATAATTTACATCTTTTATCCCTTCCTGGAGTTCAACGTTAAATTCTCTTTAAAAAAAAAAAATTCTGCTTGAAGTTGAGTCTTTATCCGCCACAGACTAATTTCGTAATTAGAGAGAATCAGTCTTTCCAGCGATTCTGAAGTCTTCTTGGTACCGTATATCGCTGATCTTTCTTTACTTTTTCTTCAGTTTTTTTGGGTTAAAAGGAAAGTTTGCCGAACATTAAAAAGCCAGATCACCTGTGCAAAATAATACAAAGCCTGAAAACATGACCCATTGGGGCGCCTTGAGGTGAGGACTGGAGTTGAGTAAGGCCGCGTACACACGATCGGTCAAAACCAATGAAAACGGACTGAAGTTCAGTTTCATCGGTCCAAACCGATCGTGTGTGGGCCCCATCGGTCAGTTATCCTTCGGTCCAAAAACAGAGAACTTGCTTTAAAATTGAACCGATGGACGCCTGACCGATGGGTCAAAACCGTTAGTATGCAAAGGCATCGGTCAAAAGGCCGCGTATGCTCAGAATCAAGTCGACGCATGCTTGGAAGCATTGAATTTCGTTTCTTTCAGCACGTCGTTGTGTTTTACGTCACCGCGTTCTGACACGATCAGTTTTTTAACCGATGGTGTGCAGGCACATCAGACCGTCAGTCGGCTTCATCGGTTAACCGATGAAAACGGTCGTTTGGACCGTTCTCGTCGGATGGACCGATCGTGTTTACGCGGCCTAACACTGCTCTAGAGGACCTCGTCCTGGCACTGCACTTAGTGCTCTTAATTGAAACAAGCACACACTATAGAGGGGTATGCTTTGTTCAGATTTTATGTCTGATGCCGCGTACACATGACCAGAAGAAAGGTTTTTTTCAACCCGATTATTGTTAAGCCTGCCTTGCCTACACGCGATTGTGAAAAAAAAATTCTCTAGCAAAGCGCGGTGACGTACAACACGTACAACGACACTATAAAGGGGAAGTTCCATTCGGATGGCACCACCCTTGGGGCTGCTTTTGCTGATTCCGTGTTAGTAAAAGACGATTTGCGCTTTTCTGTCTGTTACAGTGTGACGAATGTGCTAGTTTTACCAGAACGAGCACTACCGTCTCATAACTTGCTTCGTGCATGCGTGTTATTTTCACGTCCTTAAACCGGTTGTGTGTATGCGGCATGAGGTATACAACCACTTTAAGGGCCAGATTCTCAGCGGCGCTACGACGGAGTATCTCAGATACCCCGTCGTATCGCCGTTTTTTTTTTTGCCTCGTATCTATGCGAGTGATTCCTAGAATCACTTTGGCATAGATACGGCTGAAGATCCGACAAGTGTAATACCATTACACTTGCGGATCGTAGTTGTAATGACAACTCCAGCCACTAGGTGGCCTTTACGTTGTTTTCTCATTTGCCTATGCAAATGAGGCTACTACGCCGATTCCCGATCGCTTTTACGCCGCCCCGTCGTCGCGTACGTTGTTTTCGTCCGCGTAAGGTTACCCCGGCTAATATGAGGGTTAACCTTACGCAGTACCGTCGGATGCCGTCGGGTGCTGTCGGATGCCATGTTAAGTATGGCGTCGGGTCAGCGTCGGCTTTTTTCTGTCGCTTACGTCGTTTTACTAACTCTTTCGCGAATAGGGCATTGCGTAGTGTCGATCACGTCGTTTTGACGTCGGTTTCCACGACGCTTTCCGACGTGAGCTGGAGCATGCGCACTGGGCTTTTTCCCCGGCCGGCGCATGCGCAGTTCGTTCGACGCGGGGGCGCGCTTAATTTAAATACAAGCCGCCCCCTTTGAATTACGCGGGCTTACGCTGGGCGATTTACTCTACGCCTCCGCAAACTACGGAGCAAGTGCATGGAGAATACGGCACTTGCTCTGTTACGTTGCGGCGGCGTAGTGTAAATAGCTTACGCTTCGCCGGCGAATTTGTATGAGAATCTGGCCCAAAATGTCAGCGAGGGATCGGGGAGAAGGCAGGGGGATTAAGGAAATAGTTTTTATGAAGGGGGAAGGTCCTCTATAATGAACACAGAGCTGCAATAATTTACGTCTTTTATCCCTTCTTGGAGTTTATCGTTAAATTCCCTTTAAATTATTATTTTTTCTGCTATAAGTTGAGTCTTTATCCGCTGCAGACAAATTTCGTAATTAGAGGGACTCAATCTTTCCAGCGATTCTGAGTCTTCTTGGTACCGTCTATCGCTGATGATCTTTCTTTACTACTCTTCTACTCTTTCTGTTTTTTTTGGGGGGGGGTTAAAAGGAAACTTTGCCGAACATAAAAAAGCCCTAATTTCTCCGTAGAATAAACCAAGAGACTTTATTAACTCCGTCTGTGTCGTAGCCACACTCCTGGAAGTTGTTCTGGTTTTGTAGCTGGGTGAGTGTACTAAATACTTCTTGCTGTGTGTCAGTCAGTGTGGTATTGTCTATGCGTTCATCACTCCCAGAGGAGGGGGGGGGGGGGGCTGGAACTTCTACAGATTTGTCCTAGGACTATTCCTTTAATGATTCTTCAGACACAGCCAAACCTTGCAGAGCATGTAGGAGGTGGGGAGAAGAGAATGGAAAGGCAGGAGGGAAAAGAAATACAGGGCTTGTCTTCACTCCTGACGTCACCCCTGTCCTTTTTTTTTTAAAAGACGGAGACAAAAGGCCATCAATGCTTTTATGTATGGATCAGCTGGGTCGGTGTGCAACCTCATCCCTCCCTACCACTGATTCTGCACCGCACTGATCTCCAACTGTCTCCAATCAATGCATTTAACACTGCTACCCAGGGATGAGGTGCCTCTTATATTGGATTCTAACAGCTGTCTCCATCTGTCAGGTAAGTTCTAAAGGATGATAATGGGTTGGCTGTAGGAAAGTTTTGGAAAGTTCTGAAGGTGGAGATAACCTGATGGGGAGACTTGGAGAGCACACCTTGTGATAAAGAATGACCTGCTCCATTCAGAGGAGGCTTTCAAAGTTTAGTTTGGTGGTCACATCTGTACGAAACATGTAGGGTTCCAAAATAGTTCAGCTTTATTTCGGGAAGACCACCTTGTGGGAAGATTCCTTGGACTGGTGAAAAAAAAATTAATTGATTGGATGCTAGGGTACAATGTTGGAGATCGTAATGACTCTTTTTATGGCTTTACCTAATAAGTAGATTAGCAGGTTGATCGTCATCTATTGTACCTATTTATCCATCTGAAAGCCTGGTTGGTGAGAAGGACCTACAAGATTTAAGATGCCAACTGCAAAAGTTTGCTGAGACTTGTAGTTTCTCAACAGTTGATATGCTTTGTAACAGGATTAAACTAGTTTGTAGATCTTTAGCTTTTACTCATCTGAAAGCTACGTTGACGAGGACCTACCTGCTTTGAGATGTCAACTGCATAAGCATGCTGAGACTTGTAGTTTTTCAACAGTTGACTTGCTTTGCAATATAATGAAACCAATTAGCAGGTAGCTCTTGTAGTTTCTCAACAGTTGATTTGCTTTTTAAACAGAATTAAAGCAATGTGTAGGTAGATCTTCAGCTTTTACCCATTTGATGGGGACCTACTGGCTTTGAGATGCCAACTGCATAAACATGCTGAGACTTGTAGTTTCTCAACAGTTGACTTGCTTTCCAATAGGATTAAACCAATTAGCAGGTAGATCTTTAGCTTTTACCCATCTGAAGGTCCAGTTGATGGGGACCTACCAGCTTTGAGATGGCTACTTTAAAAGCATGCTGAGCCTTGAAGTTTTTCAACAGTTGATTTGCTTTTTAACAGGATTAAAGCAATGTGTAGGTAGATCTCCAGCTTTTACCCATCTAAAATTCAAGTTGATGGGGACCTACCGGCTTTGAGATGACAACTGCATAAACATGCTGAGACTTGTAGTTTCTCAACAGTTGACTTGCTTTGCAATAGAATTAAACCAATTAGCAGGTAGATCTTTAGTTTCTGATGGGGACCTACCCACTTTGAGATGCTAACTTCTAAAGCATGCTGAGACTTGTAGTTTTTCAACAGTTAATTTGTTTGTTTTTTAATAGGATTATAGCAATGTGCAGGTAGATCTTCGGGTTTTACCCATCTGAAAGTCAAGTTGATGAGTACCTATCGGCTTTGAGATTCCAAATGCATAAACATGCTGAGACTTGTGGTTTCTCAACTGATAACTTTATTTGCAATAAAATTAAACCAATTAGCAGGTAGATCTTCAGCTTTTACCTATCTGTAGGTCCAGTTGATGGGGACACACCAGCTTTAAAGATGCTAACTTCTAAAGCATGCTGAGACTTGTAGTTTTTCAACAGTTGACTTGCTTTCTAATACAATTAAATCAGTTAAACAAGTTAGCAGATAGATCTTCAGATTTTACCCAGTTGATGAGGATACTTTGAGTTGAGGGAGCTTTGGGATAAGGGAATTTTAAAATGCCAACTGCAAGAGCATGCTGAGACTTCAGCTTTTTTACCTTTGATGGGGACCAATCAGCTTTGCTATGCCAACTTCAAAAGCATAGCGGAGACTTGTAGTTTTCAACAGTTGATTTGCTTTTTGATATGATTAATGTGCAGATAGATCTTCAGCTTTTACCTATCTGAAAGTCCAGTTGACCGGGACCTACCAGCTTTGAGATGCCAGTCACAAAGCCTGCTGAGACTTGTGGTTTCTCAATAGTTGACACATTTTCTCTTGACTGCTACAAGCATGTAACCTAAATGTTATCTAAAAGAAAATGTTTTTGAAGTATGCTATAGAGGGGAATTTGCAAAAAATGTATAACAATAGTAACTTGATCTGGTTAACCTGATGATACCTTGGCCAGGCAATGCTGAGACTTGCTGTTCCTTGATACCTGATGAACTTTCAGTTGACTTGCTTATTAATAGGATTAAGGCAATGTACGGGTAGGTCTTCAGCTTTTACCCATCTAAAAGCCAAGTTGATGAGGACCTACCAGCTTTGAGGTGCATGCTTTTCTCAACAGGTGACTTCCTTTTTAATATAAATAAACCAATGTGTAGGTTGAGCCATCCGAAAGCTCAGTTGATGAGGACACTTTGAGTTGAAGAAGCTTTGGAATAAGGACGTTTTAAGATACCAACTGCAAAAGCATGCTGACACTTGTGGTTTCTCAGTTGACTTGCTTGTTAAGAGTTTAAATTTAATTGGTAGATCTTTAGCTTTTACCCATCTGAAAGTCTAGTTGATGAGGACTTACCAGCTTCAAGATGCCAACGTCAAAAGCATGCTGAGACCTATAGTTTCTCAAAAGGTGACTTCCTTTTTCATAGGATTAAAGAAATGTGTAGGTAGATCTTCAGCTTTTACCTATCCAAAAGCCCAGTTGATGAAGATACTTTGAAGAGCATGCCGAGTCTTGTGGTTTCTCAACAGTTGACTTGCTTTTTAAAGTGGATTAAACCAATTGGTAGATCTTAAGCTTTTGCCTATCTGATAGTCCATTTGATGAGGACCTACCAGCTTTGAGATGCCAACTGCAAAGCATGTCGAGACTTGTAGTTTCTCAACATGTGACTTGCTTTTTATTAGGTTTAAACCAATTTGTAGGTAGAACTTCAGCTTTTGTCCATCTGAAAGCCAAGTTGACAAGGACACTTTGAACACGGAAGCTTGAGATGTCAACTACAAAAGCATGCATGCTGAGACTTGTAGTTTATCAACAGTTGTGCTGCTTTGTAAAATAATTAAACCAATTAGTAGGGAGATCTTTAGCTTTTACCCATCTGAAGGTCCAGTTGATGAGGACCTACCAACTTTGAGATGCCATTCGCAAAGCATGCTGAGACTTGTAGATTCTCAACAGGTGACTTGGTTTTTATTAGGAATAAAGCAATGTTTAGGTAGATCTTCATCTTTTATTCATCTAAAAGGCAAGTTGATGGGGAAGCTTTGGGTTGAGGAAGCTTTGGGTTGAGGAAGCTTTGGGTTTGAGGAAGCTTTGCAATGTCAACGGCAAAAGTTGCATGCTGAGACTTGCAGTTTCTCACCAGTTGATTTGCTTTTTAGTAGGATTTAGCTCTTTAGCTTTTACCCATCTGAAAATCTAGATGATATGGACTTACAAGATTTAAGATGCCAACTGTAAATCTATGACAAGACTTGTAGTTTCTCAACAGTTGACTTGCTTTTTGAAGGGGTTAAACCAATTAGCAGGTATATCTTCATCTTTTACCCATCTGAAAATCCAGTTGACGAGGACCTACCAGTTTTGAGATGCCAGCTTCAAAAATATGCTGAGACTTGTAGTTGACAAGTTTTCTCATGACAGCTCCAAATATGCAACCTAAATGTTATGTAAAAGAAAATGTTTTGAAGTATGCTATAGAGGTGAATTTGCTAAAAGTTTATAACAATAGTAACTGGATCTGGCTAACCCGATGAAACCTTGGCCAGGCAATGCTGAGACTTGCTGCTCTTTGATATCCGATGAATTTTAAATTTCAGGACTAGAATTGCATATACAAGTTACCAGTGAGCTACAGAGAAGTTTCTTTAGGTGTTTACAAAACCTTTGCAGAAATATTGAGTAGGGAACATTAGTTCCTCTACGCGTGGAAGTTCCTAGTGATTGCCCAAGGGGGCTTCTGTAAAATCACTATGACTAGTATCCATTTAAAGATTTTTTTTTGAAGTTTAATTGAAATAGTAAAAAATGTTAACCCCTGGTGAGTTTGACAAAGCCTCTTGAGCATTGTAGTTCTACATCACTCGGTGCAAGTTGCATTGGGTATGAACTAGGTTGGGATACATTGACCACTTCCAAAGTGGAGTTAAAGTTTTCAGGAATGTCAATAGTGTGCAAAAACAGTTTCTGACACTTTTGACAATGACAGATATCGTGTGCAAGGGAAGGCAGCTTGAGGCTCTCAGCTCTGCAGTTGAAAGTTTTTGGTTCTGACTCAACACACGTGGCAGAGGCTGCAAGCTGAGCAGAGAGAGAGAGAGAGAGAGAGAGAATGGAAGGAGGAGGCGATGTAAGGAAACAAGTTATGTGTCTGAGAGCAGAACCTTGATTCACTGTATAATAAACAGTCTCAGCGTTCTGTAAAATGTTCTCTTGTTTGATTTGGACAAAGTCATTCATTGCATAAACCAGCTACAAGGAAACAGATCCCTATCCGGGTTCTGTCCCTGGAGCAGTGTGTCCTTAGCTGAAACTTTGTCCCTTGCCCTCCTGGTCTACTCGAAGGTTACTTGTCTATATTTCAAGCCCCTCTTCAGGCACCAGACAAAAAGTACCTTTGAAGTGGGCCTCCACTAAGGGTCTAGGGGTATGCAGAAATGAAGGCAGCCAACACTTCTAAGGATTGCCCTAACGAAGGAGGGTGTGTTTGGCACCGAAACGCATTGGATTTATTCCGCTTTGAATCAGTTTCATCAATAAATTAGATTGGACTTTTAAATATTTGTTTGGCACTTGCATTAGATTTTATGTTACCTGAAACTTTGTCCCTTGCCTTCCTTTTCTACATATTCTACTCAAAGGTTACTTGTCTATATTTAATGCAGAACAAATAATTTCCCCATGCAATGAGGCTGTGCCCGCACTGCACGGGTTAACTGCTTGTTTTTGCTTAGAGAAGAGGATTGCCAAGATATACTCATCTAATCCCCTGATCCTTCAAATGCAAAGGACCAGTCTTTGCAGTTCCTGACCCCCGTGGTTTAGTGGTCTTGTGTGCTGGACGTGGGTGCAGGGATGGCAGGAACAGTGCACCGCCAGTCCCCACCACCACCACTGATTTCATCCCACCCCCCTAGCACTACCACTCATCCCTCCCCCCACCACTGCCACTCATCCCTCCCCCCACCACCACAGCCACTCATCCCTCCCCCCAACCACTGCCACTAGCCCCCCCCAGCACTGACACTCATCCCTTTCCCTAGCACTGACACAGATCCCACCCCCCCAGCACTGACACTTATTCCCACTGTCACGTACCAGGCTAGCGGCTTAGGTGATGTGAGGGCTCCCCTCTTGGAGACAGAGGGTTCTCTGCCCAGAGATGCACGGGTTGGCTGCCGTTAAAGCTGTCTGATGGTTCCAGGAGCGGACACCCCGGAGCAGAGAAGATGGTCACAGCCAATGATTCCCTGGTGGAGCTTAGCAGGTGGAAAAGCAGAGATCTTGTCAAAAGCCAGGCTGGGGGTCAAAACACAGGAAGGCAGTCAGAAGCAGGTGTAGTTGTAATCAAGCTGGGGTACAAACACAGGAAGTCAACCTGGAACAGGCAAGGAACAGGTCCGTGAAACAAGCTTGGTTCAGAGCCAGGAGAGAAGCCATAGCAGGTCAGGGTAAGCCAGGTCGGTAACAGGTAATCAAACAGGAGCAAGAAAGACAGGATTTGGAGCTGACATATGATATCGCACCCAAGCCCCCCCCCCCCCCCCCAACGGGCTCCTATTTTTTTCTATTATATAAAAAAATTGAAAAAATAAATAAAATGGTAACAAATAAAATAACTAAATTAAAAAAATACTGACACCAGTGGCGGTACTACTAGGGTCCCAAAGGTCGCACTTGCGCCCAAGCTCTGACGTTTCCGCCACCCACCCAGGCTATAGTTGCGCCTCTGATGCATGGGCACACAAGCTAATATACGGGGGTGCTTAGAGGCAGAAAAAGAAAATGCCCTAACAGCAGTGTTAAAAATGCCCAGTATGCAGGAGAGGAAAAGCTGCCACTCCAGGTGAGCGTACCTAGGCAATCAATGTCCTCTCAGAAACAGATGGGTGCCGGCAATGCACGAGGCATAGCTATGACTAAGCATTGCATCTCAATGTGAAACGCGTCAGCTATCTATACCCCCACAGTTTGATGTTTTTTTGTAGTGCCTTTCGTTTTTCAATATTAAAGGCTAACCTTTTTTAAGATCCATGGGTGTGCGGCTGTCCATATTTTTCCTTCGAGTATGCAGGAGGCCTGAGTGTAAAAGAGAAAGTGATATCTCCCTGAAATTAATTATAAATTTGGCAAGAAAAACAGATCCCACATTTGTATTTCAATTGTGTATTAGGATGTTTGGCAGGAGTTTCAATCATCATTTGTTATCAGATTTGGAAGATTTAGGATATAGATATATCTTTGTTCCAATTTTTTTTTCTCCTGTATTTGCATCTGGCCGGATGTTTTTGCATCTTCATATGGGAAAAAAGCAAGGACATGGATGTGGATCACCTGGTTGGTTCCAGATGTAGTTGGATTCTGGATACAAGTTGTTTTGTATATTCTGGGCCAGTGACAGGTTCCTATTCATTTCCTGGAGAGTTCTTTGCATGAACAAGTAGCGCAGAGCCAGCAGAGGTGGTTAATCTGTGCTGGAGGAAGGTAGACGGGAATGGGCATAAAGCCGAGCTCAGCGAGAAGGGGTGCCAGTTGTGCCGTCTGTTTGAGATGAAACTCAACAAACATTGGTTATGGGCAGGTGAAAAATCTAAATAGAGTTATGGAAGGATGTGTTATAGTTACCCATTGGAGGCAGCTACCCTACAGTTCTCAATGTCGGTAATGGTGAAATACATTTGGGAAAACGACTTATTTTTTTCTTACATTTTTTCATGGAACAGCATTGATAAACCATCCTTAAGCCTCAGTTATGCTTGCACCGGGGGGGGGGGGGGGGGGTTAGTGAAAATAGGCAGTTTAAATTAACTTATTGCTTTGCCCTCTATGGACTTAGTACTTGCTTTAATGAGCTTCTGTGTCGTTGCCCATGAAGGGTATGGTGATAGTGTCTTTGTAAAGCCCCCCTCCTCAGTTATACTCCTCTTACCAGTGTTCTCTTGCAGCTCCTGCTTCTGCCTCTTTAAGGGGACCAGAAACCTTTAAAAACGAGTCAGCAATGTCAGCTCCCATATTTCCCTATGCCCACATTCTTCATAATCCAGCCTTTCTTAACTAGGGTTCCTCCAGAAGTTGTTAGGTGATCCTTGAGCTGTGGTTAATTTGCCCCTCATTTGATGGTTCCTGCATAGTTCCAGGGACAAAACCACTTAGGTCAGTCAGTGACAATATTGAGATAACCAAGTAGCATTCTTCCATCTGGCCACCAATGTAGGGAGCATTCTTCCATCTGGCCACCAATGTAAGGAGCATTCCTCCATCTGGCCACCAATGTAAGGGGCATTTTTTCTTCCGGCCACCAATGTAAGGAGCATTCTTCCCGCTGATTACCAATGTAAGGAGCATTCTTCCTACTGATCACCAATGTAAGGAGCATTCTTCCATCTGGCCACCAATGTAGGGAGCATTCTTCCATCTGGCCACCGATGTAAGGAGCATTCCTCCATCTGGCCACCAATGTAAGGGGCATTTTTTCTTCCGGCCACCAATGTAAGGGGCATTCTTCCCACTGATCACCAATGTAAGGAAAATTCTTCCATCTGGCCACCGATATAAGGAGCATTCCTCCATCTGGCCACCAATGTAAGGAGAATTCTTCCATCTGGCCACCAACATAAGGGGCAATCTTGCCACTGAATTAATTTTAGTAAGGGTTTCTGAAGGCCTGAAATTAAATTCAAGGATTCCTCCAGGGTGAAAAGGTTGAGAAAAGCCCTGTACAGGCCAGGAATCCTGTCTGTTTGAAAACCGTCAGTTTTCCCGACACGATTCCTTCCAAGCTTGCCTAGAAAAGCCATGTATACACCCGGCCACACAAAAGACCCGCCGGTCTTTTGAATGGCAAGAACGCGGTGACGTCAAAGACTACGACGAGCCGGCTAAATTACGTTTTATGCTACCGCGCATGCGTTGAATTGTTATTGGTTTATTTCCCATTTAGGTAAGCATACAGGCAACCATTTTTCTTGGCAGGAAACACTCTGCTGGGATTCCCAGGAAAATATAGAGCAGGTTCTCTATTTTTTTCCGGCAGTTTTCCTGTCGGGAAAACTGCGATGGAGCATACACACGGCCAGGATTCCCGGGCCAGAAGCTCTCTTAGCAGTTTTTCTGCCAGGAAAACTGGGTGTACGAGGCTTAAGGCTGCTTTAATCTAATACTGGGAATGTTGTTTGAAAACAGGTGAAAAGCACTGTGATAAATACAGTGAATGGTAAAAACTGTACACTTGGCTAAAAAATGGGCAAATTATGACTGGAAGTTGTGCAGATCTTGGATGAAAACTATAATAAATGTACCGTATATACGCGAGTACCCTTTTTTTAGGGCTGAAAATAGCCCCTTCGGCTTAAACTCGAGTCAGTGTACCTGTCGGGTCGCGGGCGTCCATTTTTCAAAAGTCGCGGCTATCCCTTGGTCTGTAATAGGCGTTTGACAGGTCCTCTCATCCTCGGACTTACCAAACAGGCACTTTGTTCAGCGTTCTGCCTATCATGGACGTCCTCTTGTCCGAGGATTAAAGAAGGTCCGTGATTGGCGGAACACTGAACACAGTGTCCGAGGATGAGAGGACCTCCGTGATAGGCGGTAGCCGAACACAGTGTCAAATGCCTATCACGGACCAGGAGGAAGCCACGACTTTTGAAAAATGGACGCCCACAACCTGACAGGTACACTGACTGAATAGGACCAGGAGGAAGCCGCGTACACTGGTACAGGTACACTGAGGCTGCAATGGGCACAGTGAGAATGGGCACAGCAAGACTACAATGGGCACAGTATGGCTACAATGGGCACAGTGAGAATGGGCACAGAAAGGCTGCAATAGGCACAGTGAGAATAGGCACATTGAGGCTGCAATGGGCACAGTATGGCTACAATTGGCACAGTAAGGCTGCAATGGGCACAGTGATAATGGGCACAGTAAAGTTGCAAATGGACACAGTGAGGCATGCAAATGGGCACAGTGAAGCTGCAGATGGGCATTGTTGACCCTCTTTTCCACTTACAGTAGCTTTTGCATTCTCACCCTAGGCTTATACTTAAGTCAATAAGTTTTTCCAGTTTATTGTGGTAAAATTAGGACCTCGACTTATACTCGGGTCGGCTTATACACGAGTATTAACGGTACCTCCTAGAATGGTGACTTCATCCAGGAGACATATGAATCTTGGCTCTGAGCTGTGAGACACCCACTGCCCTCTTTTACCATGAAGTCATAATGCCTGAAGCTAAAACATTACCAGGGTCAGAAAAGACATTTCTACTTAACCTCAAGTAAATAAAGGTACCCTTGTGTTACTTTTAGCTTTTATTTTTTTCCAGGTTAGAATGAGCGAGAGAAAGCTTGCTGCTTATAAAGGCGGCCATGCAGGGTGCAGGTAATAAGCAGCTTGCAAAGAATTTTTGACCTCAGGCAAATGATGTTATCTACGGCTACAAGTACATATACTTCCAGTGTGACAATTTTTCAGACATTCATATTATACATATTGCATTCATCTTCCAAAAACGTATAATTGTTATGTAAAGTATATATACGCTGGTGTATTTAGTTTTAGATAAAGTAAGGGACACAGGTTAGGTTTTTATTGCTCCAAAAATAAATTTCTAAGAGGATTTCAAAACTTGTTCAATCAATAAAATGAAGATAACATACGGGGGCTGAACCAAAAGTGGGAATAACTTTTTTAATAACATAAATAGGTTGTTCAATTTTCACATGTTGGTAGAGTGAGGCCTCGTACACACGACCGAGGAACACGTCGTAAATGAAACATCGTTTTCCTCGACGAGTTCCTTTTTAGGCTTGTCGAGAATCTTGTCAAGCTTTCTTTGCGTACACACTGTCAAGACAAAATCTTGTTGTTCTCAAACGCGGTGACGTACAACACGTACGACGGCACTGTAAAGGGGAAGTTCGATTCCACTGGCACAACCCTTCTGAGCATGTGCAGGGTTTCTAAGCATACACACAAACATGCTTCTCATTGAACACCAGCCCGACGAGGAACACGACGAGGAAATTGAGACTCTCGACGAGGAAAAAGAGATCTTGTTCTCTTTTTTTCTCATTGAGTTCCACAACAGTTTTCTCGATGAAAAACATAGGCGGCGTACACACGTACGAGAACCTCGACGGACGGAACACATCGTTCCGCCCGTCGAGGCTATCGGCCGGCCGTCAAAATCGCTGACCCGCCCATCGGGAATGGCAACCAGCCATTCATCCAGGCGGGCCGTCGAGCAAATAGAGAGCCTGCTCTCTATTCGCTCGACGGGATTCCCGACGGGCGGGGCTCGCCGAGAGCGTACACACGGCCGAGGTTCTCGGCAGAATGCGGCTCCCAGCGAGGTTCTCGCTGGTTTCTGCCGAGAACCTCGGCCGTGTGTACGCCGCCATACACACAACCGTTTTCCTCTGCAAAAAAAGCTCTGCCACCAAGTTTCTTGATGGATTCTGACGAGGAAAACGGTCATGTGTACAAGGCCTCACCTTGCAGGTAATTAATGGATTCCAAGCAGAAGCACCGTTCATGATGAAGGAGGGGTGCAGGCTATCTGACATCCACAGAAGGTCACAGAATGCTTACGGAGATGACATCCATCTGTGCACATTAATCTTGTCAGTGGTGTTATCTCAATAAACATTCGGTAGCATTCTGTGGATGTCAGACAATCTGCACCCCTCCTTCATCATAAACTAAATGTTGGCAAATTGCTTCTCCTTTGAATCCATTATTATTATTATTATTATTATTATTATAATACAGTGCCTTGAAAAAGTATTTACCCCCTTGGCTTTTTACCTTTTTTTTTTTTTTACATTACAGCCTTTAGTTTAATGTTTTTTTTAATCTGAATTATATGTGATTGATCAGAACACAATAGTCTAAGTTGGTGAAGTAAAATTAAAAAATACATTCAGAAATAAAAAACTGATAATTTGCATGTGCGTATGTATTCACCCCCTTTGTTATAAAGCTCATAAAAAGCTCTGGTGCCACCAATTACCTTCAGAAGTCACATAATTTGTGAAATTTTGTCCACTTGTGTGCAATCTAAGTGTCACATGATCTGTCATTACATAGACACACCTTTTTGAAAGGCCCCAGAGGCTGCAACACCTAAGCAAGAGGCACCACTAACCAAACACTGCCATGAAGACCAAGGAACTCTCCAAACAAATAAGGGACAATGTTGTTGAGAAGTATAAGTCAGGGTTAGGTTATAAAAAAATATCCAAATCTTTGATGATCTCTACAAACCCCATCAAATCTATCATAACCAAATGGAAAGAACATTGCAAACAGCAAACCTGCCAAGAGACGGCCGCACACCAAAACTCACGGACCGGGCAAGGAGGGCATTTTTCAGAGAGGCAGCACAGAGACCTAAGGTAACCCTGGTGGATCTGCAGAGTTCCACAGCAGAGAATGGAGTATCTGTACATAGGACAACAATAAGCCGTACGCTCCATAGAGTTGGGCTTTATGGCAGAGTGGCCAGAAGAAAGCCATTACTTTCAGCAAAAAAACAAAACTGTGCGTTTTAAGTTTGCGAAAAGGCATGTGGGAAACTCCCAAAATGTATGCAGGAAGGTGCTCTGGTCTGATGAGACTAAAATTGAACTTTTTGGCCATCAAAGAAAACACTATGTCTGGTGCAAACCCAACACATCACATCACCCAAGTAAACACCGTCCCCACTGTGAAACATGGTGGTGGCAGCATCATGCTGTGGGGATGTTTTTCAGCAGTCGGCCTGGGAAACTGTTCAGAGTTGAGGAAAAGATGGATGGTGCTAAATACAGGGATATTCTTGAGCAAAACCTGTACCACTCTGTGTGAGATTTGAGGCTAGGACGGAGGTTCACCTTCCAGCAGGACAATGACCCCAAAAACACTGCTAAAGCAACCCTTGAGTGGTTTAAGGGGAAACATGTAAATGTGTTGGAATGGCCTAGTCAAAGCCCAGGAGGAATGGGCAAAACACCCAGCGGTAAGATATGACAAGCTCATAGAGACTTATCCAAAGCGACTTGGAGTTGTGAAAGCCGCAAAAGGTGGCTCTACAAAGTATTGACTTTAGGGGGGTGAATAGTAATGCAGATTCAGGTAGAGTTAGGCTGGAGTATCAGTGATACTCCAGCCTAACTCTCACTTTGAGCCGGCGTTTCTGTTTTCTGTAAGCAGAAAACAAGAAACGCCGGGTTGGAATTCCTATACGAGCGGCGTAATTGTATTTCGCCGTCGTATCGGAACTGCAATTTTAAAAATGGCGCTTGGGGCGTTCCCGCTGATTAATGCCGAGAATATGTTAATCAGCGAGAATCGGCAATTCACGATCGTATTCGGGCCCGACGCAGTGACTTTCCGACGTTTCCGTAAGCAATACGTGGCGTAAAGAAAAACAAGCCCCCTAGTGGAGTATCCTATGTTAAGTATGGCCGTCGTCATCGCGTCAAATTTAAAAATGTTCACGTCGTTTGCGTAAAACGTCCGTGAATGGGGATTGACGTCATTGACGTTCCCTGACAGAATTTGGAGCATGCGCACTGACAGTCGACGCATGCGCAGTACGTTCGCCGCGGGATCGCGCATAGTTAACATAATACACGCCCCCCTACCCGCCCAATTTGAATAACGCCGGCTCATTTTCGCTACGCCGCCGCAACTTTAGGAGCAAGTGCTCCTAAAGTTTCGGCGGAGTAAGGTAAATGAGAAACGTTACTCCACCAAAAAGATGCGCCCATCTACCTGAATCTGGCCCATTGACTTTTTCTGTTATTTTGTCCTATTTGTTGTTTGCTTCACAATAAAAAAAAAAAAAAAAACATTGTGGGCATGTTCTGTAAATTAAATGATGCAAATACTGAAACAATCCATTTTATTTCCAGGTTGTGAGGCAACAAAACCCGAAAAATGCCAAGGGGGTGAATACTTTTGCTAGGCATTGTAATACATTATTTACTTGAAATTGAAAGGAAGAAGATTTACTATAGAGGAAGGCTTACTCTACCAACATGTGAAATTTGAATGACCTATATCAGGGCTTGACAAATGTACTTTGATTCTAGGAGCCAACTAAAAAAGTTAGGAGCCAGTTTTTTTTAACCAACAAAGTTTAGATAGAACATGTAACATGTTCCCGAAGGTGAACATAAAACCCCCAAAACATTATACATTTCCTGAAAGCAGACACCCTAGAGAATAAAATAGTGGTAGTTCCAATTTTTCATGTCACACAATATTGCCGTACCGGCCTAGGAAACAGAAAATTTCAGTAAAAAACACATTAAAGTGGTTTGAAAGCCAGAAGTTTTTTTTAATCTTAATGCATACAGTGCATGCATTAAAATAAAAAACCTTCTGTGTGCAACAGCCCCCCTAATACTTACCTGAGTCCCATCTCAATCCAGTGATGTTGAACAATAGACTCGGCTGTGCTGCACTCTTCCTCCTCATTGGCTAAGACAGCAGCAGGGCGCCATTGGCTCCAGTTGCTGTCAATCAAAGTCGGTGAGCCAATAAGGAGAGAGAGGGGGTGGGACCGAGCCGCAAGGTTGCACTGAGTAAATAAATATGCAACATGTCAGACTTTAAAGGGGTTTTAAAGGTTCATGTTTTTTTACCTTAATGCATCCTATGCAAAAACATCTGACGAATACCGACCCCCCAGCCACCCGTTTTACTCATCTGAGCCCTGGAAAGTCCCGCGTCACGAACGTGCTCTTTGTTTGCCTGGGCTTCTCAACACTTTATTGGATAGATTGATAGCAGCACAGCCATTGGCTCGCGCTGCTGTCAATCAAATCCAATGTCGTGGGCGAGGCCGAGTACTGTACTCGGCGGCTATGAACATGTTTGTTTTTTAAACGCAAACCTTTACAACCATTTTCAATTTGCACACGCCCATGAAATGGCAACAAACTTCAATACCTTTATATTTTACATAGGGAATGATTTTAAAGGCCCTCATAGGTCATTTGTTTAGTGTAATGAAGGATGTCTGGTGCTAGAATTATTGCTCTCATTCCGTTGTGCATGGCGATGTGTAAAATATTTTTGCTTAACTTTTTTTTTATCACATAATTTTTTGGTGACAGGTTCTCTTTAGTGAGACATCCAGGGTCTAAAAGACTCTGGATGTTTTCCCTGTGCTCCACTAAATGTAATGTGTCTGACAGTGCACAGTCCACATGGGCTTTGCCTGCTTAAAGGGTTTGTAAAGGAAATTTTTTTCTTAATAGCTTCCTTTACCTTAATGCAGTGTTGTTTTCATGTCCTCATTGTTCGTTTTTGCTCTCAAGTTGCTGTAATTCTTCTCTGATCTCCACACTTCCTGGTTGTCTGTTTCCTTATAACCACAGTACTGGGAGCTTTCTCTCTGTGGTCACTAATTAAGGAGGTGTGATTACTGTATGTCTAAAACCTCTCAGCACTAATCACTTTCGTTTTCCAAACAATCACTGCCCTGTATTGGCTCTGTGGCTCTGTACAGCACAGAAGCAGGAAACAGCATGCAAAAACAAAACTGAAACTGCAGGTACATTATATGATTGATTTTTATCTATTTTTAATCATTTTTAAAAGGAATCAGTTAACTATTATGTGTATATACCCTGTAAAGAGTCATTTCAGCAAAAAAATATTTTCCTTTACAACTTCTTTAACTGCTGACAGGAAAGAGGAACTTTATTACAGAGAAAAGACATAGGGCCAGATTCTCGTACAGACGCGTATCTTTGTGCGGGCGTAGCGTATCTCATTTACACTACGCCGCCGTAACTTTGAGAGGCAGGTGCCGTATTCCCAAGGAAGTTGCGCCCAAAGTTACGGCGGCGTAGCGTAAATGGGCCAGCGTAACCGCGCCTAATTCAAAATAGGCAGGTAGGGGGCGTGATACATGTAAATGAATCGTGATCCCACATAATTGACGCTTTTTCCGAACGGCCGCAAGTACTCATTGGTTTCGACGTGAATGTAACTTACGCAAAGCCCTATTCGCGAACGTTTTACGCAAACGACGTAAACGACGCAAAAATTCAACGCTGTCCCGGCGTCCATACTTACATTACCTACGCCTCACGTACTCCTCATATAGCAGGGGTAACTTTACGCCGGACTTACGCTTAAGCAAACAACGTAAAAATAATGCGCCGGGAGCAAGTACGTTTGTGAATCGGCGTATCTAGCTGATTTGCATATTCGATGTGTAAAACGACGGAAGCGCCACCTAGCGGCCAGCGTAAATATGCAACTAAGATACGACAGTGTAAGAGACTTATGCCGGTCGTATCTAAGCAAAATTCCGGCGTATCTTGCTTTGAGAATCTTCTTTGAGAATCTGGCCCATAAAGTTTATCGTAGAAGGCAGCTATAAACTTGTTAACACTGCCATCTATCTGGTTGAAGAATATATCTTTACTAAATACTGATGTACAGTAGTTGCTGTACAAAATACAATTGTGTATTCCAACATGGGAGGGGGGGGGGCTGGCATTTGGAAGAGTGGCACATGAGAAATCAATAGTGGTGTCAGGCTGGCAACTTGTATGGTCGCCTCAGAGGATTGGCCCAGCACTGCAAGAGGACAGACTTAGGCTGGGTTCACACCAGTGCTGAATCTGTAGCACAGCAGGGGTCCGGTGCATGAGGTTCACCATTTCCGGTCCAATTCCAGCCCAAATTTTTTATGAGGTTGCAGTATTTGTACTAATGAGGGTAATAAAACATGAGACTAATAATAGGGAAAAGTTGACGGAACTGTGGTGGCTCAACGTGATTGGCACTGTGCTGACAAGCCATTCACCTCTGCAGCCAAGGGTTCGGATCCCGGTCTCGGCTACATGTGAATTGAGTTTGGTGGTCTCAGCCCGGCTCCCGGTGGGTGTGCTATGCAAGGTACGCCTGTGCTTAGTACGCCCACCCCCCCCCCCCCCCACAAAAACCACCACACTTGCACGCACACAAAATTGGTTAAAAAAAACACACGCACTTTGGCCATGCGGTCTCCTAAAATAAAAGAGGCGAAGGACCTATGGGGCTGGCTGGGTGGGCTAGGCCCCCTCACTCCCTCATAGGGGGAGTCCCTCTGCCCCATTGGGGTCCCGTTGGGCCCCAGTTGGGCTCCCAAGAGGAGCAGGTAGGGCGGGGTGAGTGGGAGGCCCCCCTTCACACCCGCCATTGCCACCAGGGGCATGGAGAAGGATGGCGATTGCCTCCGGGGGGAGGGTCTGCCTACTCCCAACTCCTGCAGTCCGACTCCTCTCTCTCGAGTTCACGCACAAAAATACACTTTAAGAAAAAAAAGAAAAAAAAAAAATATTAGGGAAAAGTTGGCTCTTTGTCCTTGCAGCCTCAAAGCATGAATCTCCTGGGCCTGATATCCAGCTCAGCCAAGGTGCCGTTTGATGGCCATGAACACCCCGATGGCAGCAAGCGTTGCTTATTTTGGACTTTGTCTCTTTTCTTTTTCTAGAAAACAGCTAATACCTTCAGCTGTCAAAGACCTTTATTTTTATTCTTATCTCTCCCACCTTGTTGGAAATCTTCCCTGAGCAGGCATGACCCTTCACAAAAAATAAAGTACCGTGCATGTGCCACCACCACCACTGTGAGATTATATTGACCTGATCTCTGAAAACTGGTTAGAGGAAGGACATCTCCTTCTCCATGGCCTTTGGGGTGGAAGGATCTGCCTGTCCATAGCCACCCCCCATGATCTGCTTCACACTTTCTCTCTTCTTAGCAATCACTTTACAATCACAGAAGTTTCTAAAACTATTTTATGTTGGAGACTTTTTCAGCCCTGTAGATTTATGTGACAGTTGTTGGGCTGAAGGTAACATAGCGCGGTTGGAAACATTGTTATTAACATGTTGGCAAACCAGATGTCTCCTGCATTACTGATGACTGAGGGTAATAAAACTCCCAACTGATACCTATAAAGAGAACATCAGCCTCTTTACTATAGCTGCCTAAAATCATGGGCATCATCTGCCAGTTCCGCCAAAGCACCTTTAAGTAAGTAGTAAGTAAACCTCCTGATTTTGGAATACGACCGTGATTACTTTTCTGCCATTCTAGTGGAAAAGAGAAATGCCTTTGTGGCACCCTTCTAGTTTAGAGTAGGCAGCTAGGTAAATTTACTCATCATCTCTGTAGGAAGAGGAGCAGGGGGTTAATTGTTTTGGGTTGTTTGGTGTCTCATTCTGCTACTTCCCCCTGTCTTCTGGATGTTTCCAGAAGTATAGTAGGAGAGAGGGCAGAATCAGCAGCCTGAATGTTTGTGAATCCCTAGCCAACTTCTAGAGAGGGTGGTCCAGTATATTCTGGGTCTTGGCAGCCAAATGCAGAATTCCAGGGTCACGCCATCTCGAGTAGACCCCTGTTCTGGGGGCTTTTGTCCCTGGGGCAGAGAGAGGAGCTCTAGGGGTCCGGTGCAGTTATTATGACCAAGCTGGAGACCCTATCTGAAAGAGAGAGAGAGTGAGTGAGTCAGGGCCTGGATAAAGAGCCAGGAGATCAGGAGTGAGGAAGCTCCATTTTCTGGGACTGAGTGAGTACTTGTTCCAGCTACTCTTCGGAGAAGTGACTATGTGGGGTGACTTACACTACAAGTCAGTACATTGTAATGCTTGATTTGTGCAAGACAACCAGGAGTGTGCCATTCGGAGATAGTGCTAAGTACAGCCAGGTGCAGTGCAAGACAGCCAGGAGTTGTACTACTAATAACCATGATAAAGTACATTGTATCCTAAGTTGTGCAATACAGCTTGTAACCAGAGGCGTATCTAGTGAAAATAGCGCCTATGGCAAACACTGAAACTGTGCCCCTGTCGAAACATTTAAATCTCTTCGATAACCTTAACAAAAAAAAACAGCTAACAAAACTAGTGATATTTATCATCCCTTGTGATACCTTTGGTAGTGACATATCCTCTTTATGGAGAAATCTGGGGTTTATTTGACCCCTGATCCCTCCACTGCCCATCAAGGCCAGGTAAATGCAGAACCAATACTGGAAGTGATGAAATCTTCATCACTTAAGGCCTCAGTTTTCACAGAGAAGAGGGAGAAACTGATGTTCCTCTGTCTTCTTTGTGCGGTGCCAATCCGACCAGATGGAATGGGAGAGCCTGGGAGAACAGGGGGGGGCTGTGGCTGAATGCATTGAATGTCCATTAGAAAAGGTGCTGAAAAGGAGAGGCGAGAAGAAGAGACCCTCAGACCCTGGTAAGTGCCTTGCTGCCCAGCCACTCATCAGGGCCCCCTTCATATGGCGCCCATGGCACTTGCCATGGCTGCCATACCCTATATACGCCACTGCTTGTAACTTGTACAGGGCAGCCAGAAACCTAAAGTTCTACCATTTCTGCAGTTCGGGGGAACCCATGCTCTCCATCCTTATCCAAGTTCCCTGTTCCCCAATAAAAACACAAAACAAAACCCCAAGATTATTGAGCCTGTGGAAGAGTGCTAAAAATGCTGTGTGCCTGGCTGTGCATGTTGTGAGTGAGGGACATAGGCCCAAATACCAGCGGCTCCTGCAGGTATAGTGATAGGCCTTGCTAAGGTCTTTTGTTGAATAGGCAGGATCCTCCACTCTTCTTTGTGAGGTTATATTGGCCGGTACTAGTTAGAGGAAGCTGGGAAACAACCAACTCCAACCTTCATTGAGGTCTAGCAGAGAGAATGGGCACTGTAAGACATGAGAAGCGCACCCCTACTTATTCTAAATTATGAAAATATGGCCTACTCGGTTTGGATTACAACCACCATATGAACCTAGACAGCTTTTTACTCTTGCTCTGAATACACTATATAATAGGGCCATATACTGCATATACTGGCCGGGCCCCATTTCCCTTTACTCCTGCCTTCCATTCCTCACCCAATTGCCTGACATTCAACCACTCCTTAATATCACCAGTCCACACCCTCTTCCCCTTCTTTCTCTATCATGGCCTCTCTAATACCCACCATTTTACCTTTCTCTCTCCTCTACTCTTTACCAATCTTACCTTTGTCAACCTTTCTTCCCTAACTTTCCACTACTTGTACCAAACTGAGAACTGACCCACCCTTAAATGATTGCACACCTGCCGGCACAAGTTTGGCACCATCAAAGGGTGTTCAGGCATCCAAACAGACTGTTTAAAAAACCTTGATAAGTGATTGCGAGGAACCCAGGACTATGTCCGCCGTCAATGCTTCCTCTGTCCAGAACTAGCACTATCCAAGACTCTTTAGCCCACCCAGTCACCAGCTGCAACAACTGTGGCAAACAATAACGTATTTATTGTCACGGAACGTCCCACACTCCGACCGAGTGCTTCCGTCATATACCGCTTCTTATCAGTCTGTATATAGATATCAGATATACCAGCTGCCATCAACACACAACGAGACGAGACTTGTCTGTGTGCTAAGTATGGAGTGTTTAATAGAACCAAGAATACAATCTTATATACAGTAAAGAGGAGGTAACCAGAGCATAAATTAACATGAGCTAATTATCTAATCATTTACCTAGACGAGGTGACCAGACGTCCCTGCTCCTCATTCATCTGCTATACAATAAACATTCTCTTAAGCGTAAACACAGATCATCTTCACACACGCAATAGAGTCAAACTTAAAATAGTCCTACAGATATCTTGGAATATAATGTGGATAATAAATACATAATAATCCCATCTCAGGTAGTCCAAGATATCATTCTTCAGGCATCCTATGCCCCTAGTGGTCATAGGATGATTTTAGGCATAAGAAGGTCTGAGTCTGTCACATTTATTATCACACATAGACACAACAGATAAAATAACTCAGAGACTCTTTCCCCCCACCCTTTGAAAACAGGGTGGGTTAAACTGTCCAATGTTAATAGACACACAGGTCGTGTGTTTAAACTTCTCATCAGTAAATAGCCCCTCCAGCAGCCCCCCTCCCTCTTTCATCACAGCAAACTCACTTACCTATCCCATAATAGTTGAGGCAGACAGCCACAATAGAACAATAGAATACAGTCACACCCCAAACCACAACAGCATGAGACAACACACAATATATACATATATACAACATTAAGTCTGAATAGCACCAATCATAGTGGGATTCTCAGTCACCCTGTGTCCCTATTAGAGACACAGGGTGATTTACACATAAGATGGGTCGGGGGAAACTGAACACAGAGTTTTCAGAGCTCTCCAAGGTAAGCTGAGTTGCACAAACCCCCCACCCAAAGTGACCCTGGTCACAGTGATGCTTTACACTTTATATGCCTACCCCTGTTGCCATCCTTTCTACCTCACCTTACCTTCACAGTATTTACTGTACGTGCTTCTTTACCTTGAATCTATTTGGACACTTATTTTTATGTAAAATGTTGCATTCCTCTAAAACTTCTACAAAACTCTAAAAAAAAAAAAAAAAAAAAAATGGAACCAAGACAGTGTCTCCCAGTCCATTACTCATGGTGATGTAAGGTGACCAGATTCTCAAAGTGAGATCTGGGGACGCCCAACTGACCATGCCCATTTTTATTGGGGGTAGGTATATTAAGTGGCATGTGAAGTGCACCAAATCGAATGTTGGGTGTGACCAACTTGTGCTGAAAGTGGGAGGGGTTTAAAGGAGCCTACTTCGCTCTGGATCAGGAGTGTAGACCCAGGTGTTTGAAGGAATTTGGGGGGCCCCAACCAAAATGGGGGCCCCAAACACCCCCCCCACCACACGCAAAGCAAAGCCTACGTTAGCACTACACTAATTTTTTACACCCATGCCCTTACTCCTACCCCCTCCAGTCCCTATGTTTTTCTATTCCACTTCCTATCAATCTGGCCGGAAAAGGAAACTGAATCTCCTGTACCACGCGCGGTACCCGGCCGGACTGACAGGACTCCAGGAGGAAGGAAAAGGAGATTGGCCACGCTACAGCCTGGGAAGGGGAAGTTGGGGGCCCCAGGACAGCTTGAGGCCCCAAGCAATTATTTGTTTTGCCTGTCCTAAAGCGACGGGCCTGCCTGCAGGTCACCGTCACAAGCAAGGGCAAGGTGGCAAATTATCCACATCTTTACCTCTCGCAACACAGTCTGGATGAGCCTAGAGGGTAGTGACTGAAAAGGCCATGTAATATTGGCATGTGACATTAAAGTCAATTACCCTGACACAGACACACCACTCCCCTTCCCCCTCCTGCTCATGGCCAATCAAAGAAATATTGCTAAGAGGGATTACCCTACAGATGCCTGGGCCAGGGACAATATTACAGCTGGGAAGAAATCAGGGACACATTCTTTTAAACAGGGGACAGTTTTTTCCCAGGGACAGCCTGCTAAAATTGGGGTCTGTCCCCAGAAACCTGGGACATCTGCTCACATTATCATGGAAAGATCTGCCTGTCTATGGCCACCCCATGATGTATTTATTATCCTCTCACTTCTTAGCAACCGCTTTACAATGACAGAATTTTCTAAAACTATTTTCTCAGCCGCTCTTGGAGAGTTTCCAGCTCAATAGATTTATGTGACAGTTGTTGGGCTGAAGGTAACATAGCGGGGTCAGACAATTATTAACATGTTGGTAAAGCAGGTGTCACATGCACGTTCCAAATTATAACGATAATTGAACAATTCCTGTAGACGTCCACATTCTTGCACCAAATATTGGCGTGGGGGGGGGGGGGGGGGGGGGCTGCGGGGTGGGGCAGAAGAGAACGTGCATCATACAGGACAGGTGAGGAAATTGAAGAAGTAGAAAATCTGGAAATGGGACAATAAGATTTTATGTGAAATGAAATAAAACACCAAAGGAGTCATAAAAGAGAACTTAAGCTGCGATTGTACAATAAAGAAGTAGAAAAATGAGAGCTGCCATTGTTGACTTGTTTTAAAGGTGATGGTCCCTGAGTGCTCATCTCAATCCTTGTATCTTTGCTTGGTGGGGTGGAGCTTGGAAAAATGGCAACACGTCCATGGTTGCATGCTTTTTTTTAGGTTAAAAGACTTAATAGAGGCGAAATATGAAA
This sequence comes from Rana kukunoris, assembly GCA_029574335.1. NCBI lineage: Eukaryota > Metazoa > Chordata > Amphibia > Anura > Ranidae > Rana > Rana kukunoris. The sequence continues at coordinate 464,989,868 of CM056053.1, read as the reverse complement.
GAATATGACAACCCCAGACTGTTACCTTTTATATATCCTTACAAGTTCATTTTAAAACAAAATGCAATTTTTGCTGAGGAATAAAAACAACCTGGTCCAAGCCATTTATATACATTCCAGATTCTCACCTTCTTCTGATCTCTAAATACAGAAACAGACCATTGAAGGAACTTCCTGAAACTGATTGACAACTGGGAGGATTGGAACAAAAATTTGTAGGGCTACCCCTGCAGGAGCAGCTGGTATTTTGCCCGAGTCTTACCCACTTTTGTTTCCGCAGCCAGTCACAAGGAAGATTAAAGAAGCTAGGTGCACACAAACCTAAGCTTGTTGTCTCCAATGACCGGTCTAGGGTTTTGTTTGTTGTTTTATTGGAGAACATGGATAGGGAAGGGATATCGTATTCAGCGATACCCCTCAGGGGCTGTTGGTTGATTTGGGATCGGCTTATTAACCACTTAAGCCCTGGACCAATATGCTGCTAAATGCCCAAAGGCGTTTTTACAATTCGACACTACGTCGCTTTAACAGACAATTGCGCGGTCGTGCGACGTAGCTCCCAAACAAAATTGGCGTCATTTTTTCCCCACAAATAGAGCTTTCTTTTGGTGGTATTTGATCACCTCTGCGGTTTTTATTTGTTGCGCTATAAACAAAAATCTAGCGACAATTTTGAAAAAAATGCAATATTTTTTACTTTTTGCTATAATAAATATCCCCCAAAAACATATATAATTTTTTTTTCCTCAGTTTAGGCCGATACATATTCTTCTACCTATTTTTGGTAAAAAAAATCGCAATAAGCGTTTATCGATTGGTTTGCGCAAAATATATAGCGTTTACAAAATAGGGGATAGTTTTATTGCATTTTTATTATTTTTATTTTTTTTACTACTAAGCGTTTTTTTTCGTGACTGCGACATTATGGCGGACACTTTTGACACATTTTTGGGACCATTGTCATTTTCACAGCAAAAAATGCATTTAAATTGCATTGTTTATTGTGAAAATGACAGTTGCAGTTTGGGAGTTAACCACAGGGGGCGCTGTAGGATTTTTGTGTTCCTTGTGTGTGTTTACAACTGTAGGGGGGTGTGGCTGTAGATCTGACGTCATCGATCGAGTCTCCCTAAAAAGGGATCACTCGATCGATGCAGCCGCTATAGTGAAGCACGGGGAAGCCGTGTTTACATACGGCTCTCCCCGTTCTTCAGCTCCGGGGAGCGATCGCGCGCGGGCGGCTAGAAACGGAAAGCCGCGCCCTCGTCCCGGATCGCTCCCCGCGGGTTTCTGACCGCCGCATGTAGCGGGGGGGGGGGGATCCCGATCAGACCCCCGACCCGTGCAAAGGCAGGCACGTATATATACGTCCATCTGCCTTAACGTGCCCTTCTGCCGACGTATATGTACATGCGGCGGTCGGGAAGTGGTTAAGTTACCTTCTTGCATTGTCTAGGGGTGAAGTTAGTGAGCAGAGCAGTAAGCGAATGTCCAGCCAGTAGATAAGATTTTCCAAATGCTTTATTTCTTGGGTCCAACACGACCAACTTCAACAGGAGGTAGATAGGACAGGTTGATGAAGTGAAGAAAACCTTGCAGTATCAGGCTTGGATAAACAGGAGAGCAAGCCTGCTTTCAGTAACTGTATATTGCGTCGCCACTCTAGCCAGAGTGGGTAATGTGATCCCCGGACAGACTTCTGCCACAAGCCTGGCAGCCGGAGTTCTCCTTTAAGATTGACTGAAAAGAGCAGGTCCCTGCTATGGACCTGGCTCTGATTGGAATTTAGATGCCAGGGGAGGCCTCTGCCACAGGCTCTATGCTGACAATGTGGACAGCAGAGCGAATCCTTTCAGTCAATTACAATTGGGTGACCGGTTGACAGTTGAAGTATACCTGTCAGTGTGTCGGTCACTAGATCCCCGATGGTTCGTTCAAGTCTCTCAGATAACCTGCCTCCGGGTTCTCCTCGAGCCAATTCCCCACTGTACAGCCAGCGGCCTAGGATCTTTCTCAGTGGTGAGGGGACCCAGCAATTCACTGGGGCCCCTCGGCAGCATCCGCCAGGAACTCCGCGTAACTTTCGACCCCGGCCTGGTAGGCCATATTGCCGGGGTCTGTTGGATGCGCACACCCTAAAGGTGGGTGCCGCACCTGGAACCAGGAACCAGCGAAGAACCCCAAAACAATGGCGCCTGCCACAGATATACCCCTCCCCCAGCATGTCCTGCGAGGGAAAAACTGCTCCAATTGGCTGCTGGGGAAAAGTGGCTCTGCCAGAACCCCTGTGGCGCCATCTGTCGTCTGGGGGTGAGATTGACACCCCAAAGCGCAGGCTGCCCCACAGGACAGTTCCAATATGACAGCAGCCCAAATGTAACGAAATTAAGAGTGAGAGCAACATAGCTCTCCCACTCCCCCACTAACTTTAGTGTAGTGCCCATACTGAAAGTAAGGGGGCGCTACACATAGAATACTCCAAATTTAACTATTCACACAGAGGACTCGAACTTCCTTTACTAATAAGACTTGGCTGAAGTCCTTGCAGAAGGCAGATAAAGACTTCTACACAGCAGCACACTGATTGCAGGACTGAGCAATGTCCTCTAGTAAAGTAGTGGACAGTCCTGGACAAAGCTCCAAGAACACTAGCCAGTGTTCTCTTTGTGTGGACTCTCAGCTGACTTAAAACACAAGAGGATATAACTGTCTAAGGATCCTTAGGGTGTCTGTACTCACAAGGTCCCCTGCAGCTCCACCGGCAGGCTTCTCTCTCTGTGATACCCGACCAGATGCACTGTAGACTCTCCCTCTGTCAGCTATGGTAGGACCAGGGTCAACCACACAGACTTCAGGCCCTCAGGCTGCCCACCTGAGGCCACAAGAGCCTCTCCTGCAGCCTTGTGCAATCCTCTGCTAAGGAAAGACACAGCGCCCATGTGCTCCTTGAATATAAATACAGGCACCCAGCATGCCTAGGGGCACCTCCCCTTCTAACTGGCCAGGGCTGTATGAATATTCATGCTCCCTTCTGCATGGTTTCTACCATCCGACACTTTCCATAGCTGCTAGGACAGTGTGAAACTTCAAGACAGCATTAGCAGCACCAGAGCACGTAGCAGGCAACACTAGCCAATCACAGCTCTATGTTGAGCAGACGGCAAATAAATGTACCTAGCTAGCTCTCTGTTAAGCAGAGAAACTAAAAACTATATTTTTTAATATTCTAATCCTAGCAACTACCTAGGAGTTTTTTTTTTTTTTTTTGGGGGGGGGGGGGGGATTGAACACATGGGGCCAGATTCAGGAACAGTTAGGCTGGCGGATCCAGTGATCCGCCAGCCTAACTGTCACTTTGAGCCGGCGTTTCTGTTTTCTGTAACCAGAAAACAAGAAACGCCGGGTTGAAGCTCCGATGCGATCAGCGTAACTGAGTTTCGCCATCGCATCGTTACTTCAACTTAAAAATGGCGCCGGGGGCGTTCCCGCCGATTTCCACTCAAAAAATATGTTAATGAGCGGAAATCGGCAATTCACGAGCGAATTCCGGCGCGACGCAATGACGGTACGACGTTTCCGGAAGCGATACGCGGCGCGAAGATATACCTACATGGGGTTGGAGTATCCTATGTTAGGTATAGGCGTCGTCATCGTGTCGGGAAAAAAAAAAATCACGTCGCTTGCGTAAAAAGATCATGAATGGGAATGTGACGTCATTGACGTTCATTCACAGAATTTGGAGCATGCGCACGGGGATGCTTTGACACTCGACGCATGCGCAGTATGTTCGCGGCGGGATCGCGCTTAGTTTAAATAATACACGCCCTGTACCCGCCCAATTTGAATTCCGCCGGCTCATTTTCGTTACGCTGCCGCAACTTTAGGAGCAAGTGCTTCATGAATAACAGCACTTGCTGCTAAAATTTCGGCAGAGTAACGTAAATGAGAAGCGTTACTCTGGAGCAAAGATGCTCCCATCTACCTGAATCTGGCCCATGCACTTTAGCATGTTTTAGCACATTTTTGTGCATTGTGCCACATGTGTTAAAATGCAAGAGTGTAAATGGGCCCTGAATTTTCCTTCTAGTAAGTCGCTAATATGCAGATAACATTTTGCCTGGTTTGGCGGATGTGTCTGTCCGTGCTGGAGAAACACTTTGAAATTAAGTGAGTGCAGTAAAAGCACTGGATCGACTTCCAGGAAAGTAATAAGACAATTGCCTTACGACATGAGAGCCAAGAAGTTTTGGAACAAGAGGAAAACTCTGGTAATAAGAAGGGGAAAGGAAAGGGAGAGAAAGAGAACCAGTCCTGTATGGACTAATTCAAGAATCTGAAGGTAATAGTGGATGGCAAGGCACCATAATAAAGATACAACTCAATAGAATAGAACCCCAATTGATGCATAAGGGCTTATTTACTCTTGTGGTTAGGAAGGGGGATAAATATAGGCAGTCGAGCTGCAAAGGCAAATGGACACTTTTGTACATATAAATGATTTCCCCTGTACCAGTGGCATAGCGTGGGGGGGGGGGCAGGGAGGGGGCGTGGCCCCGGGCGCGACATTTAGGGGGGTGCAATTTCCGTGCCTCCTCCTAATTTTCACTTCCTGTGTCCCCGATCTCCGGCTGCCATTATTAGTGCCTGGCGCCCTGTGATTTGGCATATGGGGGTCATGTGGGGCTGGCCTGACCGCAATCGCTCTTGAAGTCCCGCCTCCGCACATGATCGCCATTAGCCCAATCACAGTAGCCGACCGCCGGGAAACACTGAAAATGAGGGAAAGCAATCCACAACTTTTTTGAGGTGAAGCAAGGTCTGTAAACTTAAGCCCCTTGCAGATTTTTGTCTTCAGATTTACCAAAACCATGTAGCACAAGGGCCTGCATGATTGCATACAAATTGAAACTCTTAGGCCGCGTACACACGAGGAGACATGTCCGATGAAAATGGTCAGACGGACCGTTTTCATCGGACATGTCTCCTGGGATGTTTTGGTCTGATGTGTGTACACACGATCAAACCAAAATCCCCGCGGACAGACAGCGCAGTGACGTTGACGCTGCAACGTCCGCAAACCAGGAAGTAAACCAGCGGACATGTCGGATGGACAGTTTTCCAGCAGATAAGTTTTAAAGCATGTTTTAAAACTTTTGCCTGCTGGAAACCTGTCTGCTAGGCCGTACACTTGATCGGATATGTCCGCTGAAACTGGTCTGCGGACCAGTTTCAGCAGATATGTTCGATCGTGTGTACACGGCCTTAAGGTTTGACCTCATATTATATGGTTTTGGTAAATCTGAAGACAAAAATCTGCAGATAATCTGATGGTGTGTATGGGGCTTTAGCCTTAAATACCTTTATTCAGTTGTGTTTTTTGAACGTGGTGGGCCTGTGTGCAGTTGGGCCCTATTCCTTGCTTTTGTGGTCCATGAGACTCATGGATCTGGACGCAGCACAACTCTGGGATATGGGCACACACTTTGCAGCATCCATAGTGTATGCACCCAGATTTGGTTACCCTGGACTTAAACTGCCTGTGCCCAGGCTCGGTCAGAGGTCAGAGGCTCTGCTTGTATGTTGTATGTACAACTCATTTGAATTCATTTATTGATAAAGCTCAAAGAGACAGAGCGAAATGTGTTGGGTACATGGCCTGGCTGGAATCCGGGCCGAGGCTTCCATTCATCTCACTTCATGCACATGAGTCTGCTTCTTGATGTGTGGCTTATGTATCTTTTCCTTTGACATCACTCATTTTTGAATGGTTACATGCCATTAGCACCAGTGTTGGATTCAGTAATGCCAACCGCCCGTAGATTTACAGGAAGCCCGTAAAAACAGGGCACCTTTCTCCTGCCCGTAAAAGCCCACAGCAGGAGAAAAGTGCCAGTAAAAAATGGTGGTGGATCAGAACTGGGCATGAGCCAAGGCAGAAAAACATGCAAGCGTTGTTGAATGGGCACCCGAAACTGAAAATATTCCCTGCGCTCCGGCCAGCACATGATCATCAGAAAGGGGCACAGATTATGGAAACAAATACCACCCCCTCCCCCAAGCTAGTAGGCGCGGGGGTCTGTAATTCTGATTTTTTTTTTTTTATTCTGCACTGACTGTCTTTGAAATTGCCCCAGCCACTCCTCAAATCCAATCCGGGGACAAAACTGTGGACAGACTTGGTCCGGGGACAGTGTCCTCAATCCGGGGACTGTCCCCTGAAACCGGGGATGTCTGGTCACCCTATGTAAGGGGGACCTCTGTGCTCTGTGGGTTATAGTAACCAGACCTTCATGTCAATGCAGAAATGTGATTTTGTTTTACTTTTTCTTTTACTTAAACACATTGCTAATAACACGAGCCATATGTTTATAGTTTAAATATTGATATTTTCACTGTTTAGCACTGAAAACTGTAATTGTATGTACTTTTTTCCAGTGTCAGCAAAAAATGTGGCTCTGTCAGAAAATTTCACAATTTCTGCCATTTGTAAATTGCTGCCGTTTGTAAATTTTGGTGTCCCGCCAGTAAATTTTGCTTCAGAGGGTTGGCAACTCTGATTGGCTTGCGTCCAGTAAACACCTGTGCCCCTCGAAAAATGCTCTTTCCATTGGTGGCCATTGTGAAAAGTGCCCCTTATATTGGTGTTCAGGCATAGGTGTGCGCAGCCTATTGCATTAGGGTGTGCACCCCAAAGCCCAACACACACACTACCAATCGCTCATGGTGTTCATTCATAAAGGGAATGGGCCAGTAGATTATATATTTACTGGCCCCTTCCCCACTTCTAAAACATCCCAGCAGCAACAGCCGATGGGAGAGTTGGGAAGCTGGCAGCGCTGCAGGGGGAAAGATGGGAGCCAGGGCAGGAGAGGGAATCTGTGCTGCACAGGGTGATTAGGGTGTGCCTGGGCACACCTGGCACACCCTGTGCGCACGCCTATGTGTTCAGGTGAAAGAAGGCTCCTTATATAGGTGGTCAGTGGGAATAATGTCCCTTACATTGGTGATCAGTGGAAAGAATGCCCCAATCATCTGAGACTGATGGAGGTTGCAGCCAGGCCCGTCACTGCAGGACAAGCAAAACAAACAATTGCTTTGGGCCCCGAGCTGGCCTGGGGCCCCCAAACTTCCTCTTCCCAGTTTGTAGCATGGCCGAGCTCCTCTTCCTTCCTTCTGGAGTCCTGTCAGTCTGGCAGGAAGTGAGCACTCAGTCTGCACTTCCTGTTAGTCTGGCGAGTGCTCACTTCCTTTCAGTCAGGATGGGAACACAGGAAACTGAATCTCCTGTACTACGCGGTCCCCTGGCCGGGCACTATCTGATAGGGGACTGGGAACCCATAATGATAGAACACCGGACTGACAGGAGGAAGAGGAGCTCAGCCACGCTACAGCCTACAGCAGGAGTGGCCAACCAGTGGCCCGGGGGCCACATGTGGCCCGCGGAGCCCTCTGATGTGGCCTGCGACCGCCTGCTCTGGAATTGGGGGTTGGCAAGCCTAGATCGCAGGTTGCTGACCATCCATACCACAGCATTAGTGTTGTGAATGAAACTGGTGGTAAAGGAAGAAAGAAGCTGCAGAGCGGAGCCCCATAAGCCAATGCTTCCTGTACAGCGCCGGCTTTTGCCACAGGCGGAGTCTATGGCAAAGTTCAGCTAACCCGCAGGATAGACACAGGTGCAGTACACTGCACCCGCAGTGTGGGTAAACATCAGTGTGAAAGCAGTCTTAGACCCTTTTCACACGATCGGCCCGATCCCATCGGATCCTCAATTAATCTCTATAGAGCGGCAGATGTAAACGGACTTTTGTCCGCTTACACCCGCCTACCACCAAATCCGCAAAAAATAAACAGAAGGGAATTTGTCCCCTTCCATCTGGGCAAATCGAGGGGCCTATAGAATAACCGTGACCCGTCATCCGCCCGCTCCATTCATTGTGGCCCGCGACTGGTTAGCAAGTTGCTTAAGTGGCCCTCACTCTTCAAAAGGTTGGGCACCCCTGGCCTACAGGGAAGAAGGGGAGGTGAGAATAGAAAAACATAGAGACTGGGGGGGAGGGGAGGAGTAAGAACATGGGTGTAAAAAAATTAGTGTAGAGCTAACGTTGGCTTTGCGTGCGAGGGGGGGTGCTTTGGGGCCCCCATTTTGATTGGGGCCCCCAAATTCCTTTAAACGGCCCTTTTTGCAGCTCTCGAACAGAGGGAAGATAAGAAACACAGGCCACCATATATGGAGCGAGAAAAAAAAAAAAAAACTTTTCTATTGCAGGGACCTTCCTATTTTTTCTACCATGTCGGGGTCACTTTAAGAGCACATTGCATATTTAGAAAGCATCAATAGAGTTCATATTAGCCTGCAGACAAAAGTGCTGGGAGGCTGCGTCCCTTCTCTATATAGTGATGCTAAATATTCCAGTTTGACAGGAATGCACCTTTCAAGGATGACTGTTTGGCAGAATGTTAGAATGTTAGGCATGTGTCTTTCAAATAAAAAAAAAGCAACCTAAAAAATATTGGTGGAACGATCACCTCATCTGGAAAAGTCTGGATGTAGTCATTGTTGAATCTGGCGCTCTGCACTTATGTACACTTCGTTTTAGAGCAAAGCTCAAAGAGACTGAGAACATTTTAATATTTGTCCTTCAACCATTGATTTGACTTGACTCAGAGGGCCAGATTTTTTGACGCTTGTTTTGAACTGCGCATGCGCCGTACGCGGACGTATCCCAGTGCGCATGCTCCAAATTACGCCGCAAATACATTGGTTTCGACGTGAACGTAACTTACGCAAAGCCATATTCGCGAACGATCTACGCAAACGTCGTAAAAATATACTCTGTCCCGACGTCCATACTTAACATTGCGTACGCCTCACCTATGCAAAATTACCCCTCATATAGCAGGGGTAACTTTACGCTTACGCAAACGACGTAAAATACTACGACCAGGAGCAATTACGTTCGGGAATTGGCGTATCTAGCTCATTTGCATATTCGGCGCAGCTAATCGACGGATGCGCCATCTACCAGCCAGCGTAAATATGCAACTTAGATACGACGAAGTAAGAGACTTACGCCGCTCGTATCTAAGCAAAATTCCTGCGGATCTTGTTTTCAGAATACAGAAAATAGATACGCCGGCGCTTCTTAGAAGTGACGCGGCGTATCTCGAGATACACCGACGTAACTCGGCTGAGAATGTGGCCCAGAGTCTTCAGCCTCGTACACATGCTCGGTTTAATCGGCAAGAACCAGCAAGAAAACTGCTGCCGAGTAAAGCCCCGTACACACGACAGAGAAACTCGATGGGCGGAACACATCGTTCCGCCCGTCGAGGTTCTCTGCCGGCCATCAGAATCTGCGACCCGCCCGTCGGGAATGGCAACCAGCCATTCATCCAGGCGGGGCGTCGAGCAAATAGAGAACCTGTTCTCTATTTGCTTGACGGGTTTCCCGACGGGCGGGGCGAGCAGAGAGCGTACACACGGCCGAGGTTCTCGCTGGAATGCAGCTCCCAGCGAGGTTCTCGCTGGTTTCTGGTGAGAACCTCGGCTGTGTGTACGGGACCTCAACCGTGCGTATGTATGAGGTTTTCAGGTTTCTCATCAAGAAAACTGCCCAGAATCTAGACGAGAAAAAATAGAGAACCTGCTCCCTATTTTCCCGTCGTGATTCTTGGCAGTGTTTTCCTGCCGAGAAACCCTGTCGCCGTGGAACCCCCGCGCATGCTCGAAATGACTTTGACACATGCGCGGTAGCTTCCTAGGCATAGGTAGCGTGCAGCAAGATGGCGGCGACGACATCGAATGTGACGAGCGCATGCTCGTCATACGCGATGACGTCACCGCGTTCCTGCCTTTCAAAAGAACCATGGTTCTTTTGAAAGGAGTGTCTGTACACTCAGGCGGCAAGGCATTCTTGCCAAGAATCTCGTCAGGAAAAACAACGTTTTCTGGCCCGTGGGTACGAGGCTTTACTCTAAGGCCCCGTACACACGGCCGAGGTTCTCGCCAGAAACCAGCGAGAACCTCGCTGGGAGCTGCATTCCAGCGAGAACCTCGGCCGTGTGTACGCTCCTGGCTTGCCCCGCCCGTCGGGAAACCTGTCGAGCAAATAGAGAACAGGTTCTCTATTTGCTCGACGGCCCGTCAGGATGAATGGCTGGTTGCCATTCCCGACAGGCGGGTCGCAGATTCTGACGGCTGGCAGAGAACCTCGATGGGCGGAACAATGTGTTCCGCCTGTTGAGTTTCTCTGTCGTGTGTACAGGGCTTTATTTCTATCTTCTGCCCAACTTTGCGCATGCTGCTGGCAAGAAGGGAGAATTGCAAAAATATGCAGCCAATCAGAATTCATGAGAAGGCTCCCAGTTGGGCAGATACTGGTGGGAATTGGAGTAAGGCGGCGTACACACGGCCGAGGTTCTCGCCAGAAACCAGCGAGAACCTCGCTGGGAGCCGCATTCTGCCGAGAACCTCGGCCGTGTGTACGCTCTCGGCGAGCATCCCGTCGGGAATGCCGTCAAGCCGAAATAGAGAGCATGTTCTCTTTTTGCTTGACGGCCCGTCGGGATGAATGGCTGGTTGCCATTCCCGACGGGCGGGTCGCCGAATCTGACGGCCGGCAGAGAACCTCGACGGGCGGAACGATGTGTTCTGCCCGTCGAGGTTCTCGGTCGTGTGTACGCCGCCTAACATTGAGCATATCCCCGGGCACTCGCGATCGCTTGTGACAGAGCGAGAACCCTGTCAGCGGAAGAAATGACTGTTCTTCTGTTCATACAATGCAGTGGCGGCTGGTGCTCAACATTTTTGGGGGGGCGCAAATGAAAAAAAAAATTGCAGCCTCACTGTGCCTATCAAACGCAGTCACTGTGCCATCAATTGTCACCACTGTGCCATGCCATTAAACGCAGCCGCTGTGCCATCAATTGTCACCACTGTGCCATGCCATCAAACGCAGTCACTGTGCCATCAATTGTCACCACTGTGCCATGCCATCAAATGCAGCCACTGTGCTAATTGTCACCACTGTGCCCATTGTTGCCACTGTGCATGTCACTGTGCTGTGCCCTTTAATTGTTGCCACTGTGCCCATTGTTGTCACTGTGCTGTGCCCTTTGCCACTCTGTCCCCTTTGCCTCTCTATGTGGCCATTGTCGCCCCTTTCCCTGTAAAATGAACTTACCTGAAGCTTCCATGTCCCCCATCGATGTCTTGTCCCGCTTGTTTACGCTTCAGCCAATCAGGTTCCTAATAACCAGAATCCGGGAACCTGATTGGCTGAAACGGCCGTCAGTCTTTTTCAAGGAATGCAGGCTGTCTGCGCTCCGAGTATAGACTTCCGAGAGCCGGAGGGCGGTCCTGGAAAAGCCTATCAGAGCCGCTGGCTTTGATAGGCAGTTCCCCTCAGCCAACCAGCTGCCGCTATTCGGGTAACCGGCACCCTATGTCCAGTTATATGAATAGACCAGGCAGCTGGCAACCAACAATAACATACATTTGTGTGTTATTTGCGAGAGGGGGTTGGCGCTGCAGCGCCCTCTATAGACGGCCGCCAGAACCGCGGTTAAAATGTAAAAATGACATTTTAGCCGAATAAAAGTTCTTAAAGGGCCCCCCTTTTTTTTTTTAACTTTACGAAAAATATGTAGAAGAATACGTATCGGCCTAAACTGAGGGAAAAAAAAACGTTTTTTTATATATTTTTGGGGGATATTTATTATAGCAAAAAGTTAATTTTTTTATATTTACTTTCAAAATTGTCGCTCTATTTGTGTTTATAGCGCAAAAAATAAAAACCGCAAAACCACTAAAAGAAAGCTCTATCCGTGGGGAAAAGAACAACGATAATTTTGTTTTGGAGCAACGTCGCATGACCGCGTAATTGTCAGTTAAAGCGACGCAGTGCCGAATCGCAAAAAGTGGCCCGATCATTGACCAGCAAAATGGTCCGGGGGTGAAGTGGTTAGGGAACATTTAAACAAGATCATATATATATCCTGTGAGTGTTGCGAGTTTCTCTCGGTATAAAGGCGAGTGGAGTGTTGGGTTTCCCCAACGCTGGGGTTTTGGTGCCAGAGCCTTTTAGTGAGTACAATGCAGACAATGGAGAGGGTCCTCTGCAGTATTTCCTCGCTATAGGTGAGAGCACAGAGCTGGAGGGAGCAGAGCCACGGGTGACTTTGATAAATGATTTCGCAGAGCTGCACGCCACAGGAAATCCGAGACGTTCTGTAGGATGAAGCGTTGCTGAGTCTCGGGCCTAATTTTTCCTGAGCCGTGTTTGGGTTTGTCTTGGACTGACATTATAACTGGCTGAGCACAGAAACCTCATTACACTTCTCCTATGTATGATGTCAGAGAAACATTCTGAGCGCTTGCTCTAACCCATAAATGCCGAACACACATGGGTTGTTGACTGAAGAAAAGAGCATACAGAAAATAAGGAAAGTACTTCCATCGGTCCCGCATCTCCCCCCGCTCATCAACTTTATATGCAAAGCCCTCCCCGCTCAACAACTTTGATCCGCGGAACCCCCCGCGCGCAACAACTCCGATCCGCGGACTCCCCCGCTCAACAACTCAGCGATCCATGAACCCCCCCGCTCAACAACTTTGATCCGCGGAACCCCCCCGCTCAACAACTCCGATCCGCGGACCCCCCCCCCCCTCAACAACTCAGATCCGCGGAACCCCCCCCCCCGGTCAACAACACATGGCATACTTTTGTTGATAGGTGTCCCTCATTCCCATCTCAAAAAGTTGGGAGGTGTGGTCACTGTAGAAGTGCAGTCCGGACAAAAGTAAAACTTTGTATACAGGTGGAATCTCTTGGGAAATGACAGAACTCGCAGGAAAACAAGGTGGCTTGATCCAAGCCCAGGTTCCCTTAACCACTTCAATACCGCTCACCGTCATATGACGTTCACAAAGTGGATCTCTTATCCTGGGTGGACGTCATATGACGTCCTGGACTTTGTGCGGTGATATCTGAATGCGAATCATGCCTGCAGCTAGAGGCATCATTCAGATATCATTGTGTTTTCTGCCGGCGATCCTGTGCACCATATGAATGATCATAGCGGCGGTTCTGCCGCTTGATCGTTCTTATAGGCGGCGGGAGGGGACATTCCCCCCTCCCACCGCCATCCGGTGCTTCTCCGGGCTCTATGGGCTCCCGTGGCATAGGGGGCCCTGAGAATGAATCGCCCAGCGCCGGATAGGAAGCTTAAAGGTGAATGGTGACCAGAGGGTCACCAGTCATCTCTATGACCTTCGGAGGCCCGGAAGTAAACAAAGCCACGATTGCGGCTAGTAAGCATGAGATCGGTGAATTTTTTTTCACGATCTCATGCTTTCCAGCCTGGAGGATAGATGTGGGGTCTTATTGACCCCGCATCTCTCCATAAAGAGGAACCTGTCAGACACATTTCCTATTACAAGGCATGTTTACATGCCTTGTAATAGGAATAAAAGTGATTAATTTTTTTTTTTTAAGTGTAAAAAATAAATAAATAAACAATAAATTAAAAATAACTAAAAAAATTAAACGCCCCTGTCCCCGGTAGCTCGCGCTCAGAAGCAAACGCACACGTAAGTCCCGCCCACATATGTAAACGTCATTCAAACCACACATGTCCGGTATCCCTGCGTGCGTTAGAGCGTGTGCAACAATTCTAGCACTAGACCTCCTCTGTAACTCTAAACTGGTAATTTGTAAAAAAAATCAAACTGTCGCCTATGGAGATTTTTAAATACCGAAGTTTGGCGCCATTCCATGAGTGTGCGCAATTTTAAAGCGTGACATGTTAGGTATCTATTTACTCGGCGTAACATCTTCTTTCAAATTTCCCAAAAAATTGGGCTAACTTTACTGTTTTGTTATTTTTAAATTCATGAAACCATTTTTTTCCAAAAAAAAGGCGTTTAAAAAATGATTGCGCAAATACCGTGTATGATAAAAGGTTGCCATGACCGCCATTTTATTCCCTAGGGTGTCTGCTAAAAAACATATATAATGTTGGGGGGGGTTCTGAATTTCTAGCAAAAGAATGATGATTTGTACATGTAGGAGAGAAGTGCCAGAATAGGCCCGGTATGGAGGTGGGTATAAAAGCCCGGTATTGAAGGGGTTAAGAAATGGCAATTTAACAGTCAACCTGGTTTGATCAAATCAAAAAGACCAATTATTGGTTCTCTGTAGACCCCAAAGTGAGCACAGAGACCCCGAAAACAGGAAGCTTCCTGCCCACTAGGTATCATGTTACATGGTCCACTCATGTTTAGTTCACACTCCACCAGAATCTGGAGGTTCTGCTCCTTGCCAATTCATTTACAGAGATCTGTTACTGAAAAAACTACAAGTCCCATCTGCCACCTTGGCAGAAGGTCTCATACTTTAGTTCCTAATGGAGCACAAGTGCTGTGACATCATCACCATCCTTGACGTTCCTTGATTAACCACCTAAGGACCGAGCCTGTTTTTCAGACTCGGTGTCAAGTTTATTTTTGCTAGAAAATTACTTAGAACCCCCAAACATTATATACATTTTTTTCCTAATACCCTAGAGAATCAAATGGCGGTCATTGCAATACTTTGTCACACCGTATTTGCGCAGCGGTCTTACAAGCACACTTTAAAAAAAAAAATAACTTTTTTTGACACCAATGATGGGGAACTATTCCTTTCACCGATACCAATGATAGTTCACTATTCCTTCCAATGACACCAACAATGGGACACTATTCCTTTCACTGACACCCATGATGGGGCACAATATTCCCACTGATATCAATGATGCGGCACGATTCCTCCAACTGACACCAACAAATAGACATTATTCTTCCCACTGACACCAATGACGGGACGCTATTCCTCCCACAATTATCATCAATGAGGCACTATTTCTCCCACTGACACCAACAATCAGGCGGCGTACACACGACCGAGGTTCTCGCTGGAAACCAGCGAGAACCTCGCTGGAAGCTGCATTCCAGCGAGGACCTCGGCCGTGTGTACGCTCTCGGCGAGCTTCCCGTCGGGAAGCCCGTCGAGCAGAAATAGAGAGCACGCTCTCTATTTGCTCGACGGCCCGCCTGGATGAATGGCTGGTTGCCATTCCCGACGGGCGGGTCGCCGATTTCGACGGCCGGCAGGGAACCTCGACGGGCGGAACGATGTGTTCTGCCCGTCGAGGTTCTCTGCCGTGTGTACGCGGCCTTAGGCATAATTCCTTTCCTTTGACACCAATGATGGGACACTATTCCTTTCACTGACACCAACAACGGGGAACTATTCCATTCACTGACACACATGATGGGGCACGTATTCCCACTTATATCAATGATGGGACACTATTCCTCCCACTGATACCAATGATGGGACATTATTCCTCCCAATAATACAAGGCATTATTCCTTCTACAATAACAACGGGACACTATTCCTCTCACTAACACCAATGATGGGGACACTATTCCTCCCACTAACACCAATGATGGGGCACTATTCCTCCCACTAACACCAATGATGGGGCACTATTCCTCTCACTAACACCAATGATGGGGCACTATTCCTCTCACTAACACCAATGATGGGGCACTATTCCTCCCACTGACACCAATGATGGGGACACAATTCCTTCCACTGACACCAATGATGGGGACACAATTCCTTCCACTGACACCAATGATGGGACACTATTCCTCCCACTGACACCAATGACGGGACACTATTCCTCCCACTGACACAATGACGGGACACTATTCCTCCCACTGACACAATGATGGGGCACTATTCCTCCCACTGACACCAATGATGGGGACACAATTCCTTCCACTGACACCAATGATGGGGACACTATTCCTCCCACTGATACCAATGATGGGACACTATTCCTCCCACTGACACCAATGACGGGACACTATTCCTCCCACTGACACAATGATGGGACACTATTCCTCCCACTGACACAATGATGGGACACTATTCCTCCCACTGACACAATGATGGGGACACAATTCCTTCCACTGACACCAATGATGGGGACACTATTCCTCCCACTGACACAATGATGGGGCACTATTCCTCCCACTGACACCAATGATGGGGACACAATTCCTTCCACTGACACCAATGATGGGGACACTATTCCTCCCACTGATACCAATGATGGGACACTATTCCTCCCACTGACACCAATGACGGGACACTATTCCTCCCACTGACACCAATGACGGGACACTGTTCCTCCCACTGACACAATGATGGGACACAATTCCTTCCACTGACACCAATGATGGGGACACAATTCCTTCCACTGACACCAATGATGGGGACACTATTCCTCCCACTGATACCAATGATGGGACACTATTCCTCCCACTGACACAATGATGGGACACTATTCCTCCCACTGACACAATGATGGGACACTATTCCTTCCACTGACACAATGACGGGACACTATTCCTCCCACTGACACCAATGATGGGGACACTATTCCTTCCACTGACACCAATGATGGGGACACTATTCCTCCCACTGATACCAATGATGGGACACTATTCCTCCCACTGACACCAATGACGGGACACTATTCCTCCCACTGATACCAATGATGGGACACTATTCCTCCCACTGACACAATGATGGGACACTATTCCTCCCACTGACACAATGATGGGACACTATTCCTCCCACTGACACCAATGATGGGACACTATTCCTACTCCTACTGACCACAGTAGGTAAATCATAGCTGAACGTTATTTAGTTTGCTCAAACGTTGTACATCATAAACAATCACCACGTTTTTGGATGTTTGTTTCATCCTTTGTTACATCATATGTGCTGCTGATCTCCTGCAGCCTCTTTGTAGGTTTTCCTATCCACATTCACTCTATGATGGCTGCATGGCATTACCCAGGGCGGGTTTCCCGATGGTGACAACATTGCACTATGCCTGAGTAATGCGAGCTGAAAATGGCAGTTATTACTTTAGCAGCAATTAGTAGTGAGGTAGAAGTTTCCAGTTCCTGGAACGTCTTTGATCTGTATTTCCCATCACTCATGTTATACAATGTGTACCTTCTCTGGGTAGGAGCACGGCTGCACTTTCACTTAGAGCTTCATTAGCATCCTATATTTTATTGTAGAATCGGTACGTGAGATCATTCCTGAGATCCTGGTTCTAATCAGAGACACAATTCCTATTCACTCCCAGCCTGATTACAAAGGTTCCTCCTTAGACGCTGCATTCTAGGAAGACAGACACACATTACCAGTCCATCCAGTCCTGATAATTACACAGCTCTGCCACACAGCACAGCCATGCCTGGTAGAGGACATTATTCTTCTCAGTTGCAGTTCGGTATCACTGAAGCCCTGTACACACGGATCGTCTGATGAAAACAGACCAATGGACCGTTTTCATCAGACAAACCGATCATGTGTGGGCCCCATCGTTTAAAAATCCATGCATGCTCAGAATCAAGTCGACGCATGCTCGGAATCATTAAACTTAATTTTTCTCAGCATGTCATTTTGTTTTACGTCACGGCGTTTTGGCACGGTTGGATTTTGGACTGATGGTGTGTAGGCAAGACTGATGAAAGTCAGCTTCATCGGATATCCGACAAAAAAATCTATCGGATTAGATTCCAACAGATATCCGATCGTGTGTATGAGGCTTAACTGACACTTTTTTGGGGAACAGTGACTCTAAGGCCGCGTACACACGATCGGTCCATCCGATAAGAACGGTCCGACGGACCGTTTTCATAGGTTCACCGATGAAGCTGACTGATGGACTGATGTGCCTACACACCATCGGTTAAATAAACGATCGTATCAGAACGCGGTGACGTAAAACATAACGACGTGATGAAAAAAACAAAGTTCAATGCTTCCAAGCATGCGTCGACTTGATTCTGAGCATGCCCTGCCTTTTAACCGATGCTTTTGCATACTAACGATCGGTTTTGACCCATCGGTTAGCCATCAATCGGTTCAATTTTAAAGCAAGCCATCTGTTTTTTGACCAAAAGGTTAACGGACCAATGGGGCCCACACACGATCGGTTTGGGCCGCTGGAAACGAACTTCAGTCCGTTTTCATCAGTTTGAACCAATTGTGTGTACGCGGCCTTATACAGTGAGCAATGCTTAAATTATGCACTGTCCATAGGCGTGCGCACAGGGTGTGCCAGGTGTGCCCAGGCACACCCCAATCACCCTGTGCTGCACAGATTCCCCCTGCTGATTGACTGTAGAGAAAAGGGACTCTGGAATCTCTGTCCTCAGCCCCTTTCTCTCTCTCAAAAGTGAGATATCAGGAGTATGTCTATGCCCCTGATATCTCACTAAAGCACCCCAATGGTGCTCCTAAAAAATTGTAAAAGAAAATAATAAAAAAAATTATTGTAAAAAAATTGTAAAAAATAATAAATACAATAAAAAATAACTATTGACAACAGTTCCTGCCCACTGACACAATACACTGTTCTACTGACACCATTGCCCTATATATATATATATATATATATATATATATACATATATATATTGAGCTTTGGGGTGCACACCCTAATGTAATAGGCGGCGCACACCTATGGCACT
This sequence comes from Rana kukunoris, assembly GCA_029574335.1. NCBI lineage: Eukaryota > Metazoa > Chordata > Amphibia > Anura > Ranidae > Rana > Rana kukunoris. The sequence continues at coordinate 464,971,250 of CM056053.1, read as the reverse complement.
GTCACTGTACTAATGACACTGGCTGGGAAGGGGTTACCATCAGGGGCAATCAAAGGGTTAAACACATGCCTAGTCTGTGCTTACTCACTGTGGGGGAGGTTCTTTTACTAGAGAAAAAAGCATGGATCCATGTCCATCAGGACCGCTGATCTTCTCCCGCTGTGTAAAATCACAGCAGAAGCATGCCGCCGATGGCGTGCCCTTGTGCCCAAAACCAGTCAAGTTCCTCCACCCCAAACTCGCTCATCCATGTCTTTATGGACCTTGCTTTGTCCGCTGGTGTGCAGTCATGTAGGACCAGGAAGGGGCCGTCCCCAATTTGTCCAACATGAAATTGTCCAAAATATCCTGGTATCCTGCTGACGCCTTAATGCCGCGTACACACAGTCGGAATTTCCGATGGAAAAGGTCAGGTGGTACTTTCCGACCGCGTGTATGCCCCATTGGACTTTTTCCGTCGAAATTTCCGACGGACTTAGATAGAGAGCAAGTTCTCAATTTTTCAGACGGAATAATTCCTATCGGAAAGTTTGTTCGTCTGTATGGAACTTAATTTTTCTCGGCTCGTCGTAGTATTGTACATCACCGCGTTCTTGACGGTCCGAATTTGGTGTGACCGCGTGTATGCAAGCCAAGCTTGAGCGGAATTCCTTCGGAAAGACCATCTGCTTTTTTTCCCAACGGAAAATCCGTTCATGTGTACGCGGCATAAGAGTTCCCTTCACTGGAATTAAGAGGCCAAGACCAACCCCTGAAAAATAGCCCCACACCACGATCCCCCTCCAACAAATGTGTTGAACCAGTGCACAAAGCAAGGTACATAAAGACATGGATGAGCGAGTTTGGGGTGGGGGAACTTGACTGACCTGCAGAGTCCTGACCTCAACCCGATAGAACACCTTTGGGATGAATTAGAGCGGAGACTGCGAACCACGCCTTCTTGTCCAACATCAGTTCCTGACCTCACAAACGCACTTCTGGAAGAATGGTAACATTCCCATAGACACTCCTAAACCTTGTGGACGGCCTTCCCAGCTGTTTTAGCTGCAAAGGGCGGGGCCAACTCAATACTGAACCCTACAGACTAATGGGTAGATTCACGTAGAGCGGCGTATATTTGTGCGGGCGTAACGTATCTCAGATATGCTACGCCGCTGTAAATTAGAGAGGCAAGTGCTGTATTCACAAAGCTAATTTACGGCGGCGTAGCGTAAATGGGCTGCCGTAAGCCCGCCTAATTCAAATGGCCTAATTTAAATTACGTGTGACCCCACGTAAATGATGTTTTTTACTAACGGCGCATGCGCCGTCCGTGGACGTATCCCAGTGCGCATGCTCCAAATTACGCCTCTAAGGTGCCGTACACACGGCAGAGAACCTCGACGGGCAGAACACATCGTTCCGCCCGTCGAGGTTCTCTCCCGGCCGTCGAATTCGGCGACCCGCCCGTCGGGAATGGCAACCAGCCATTCTTCCAGGCGGGCCGTCGAGGAAATAGAGAGCGTGCTCTCTATTTCGGCTCGACGGGCTTCCCGACGGGAAGCTCGCTGAGACCGTACACACGGCCGAGGTCCTCGCTGGAATGTGCATTCCAGCGAGGTTCTCGCTGGTTTTCAGCGAGAACCTCGGCCGTGTGTACGGCACCTAAGACTCATTGGTTTCGACATGAACATAATTTACGGCCGGCCCCATTCACGGACGAGTTACGCAAATGACATAAAACGTGAAAAATTTGTCGCGCTCCCGACGTCCATACTTAACATTGGCTACGCCATCTTTTTGGTGGTTTATCTTTACGCCTGAAAAAACGCCTTACGTAAACGGCGCATCTTTAGTGCGGCGGCCGGGCGTTCGTTTGTGAATAGTCGTATCTCGCTGATTTACATATGCTGGGCGTAAATCAGTGTGCACGCCCCTAGCGGCCAGCGTAAATAGGCAGCTAAGATACGACGGCGTAGGAGACTCACGCCGGTCGTATCTTAGCAACATTTAAGCGCATCTCACTTTGAGCATACGCTTAAAGATACGACGGCGCAGATTCTGAGTTATGACGGTGTATCTATTGATACGCCGTCGTAACTCTTTATGAATCTGGCCATAAGACCGGGATGCCATTAAATTTCATGTGCGTGTAAAGGCAGGCGTCCCAATACTTTTGGTAATATAATTTAGATATATATATACATACACACATACGAATGTGTGTTTGAGCTTTGGGGTGTACACCCTAATACAATAGACCGTGCACACCTATGTCCTGGATATAAATCTCTGACAGGCGACGAGTTCATCTACAATTGTCCCAGGCCCTATGGCTAAGTGATCATTTCAAATCATCCCTTTTTCCTGGTATTTGTGAATCATTTGAATGATAGATATTTATCACATGTCTGTATGAAATGTAACTTGCAGGATACAAAAATAAACCAAAGTTGAATCTTCTAACAAGATACGGTGTATTCTGAGCAGATATCTCAAGCTACAGCCAACACCCACATCAAGCGGCTAACGTGTCAATCAGCAGTAGCCCCCAGCTATGGAGAGACGGAGCGTATAATTACATACAGCTACCACACACCAGAACCTACAGCCTTAGGAAACATCAGCTATATTCAGGAGATTACCCAGATTTATACATTTTTCCACCCTAGTTTGTGGGCACCAAGGCTCAAAAATGACTCTCTTGAATCCAAGACCCCTTATCGAATGTCCGCCCTGCAAAAAGGTTTTATCTGCGGCACAATGGCTAATCGCAAGATGTACTAATCAAGATTAGGGATGAGCTTCGAGTTCGGGTCAAACTCATGTTCGACTCAAACATTGCCTGTTCGCCAAACAGCAAAATATTTGGGGTGTTCGCGGCAAGGTCGAAAAGCCGCAAAACACCCTGGAAAAGTCTATGGGAGAAATCGAAAGTGCTAATTTTAAACGCTAATATGCAAGTTATTGTCCTAAAAAGGGTTTGGGGACCCGGGTCCTGCTCCAGGGGACATGTATCAATGCAAAAAGCATTTTAAAAAAACTGCAGTTTTTTCGGGAGCAGTGATTTTAATAATTTATTTAATAATAAGTGTAGCTGCTGGCTTTTAATAAACATACACTTACCTGCTCCAGCTTTCCAGCGACGCGCCGGCCGGGGCTCTGCTCCGCTCCCCCCCTTCCCAGCCGGCACCCTCATTGATACTGTGGGCACCCGGCCGTGACAGCCTTCAGCTTCACGGCCGGGCACCCAATGCGCATTCGCGAGCGGCACTGCGCATGCGTGCGACGCGGCCCGGCGCTGCGCCGTCCTATTGGACAGGCGATCGCCTAGGACCTGTCAGTGTCCTAGGCCATCGCCTACAGGGAGGGGCTGCAAAAAGGCGATTAAGCTTAATCGCCTTACCAGCCCCTCGGCGGAAGGAGGAAGTGGGACAGGAAGTCCCACTCCTTCTGAAGCCCCCACTCCCCCCCCCAAAAAATGACATGCCTAATGTGGCATGTAAGGGGGTGAGGAGTGGGATGAGCGGAAGTTCAATTTTTGGGTGGAACTCTGCTTTAAAGTGAAATATTCCTTTATATTTCGTACCTGGGGGGGGTGTCTATAGTATGCCTGTAAAGTAGCGCTTGTTTCTTGTGCTTAGAACTGTCCCTGCACAAAGTGTAATTTCTGAAGGATAAAAAGTTATTTAAATTCACTGCTCCCCGAAAAAACTGCCGTTTTTAAAACTGGGACAGGACCCGGGTCCCCAAACACTTTTTAGGACAATAACTTGCATATTAGCCTTTAAAATTAGCACTTTATATTCGAGTCCCATAGACATGGTCAAGTAAACTCCGTTGGGTTTATATTACTGTCTGTGTTGGGAATGTAGTAGGCATGCGAACCCTGAAATATTTTTTTTCGGAATTTAATGTTCGTCCGAAAAATACATTTATTAGTTACACCCAAAATTAGTTTTTATTTATTTTGCTTTCTTTAAAAAAAAATGCATTCATTCAGTATATTGATAGGTATACCTGCGATACTAGGAGATTCAAAAAGAGAATATGGCGCAGCAGACTTTTCTGATGAAGTCACGTGACTGTGACGACACACGTAGGATACGCGGGCACCAGAAGTGAAGCCCTGGCCGCGAGCTCGCTGCTCATTTTTACTCTGTGCATGTGTATATTGTTTTTAATGTGAGTACCTTAATGATCTTATCAAAATAAATAGTTTTTACTGAAAATACTACACTATAGAGGCTCCTTGCTCTTTCCACATCTCTCCTTTCCCCATGTCCGGCTTCCTATATTTGTGAGGACCTTTCTGTTGATATAACCCTGGGAGAAAAGAAACAGATAGGAAACATTCCTTATGCCCCGTACACATGACCAGTTTTCCCGTCGGAAAAACTACGATGAGAGCTTTTTGTCCAGGAATCCCGACCGTGTGAATGCTCCATCGGACTTTTTCCCACAGGAAAACTGCCGGAAAAAAAAAGAGAGCAGGATCTCCTTTTTCCCGTCAGGAAAAATCCTAGTGGGAAAACCGTTCGTTTGTATTATTTTCCGATGGAAAAAAAAAACGTGCATGCTCAGAATCAAGTCTACACATGCTCAGAAGCATTGAACTTAATTTTCTTGGCTCCTCGTAGTGTTGTAAGTCACCGAGTTCTTGGCAGTGAAAAGTTCACCGAATTTTTGTGTGACCTTGTGTATGCAAGGCAGGCCGGAGAGGAATTCTGTCGGGAAAACCATTGTGGTATATTAGGGCTGCGGAAATTAACGATTAATTGCTCGATTAATCGTTAATTTCTTTGATCGACTAAAAAAAATTTGATTGACGATCCGCGGAGTGAGCTCCGCGGTCTCGCCGATAGGACACCCGGCGGCAACCAAGTAGCGGCGCGCTGACGTCATCATCATCCGCCCGCCTGCTTGCATCGTGCACGTGTCAGTGTCGGCTACTCTGCGGATGGGTCCTCCTGCCTTAAGAAGGTAAAAGAGGACAACCATCATGTATAGCATGCGGGCAGATGTGTACAGGAAAAGCATGGGGGCAGATATGTGTATATGAAAAGCATGGGGGCAGATATGTGTATATGAAAAGCATGGGGGCAGATATGTGTATATGAAAAGCATGGGGGCAGATATGTGTATATGAAAAGCATGGGGGCAGATATGTGTATATGAAAAGCATGGGGGCAGATATGTGTATATGAAAAGCATGGGGGCAGATGCTGTAATATACACATCTGCCCCCATGCTTTAATATACACATCTGCCCCCATACTGCAAGAATATACACATCTGCCCCCCATGCTGTAATGTACACATGGGGGCAGATGTGTTTATTCTTGCAGTATGGGAGGCAGATGTGTATATTACAGCATGGGGGCAGATGTGTGTGTATATTACAGCATGGGGGCAGATGTGTATATTACAGCATGGGGGTAGATGCTGTAATATACTCATCTGCCCCCATACTGCAAAAATATACACATCTGCCCCCATCACATTTACCACTGAATAATGCAGAGTTGCAATGCAAGGAGATCAGCTAAAAGTAGTTGTGCGTTAATTAATCGAAATTAGTCGATTAATCGATTAAAAAAAAAAAACGATTAATCGAACACAAAAATTGTAATCAGTCACAGCCCTATTGTATATAAACCGGTACCACCTGGAAGGAACAGAGAAGGGACCCCCCTTGCCTTGATTATCTAACCCTTATCTGATTTGTGTTGATTACCTTACAGAAGTGAGGTAAGAAGTTAGTACACCCACGGGTGTGAAACACACTGAAGAGCTCAACCACTGACGTCACAGTGCCACCTACTGTTACCATCCAGAACTTTTCCTTGCACCAGCACTTTCTTTCACATATTAAAGATTCACAGACTGCTATTTGCACAAATATTCTTAACAGATTGTAATTTTGCGCTATATTTCATTGGCACAAATATTCTCTACGGATTGCCATTTTGCATTATTAATAATAGATGGACTATTATGGTATTTTAAGCACATGTTTGATATTATTACTTTCATGTAGTTTACAAATGAATACTATAGGCCAGATTCAGGAAAGAGATACGATGGCTTATCTCCAGATAAGCCGTCTTATCTCTGCGTCTGAGCCCTCCTATCTATGCGACTGATTCATAGAATCAGTTACGCATAGATTTCCATTGGATCCAACTGGCGTAAGTCTCTTACGCCGTCGAATCTTATTTTCATATTTAGGCTGGACGCTAGGTGGCGTTCCAGTCTAAAGTATGCAAATGAGCCGATACGCCGATTCCCGAACGTACTCCCGGCCGGCACTATTTTTTTACGTCGTTTGCGTTAGCGTAGGTCCGTGGTAATGTTAACCCTGCTGTATGAGGCGCAGCCAATGTTAAGTATGGACGACGTGCCGGTGTTTTTTTTCACGTCGTTTATGTCGTTTATGTAAAACGTTCGCAAATAGGGCTTTGCGTAAGTGCCGTTCACGTCGTTTACATTGCGTATTGACGTAGTGATTTGGAGCATGCACACTGGGATCAATTCACGGCTGGCGCATGCGCAGTACGTTCGGCGCGGGATCGCGCGTTATTTAAATAATACAAATCCTATTTTTCTTCCATCTGGCGGATCGGATCAGATGAATACGGACATATGGTCCGTATTCATCCGATTCCCCATTGGGGAGAGCGGAGGAAAGACAGGGCGGTCCCTGCACAGTGTGCGGGGACCGGCCTGTCCGCCGACAGCTCAGCAGGGATTTACGGATGATCCCCGCTGAGCAGACGGACACACACGGGGCGGATCAATACGGATTTTACGGAATTCCGCTCAAGCTTGACTTGCATACACACGATCACGCAAAAGTTCTCGGAACTTTCGACCGTCAAGAACGCGGTGATGTACATAACACTATGACGAGCCGAGAAAATTAAGTTTAATGCTTCCGAGCATGCGTTGAATTGTTTCCGAGCATGCGTCGGAAATTGCTAAAGACGATCGGATTTCCCTGAGAAATTCCTGAAAGATTCCGAAAAAGTCTTTTGCTGGTGAAATTCCGACAGCAAAAGTCCGATGGAGCCCACACACGGTCAGAATTTCTGTTCAAAAGCTCACATCGGACTTTTGCTGTCGGAATTTCCAAACGTGTGTATGGGGAATTTGAGATAGGAATCCATTTTATGCATTTGACTTCACCCTACAGGTGAGCTGCCAGGAGGTTGAGGAAGCCTGAAACTAGAAATACCCTGGAAATGTAGTTGGCTAGGTGTTCACGTTGACAGAAAGTTCTACAATTTCAGAGCTTCCCCTTCACTGGGGAGCCTTATTGCTTAGAAAATTCCATTCTGAAGGATCATGACTAATAGCTCAATACATAATTGGAATTGGAGCCTAAGTGAGGCAGTCTTTGATTTATGTCATTGTTCTGTAAACGTTGATGATCTGTAAGCTGAACCTGCAGCACCTGTACTTGTTGTTAAACTACTTTTTACTGCCTGAAAAGTTGATCTGAAAAGCTTCTACACTTAAAGTAGTAGTAAAGTCCCATATTTACCTTATACCTACAGGTAATAATAAGGTTTACCTGTAGGTTCAGTTAATATCTTATAAACTTGCTCTGTGTAGGAGATATTTACACAGGATGCAGCCAGTGACGTCACCGGCGCATGCGCTCTGAAGGAACGGCATACCCGTTATGTTCCTTCTGAGCTCCAAGCAACAGTTGTAATGTCATTGCACCTCGACCATTCATACAGCTGGAGCCCGCAAACCTGGAAGAAAGACCGAGTGAAGATGGATGCCCTGTCAGTGATGACAGCACGCCGCTGGAGGGCTTCGTTTTAAGGTAAGTATGCTATAATGTGCTTACATGCGGTGCATACTAAAACATAATAACATTAAAGGGTCACTAAAGGAAAAAAAAAATCCCAACCTTCCTAATGAATTCTGGGTTCCACAAGCCCCCCACCCAAAGTGACTCCAGTCACAATAGTAATACTAGGTTATGAATATTTATGTTTCCGCTGGCCAACCACTAAGGAGTTTATTGCCGGTGGTGCATGCTGGGGGGCAGCATACATATTTGGGGCAGACCTTGTGAGGCTCTTGGCCTGGGGAGGTTATGTGATGTGCCCCTTTTTTAGCTAGGCCTAGGGCTTATGAGGCCTTTGCATCTGATCATTGAATAAGCCTAGGAGCAGAAGAAGCCTGCCCAGGGGCGGACTGACAACTCATGGGGCCCCCAATAGAAGATAGAAGATTATGGCCCCCCTGGGCTTAAAGATGGCCACCAAGCCAGGGGGCAGTACAGAGGCGGGGGCAGCTGAAATCTCTGGATTTTCACATCAAAAGCATGTAGGTTTTGGACATATCAGGGACAGATGTAAAAACAACACAGATTTTTACATACTGTCCCTGGTTTTAATGAGCCTGGCAACCCTGATGGGGCCCCCTAGTGGCATGGGGCCCTCGGGCAGTGCCCGAGTTCCTCAATGGTCAGTCCGCCCCTGAGCCTGCCTATCCAGTGTGGTCCTGCTGGCAGAGGTCCTGGGTACATGCAGCCTCAAAGAGGAGAGGAATCTGGACAGAGGTGATGCCTGCAATGGAGTACCAAAAGTGGCTCTGTAGTTGAAGATCCTGAGGACAAAGAACTCATGAAGAGGCTGGGAACACTTTGAGAGGTTCATTGAAGCTGTTGCTGCTGTTGGGGATACTGTTACCTCTGGAGAAAGTACAGGTTGCTGGTTCCAGCTTAAAGGCCCTTTTGCCTGTACTGAGCTTTAAGTATTGAGAAGTTAAGTTAACAAGGCAGTAAGGGTGTTCTGAATAAACCCTTAAAGCCTCGCAGACGGTACGATTGTTGGCCAACCGAGCTTCTGATTTTTGTCAAAAGGGAGTGTGCCAGGATCTTGTCTTGCATACTAACGGTACGCAATTGTCGTGCCACAAACACAAACATAGTGATGTACTATGAGGAATTTCAGGTCTTGAGCCCCACCCTTTGGGCCCCTTCTGCTAATTTCGTGTTTGGTGAGCATTGATTCCAAGCATGCGTGTTTGTATTTTTCTGTGACAGATTTGTGTACTGACCATACGAAAATCTGACGTCAAACCGTTGTCCGCCGAAAATTTACTAGCCTGTTATCCAAGATTTGTTGGTGGAAAATTGGACAACAATTGTCAAAAGGAGCGTACTAACGGTAAGTTACTGGTACCCAATTGTTTCATGTCCTGTTCTCTTTTCAACCATGGACTCTGTCCTGGGAAAATGCTTTCCCACTCTGTCTCTAAAGCTACCTCCCATGCCCCTGGTGATCAGGGGAGTTCTACACTAGTATTATTTTATGTATCCCAACTAAAAAGATTTCCCCTCAATTTTTGTCCTGGTAACCACACAATGAAGGGCAGTAGCTTCTGTCTATAGGCAAAAAAAAACGAAAATCCCTTACCCATTCGTGTTTGTGATAGGTTACCATAGGTATGTCCAAGTGTGAAATCAGTGGCAAATTATATATCACTCTTTATCCATAATTCAAATTGTAAACTGCTATGGTATGGGACGTAGTTAATAAACCCCTGGTGCTCAGGGGTGATTATACCACGAGGCTAACTGGGCTTCTGCCTTGAGTAGTGTTTTTCGAGGGGGGGGGGCAGTGCCACCCGCCGGCAGAAGAAGGGTCATGCCCCGATACGCGTATTAAGTCACGTCCGGGTGTTCCCGTCCACTGGCTCCAGTCGGTGGCTGCTCTGGCTGCCTCTCGGTCCCCCCTTTGCTTCCTGCCTCCCGCTTTATTCCGCCACACATCATTGGGGATCCCATCGAGGCTCCACACTGTCTATCCAGCTCTGCACATGCTGGCTTCTCTCTTCCTAGTGACATGCAAGAACACATGAGGGTTTTGCCATCGCAGCACTGCCCCACCAAGCCAGTCCACTGACGACTGTTGCTTAAGGTACTGTCACAGTGAGGAGCATGCTTTGCAGTTGTTCCATCTATGCAAGATGTCTACATAATTTTCCATCCAATCATGCTTTTATCTCATTAAACGTTTAAATTATTTGTCTGTTTGTCCTTTCAAGACTGTTCCGATCAGCGCTTTCAATTGTGGTTGCTCCTGAATGTTTTTACTGATCCCAGCCCCCCACCACAACGATCACCACTACCACTGATCTCAGCCCCCCTCACCACCACCACTGCCACTGATCTCAGCCCCCCTCGCCACCACTACTGCCACTGATCTCAGCCCCCTCACCACCACCACTGCCACTGATCTCACCCCCCCTCATCACCACCACTACCACTGATCTCAGCTCCCCTCATCACCACCACTGCCACTGATCTCAGCCCCCCTCACCACTGCCACTGATCTCAGCCCCCCTCACCACCACCACTGCCACTGATCTCAGCCCCCCTCACCACCACCACTACCACTGATCTCAGCCCCCCTCACCACCACCATTGCCACTGATCTCAGCCCCCCTCACCGCCACTGCTGCCACTGATCCCATCCCCCCCAACCACCACTACCAGCAAGGAGAACTGGGGGCTTCAGTAATGACAGCTTGGGGACACAGCAAAATATATGTACTCATTGTCCACTTTTAAGGTACAGAAAGGAAGAGGTGGAGCTCTAATAGAAAGAGGTGGAGCCTAAAGAGGAAGAGGTGGCTTTTAGTCTTGCCTAGGGTGGCACAAAACCAAAATGCGCCACTTTTGGTGCCCATCAATGACCTGGGAGCCAGGTGCGGCCCTTTGAGATTTTCTGTGCAGCCCCTGGGGCCCCTGAAGACATTTGTCTGTGTTTCCGCATTTCCCTGTGATAACAGCATGGGCGTCCGCTCCATAGGGCAACAGGGTCGGTTGCCCCCCCCTGGAATTTAAGAACTGCAGGGGGTGTCAGGCCGGCACCCCCCGCGAATGAATATCAGCGCAGGGGGGTGATCAGCGCGAGTGTCTTTGGGTATAACAAGTGAGCTACTGGTTGCTGGTGACATGGTAATGCCCTGGTGTTGCTGGTGACAAGGTGGTGCCCTGGTGTTGCTGGTGACATGGTGGTGCCCTGGTGTTGCTGGTGACATGGTGGTGCCCTGGTGTTGCTGGTGACATGGTGGTGCCCTGGTGTTGCTGGCGATGTGTGTATGTACATTACTCTTGCCTAGCGCTAGTGGTCGAAGAAAGGGTAAAATGCGACTGTGTATTGCCGCTGCTGATGCGCCCCCCCCCTGAAAAAATTTCAGCGGACGCCCATGGATAACAGTGTTCTCTATCAGTCTCATGTAATGTGTCTCCAGCCTGGAAGCATGTCCCCAGTCTCCAACAACCCTATTGCATATTCAAAGTCTCCAACAAATCTTATAGCATATTGTCAGTCTTCAACAACTCATATTGCATATTCACAGCCTCCAGCAACTACTATAGCATATTAGCAGTTTCCCACGACTCGTATCGCATATACAAATTCTCCAACAACTCCTATAGCATATCCACAGTCACCAACAATGTCTATAGCATATCCACAGTCTCCAAAATGTCTATAGCATATCCACAGTCTCCGGCAACTTTCATAGCATATCCACAGTCTCCAATGTCTATAGCATATCCACAGTCTCCAACATCTCTTATAGCATATTTACAGTTTCCAACAATCACTATAGCATGTCCACAGTCTCCAACAATGCCTATAGCATATCCACAGTCGCCAACAACTCCTATAGCATATTCACAGTCTCTTTCATGGCCATGGGGGATTAGAGCACGTGCAAGGTGGGAGTGGCAATAGAAATAATAACAGAATAACACAGATAAGGCTGTAAGGTGAAGAGGCCCAGACACTAGGTCAAAGTGTCAAAAAGTAAATATAACAAAGAATTTCAAGAATTTACTTTTTTCAGCTTTACTAGCAATAACAGAAATGGTTAAAACATGGCCATTGGCTTTGATGACATTTTGGTAATATTTCTCTTTTTAGATGCCACTAGGGTAACATTTTTCTCTAATTTGGATCCTCAGAACCTCTGCTTTAGACATTAAAAATATGAAACACTTAAGTTATATCTAAAGACACATCTTTTCTTTTCGTTTTGGAAAGAGTAAGTAAGTGTCACATTTTTACTGCTGTCTGTGTCCCGACTGGGGAAGTCGCCCTCTCTTTATGTCCTGGAGACCATTGCAAGTGGGACAAAAAAGTATTGGGAAAGAGAAATCTTTCAATGGTGACACTGATTCTGGGGATGACTCCTTAAGATGAGAGTTCCCTTCACTTTGGAAACATTTCCTATTCCAATTCACTTCCTATTGTAAATCTAGGACAGGACGTCAATGTAAATTTCCCTAATTTGGCTCAAAACAGTAAAATAGTCTTGACAGGTGGTTTGCCATTCTCTACTCCACTACTGTTGGTTTTGGCTCTAGATACACTTTAATGGGAAGTACAGTTCTTTCTTGTTGGAGGCCAATTAAAGTTCTCAAGCTTCTAATAAATTGATAATTGTTTATAAGCCCACTTTAAAATTGTGAGGGTTGTTTTATTAATTTTTTTGTTATAAAAAAACAGAGACAGGAAAATATGGGTCATTGTCTCTAAAAGAGTTAAAACTCTGTTGTGTGTCCTAATAATTCGTATACAATTTCAAACAACTCAAAAAAAGACTTTGAAGGTGCTAATAAGAATCAGATCCACACATCAATTATTCTAATATATATTTACTAAATTCTATTACAAAATATTTGCAATACACATTGTCATATTTTAAGAACAGATGTTCAAATTGGCTTCCTATTGTGTCCTAAATGAACTACTGACATTTTTAATATTAGGAAAGCTTTGATTTCTTAGACCAAATGGGTCACAATGAACTTCTATATATTTTTCCAAATATTTCATGTGCCAAAAAATGTGTTGTTGTTTTTTTTAACAATCTCTGTAAAATATAGTGAGAAGTCGTTATTTCTGATTCCATCATATTGGCGCCACGCCATTTTTTGTTGGATCTGAGACATTCGATTGTCTGTTGCAAGGCAAGACAGTGGATTTATGATTTTGGCATTTATGATTTGGATTATTTTGTAACAAAATTATGCAATTATAGTTTAGAAAAGTTAATATGTGGAATTTTCTTCTTAAAAGTTCTGCTTGAATTTTTAGTTTTAGTTTTATTTGATGAAAATATATACAATGTGTAAATTGCTGCGTAAATTATCAATACTATATAAATACCTGTAATGAATCGATACATTTAATTAAACAGCCTCCTGGGAAACTGCAGGACACAACAACTACTGTTGCGACTGATCCCATCCCCCCCACCTCAACCATCACCGCTGCCACTGATCCTATCCCCCCCCCACCACAACAACCACTGCTGCCACTGATCCCACCCCCCCCATCACAACAACCACCGCTGCCACTGATCCTATCCCCCCCACCACAACAACCACTGCTGCCACTGATCCCACCCCCCCATCACAACAACCACCGCTGCCACTGATCCCACCCCCCCACCACGACCATCACGGCTGCCACTGATCCCACCCCCCAACAACCATTACCACTGCCAGTGATCCCATTTCCCCCACCACAACCATCAACGCTGCCACTGATCCCATTCCCCCCCACCACAACAACCACCACTGCCACTGATCCCACCCCCCCCCACCACAACCATCAACGCTGCCACTGATCCCATCCCCCCACCACATACATCACTGCTGCCACTGATCCCATCCCCCTACCACAACAACCACCGCTGCCACTGATCCCATCCCCCCACCACAACCATCACCGCTGCCACTGATCCCATCCCCCCTACCACAACAACCACCGCTGCCACTGATCCCATCCCCCCCACCACAACCATCACTGCTGCCACTGATCCCACCCCCCCACCACATACATCACTGCTGCCACTGATCCCATCCCCCCTACCACAACAACCACCGCTGCCACTGATTCCATCCCCCCTACCACAGCCATCACCGCTGCCACTGATCCCATTCCCCCTACCACAACAACCACTGCTGCCACTGATCCCATCCCCCCCACCACATACATCACTGCTGCCACTGATCCCATCCCCCCTACCACAACAACCACCACTGCCACTGATCCCATCCCCCCACCACAGCCATCACTGCTGCCACTGATCCCTCCCCCCACCACCACCACTACCACTGCCAGCAAGGAGAACTGGGGGTTTCAGTAATAATAACAGCTGGGGACACAGCAAAATATAGGCACATATTATCCACTTTTAAAGGTACAGAGAGAAAGAGGTGGAGCTCTAATAGAAAGAGGTGGAGCCTAAAGAGGAAAGGTGGGGTTTACAGATGAACGGCTGGGACAAATTTAGATGGGGGGCGCTCGATTTTAGTCTTGCCTAGGGCAGCACAAAACCAAAATACTCCACTTCTGGTGCCCAACCTGTGACCTGGGAGCCAGGTGCGGCTCTTTCAGATTTTCTGTGCAGCCCCTGGGGCCCCTGCAGACATTTGTCTGCGTTTCCTTATTGCCCTGTAATAAAATGTATCTCTATCAGTCTCATGTAATGTGTCTCCAGCATGGAAGCATGTCCCCAGTCTCCAACAACTCCTATTGCATATTCAAAGTCACCAACAAATTGTATAGCATATTGGTAGTCTTCAACAACTCATATTGCATATTCACAGCCTTCAGCAAATACTATAGCATATTAGCAGTCTCCAAAAACTCATATTGCATATTCTGCAACAACTCCTATAGCATACTCACAGTCTCCGACAACTTCTATAGCATATTCACAGTCTCCGACAACTTCTATAGCATATACACAGTCTCCGACAACTTCTATAGCATAAACACAGTCTCCGACAACTTCTATAGCATATACACAGTCTTCAACAACTTATATAGCATATCCACAGTCTTAAATGTCTATAGCATTTCCACATTATCCAATATCTCCTATAGCATATCATCTATAGTCTCCATCAATTGCTATAACATATCCAGAGTCTCATGCAACTCTTATGGCATATTTGCAGTGTCCAACAACTACTGTTGCATGTCCACAGTCTCCAACAATTTATATAGCATATTCACAGTCTCCAACGCCTATAGCATATCCAACGTCTCCAACAACTCCTATAGCATATCCAATGTCTCCAACAACTCCTATAGCATATCCACAGTCTCTTTAATGGGGGACTAGAGCACGTGCAAGGTGGGAGTGGCAGTAGAAAGAATAATAACAGAATAACACGGATAAGGCTGTAAGGTGAAGAGGCCCAGACACTAGGTCAAAATGTCAAAAAGTTAATATAACAAAGAATTTCAAGAATTTACTTCTTTCAGCTTTACTACTTACTTTAAAACATGGCCATTGGCTTTGATGACATGTTGGTAATATGTGTCTTTTTAGATGCCACTAGGGTAACATTTTTCTCTAATTTGGATCCTCAGAACCCCTGCTTTAGACTTTAAAAAGATGAAACGCTTAAGTTATATCTAAAGACAAATCCTTTCTTTTAGTTTTGGAAAGAGTAAGTAAGTGTCACATTTTTAGTGCTGTTTGTGTCACCACTGGGGAAGTCGCCCTCTCTTTATGTCCTGGAGACCATTGCAAGTGGGACAAAAAAGTATTGGGAAAGAGAAATCTTTCAATGGTGACACTGGTTCTGGTGACAACTCCTTAAGATGAGAGTTCCCTTCACTTTGGAAACATTTCCTATTCCAATTCACTTTCTATTGTACATCTAGGACAGGAATTCAATGTAAATTTCCCCAATGGGGCTCAAAACAGTAAAATAGTCTTGACAGGTGGTTTGCTATTTTCTACTCTACTACTGTTGGTTTTGGCTCTAGATACACTTTAATAGGAATTACAGTTCTTTCTTGTTGGAGGAAAGATAATGAATAACAATTTGCCAATGTGAAGCCGGATTAGCTCCAGCATTGCAAATACCAATTTTTCTATGGGCATCCTATATAATTTCACCCAATCAAGTTCAATCCCCCAAATAAAATACCAAAACAAAGCTCCCTTCACTTTGGAAACAGTTCCTATTCCAATTCACTTTCTATTGTAAATCTAGGACAGGAATTCAATGTAAATTTCCCTAACGGGGCTCAAAACAGTAAAATAGTCTTGACAGGTGGTTTGCTATTTTCTACTCTACTACTGTTGGTTTTGGCAAGACGCTTTCCCCGACTTCTTCATTCCCCGACTTGTTCATTCCCGACTTAGTTGGGGTAGGCGGTACACTTTGGTGGGGGTGAGTCAGCCACGCCCTGTGACCTTTGACCTCTGGGAACCCACCTTCTGACCTTTGACCTTTGGGGGAGGTCCCTGTTCCAATTCCTGAGTCCTAGCCATATTCTTCAATGGGAAACCCTAACCCTAACCCGAACCCGAACCCCAACTAGCACTTTAATAGGAAGTACAGTTCTTTCTTGTTGGAGGCCAATTAAAGTTCTCAAGCTTCTAATGAATTGATAATTGTTTATAAGCCCACATTAAAATTGTGAGGGTTGTTTTCATTTTTTTTCTTATAAAAACCAGAGACAGAAAAATATGGGTCATTGTCTCTAAAAGAGTTAAAACTCTGTTGTGTGTCCTAATAATCCATATACAATTTCAAACAACTCAAAAAAAGACTTTGATGGTGCTAATAAGAATCAGATCCACACATCAATTATTCTAAAATATTTTTACTAAATTTTATTATTACAAAATATTCCATAAAACCATTATTTTGCAATACACATTGTCATTTTTGAAGAGCAGATGTTCAAATTGGCTTCCTATTGTGTCCTAAATGAACTACTGACGTTTTTTAATATTAGGAAAGCTTTGATGTCTTAGACTAAATGGGTCACAATGACCTTCTATATATTTTTCCAAGTACCAGTATTTCATGTGCCAAAAATTTGTTGGTTTACTTCTTTTTTTTTTTAAAGGTTACATTTTTTTCATTTTCAAATAAAACATAGGTTTACAGTATACAAAGCATTTATTTTACAGAGGAGAGTAGTCCTCGGATAACACGGTTGGTTTCCTTTTTAACAATCCCTATAAAATATAGTAAAAAGTCGTTATTTCTGATTCCACCATATTAGTGCCACTACATTTTTGTTGGATCTGAGGCGCCGTACACACGGCAGAGAACCTCGACGGGCAGAACACATCGTTCCGCCCGTCGAGGTTCTCTCCCGGCCATCGAATTCGGCGACCCGCCCGTCGGGAATGGCAACCAGCCATTCTTCCAGGCGGGCCGTCGAGGAAATAGAGAGCGTGCTCTCTATTTCGGCTCGACGGGCTTCCCGACAGGAAGCTCGCCGAGACCGTACACACGGCCGAGGTCCTCGCTGGAATGTGCATTCCAGCGAGGTTCTCGCTGGTTTTCAGCGAGAACCTCGGCCGTGTGTACGGCGCCTGAGACATTCGATTGTCTGTTGCAAGGCAAAACAATGGATTTATGATTTTGGCATTTATGATTTGGATTATTTTGTAATACAATTATGCAATCATACTTTAGAATAGTTCTTATGTGGATTTTTCTTCTTGAAATTTCTGTTTGAAGTTTTTGTTTTATTTTTATGTAGCACCCTCTACCATAGGTAGGTGCTAGATGTGTAGTGTTTGAGGTTCTGTCAGTACAAGTAAATTTAAGCAGGCCTATGCTGCGAGCTAGGCCTGTTTGTTTTTGATTTGGGGGCAGGGAGTGGTTAGTGTAGCAATGGGTGTGACTGACATGTGCTTCAGCTCTTGGGCGCCTCCCGTACTTTCAGTGAGAAGGTTCTGGAAGGGGGGCAGGGCTGAGATTTGGAGTGGCATGGAGTACATGTGAGGAGCCCTGACTAATCCCCAACTAGGATTGGCAGGGGGGCAGGCCTCCTACATATACTCATAGTCAGCCTGCTGGGGAGGAGTTGTCGGTTGGGTGAATTGAAAGATGGAGTGCTAGACTGCATGCTGGAGAAACACCACCATCTGGGGGGGTATGGATCCGGCGGAGGAGATTGAGAGCTATGAGGGAGCCTCTCCTTAGACGTCATGGAGAGGTGTCCTGGAACAGAAGCTGGAGGAGCTGTTGGTCCACACGGTCCGGGTAAATCTTTCAATAAGGACTTAGAACAGGAGTCGGTGAGTGAAGCACAGTGGAGATATTGAAGAGGCATGCCAGGGGAGCTGGATGGAGAGACTGGGGGATTTGTGTCAAGTCGCTGCAGTCTGAGGACTCAGGATTTGCAAGTCAAGCTTGCTGGGATCAGTAGTCCACCGTCAAGTATACTTTATTAATTAAATGTTCAGGGCCATCAAGATGCGGTACTACAGTCTCCTGGTCTATTATTCATCAAGTGAAGTTTCAGCTATGAATTATTCAGAGTGAGGCCTGGCCTATTCCAGATGGCGGGACAGGATGTCTAATGCTGTGACAGGGAAGTGTTGTGCAGGAGGTAGGGAGAGTGCTGAGGCAGGAAAACTTCTGAGGTGAAAAAGTCTGTCAAGATTAGAGTCCACCATTTTTATTCTGTGAAGATGATGAGTAACTATTTGCCAATGTGAAGCCGGATCAGCTCCAGCATTGCAAATACCAATTGTTCTATGGGCATCCTATATAATTTCCCCCAATCAAGTTCAATCCCCCAAATAAAATACCAAAACAAAGCTCCATTCACTTTGGAAACATTTCCTATTCCAATTTACTTTCTATTGTTCATCTAGGACAGGAAGTCAATCTAAATTTCCCTAATGGGATTTTAAAACAGTAAAATAGGCTCGATATGTGGTTTGCCATTCTCTACTCCACTACTGTTGGTTTTGGCTCTAGCCACTTGCTTACTGGGCACATAAACCCCCTTCGTGCCCAGGCAAAATTTTAGCTTCTGGCACTGCGTCGCTTTAACTGACATTTGTGCGGTCGTGCGACGTGGCACCCAAACAAAATTGACGTCCTTTTTTCCCCACAAATAGAGCTTTATTTTGGTGGTATTTGATCACCTCTGCGTTTTTAATTTTTTGCGCTATAAACAAGAAAAGAGCGACAATTTAAAAAATATATATATATTTTTTACTATTTGCTATAATAAATATCCCAATTTTTATTTTAAAGAAATATATTTTTTTCTCAGTTAAGGCCAATACGTATTTTTCAAAGTATTTTTGTAAAAAAAAAAGAAAATTGCAATAAGCGACTGGTTTGCGCAAAAGTTATAGCGCCTACAAAATGGGAAACAGAATTATGATTTTTTTTTACTATTATTTTTTTTACTAGTAATGGCGGCGATCTGCAATTTTTATTGGGACTGCGATATTGCGGAGGACATATCGGACACTTTTGACACAAATTTGGGACCATTCACATTTATACAGCGATCAATGCTATAAAAATGCACTAATTACTGTATACATGTGACTGGCAGGGAAGAGGTTAACACTAGGGGTTGAGGAAGGGGTTAAATGTGTATCCTGGGTGTGTTCTAACTGTGTGGGGGGAGGGGGTGACTGGGGGAAGTAACCGATGCTGTGTCCCTATGTACAAGGGACACAGATCGATCTCCTCTCCTCTGAAAGCATGTGGAGCTCTGTGTTTACACACAGAGCTCCACGTCCCTGCTGTCATCTGCTCGTGTTCCCGCCGATCGCATGTACCCGACGGACATCGCGGCCGCCAGGTACATGCATCGGCTATTCAGCGATGCGGCGGGACAGTGTTTACCCGCGGCGCGCCACCCAGTGGCGCGCGCGGGTAATGCACTTTAAATCACGTCCAAAGGCGTCCACTTGTCGCCTCAGGTCCGCGCTGTTGACGTATTTTGTCAATAGCGTGGGTCTGAAGTGGCTAGACACACTTTAATAGGAAGTACAGTGGAACCTCAGATTGCGAGTAACGCGGTTAACGAGCGTTTCGCAATACGAGCACTGTAATTAAAAAAATTGTGACTCGGATTGTGAGTGTTGTCTTGCAAAACGAGCACAATTCAGGACAAAGCGGTGTGCAGTAACGCTTTTGGTCTGAGGTGGGGGGGGGCGCCGGAGCCAAGCAATGCCGAACGGCGCCATTCGGAAATGCACGGAAAGTCCCGAAGACAGCACGGATGACCTCGGCAAATCTCGGGTAGGAAATCTTTCCCAGGTTTGCCGAGGTCAGCTGAAGTGTCCTCGGGCCTTTTTTCGTCCGTTTCCGAGGCTCTCTGGCGCCCCCTGCCTCTGGCCGCAAGCGGTATAGCATACCATTGAAGTCAATGCGGATCAAATTATTTTCGTTTCCATTGACTTTAATGGAGAATCTCGCTTTCATATGCAAATACTTTGGATTAGGAGCATTCTCCTGGAACAGATTATGCTCGTAATCCGAGGTTCCACTGTACAGATGTTTAACCACTTAAGGACCGCCTACTGCACATTTACGTCGGCAGAATGGCATGGCTGGGCACATCAACGTATATATACGTTGATTTTAGTACCCAGCCGTGGGTCGCGGGCGCGCGCCCGCGACCCGGTCCGAAGCTCCGGGACCGGGACCGCGGGATTCGCGGACCCGATCGCCGCTGCAGTGCGGCGATCCGTCCCTGGAGCTGAAGAACGGGGAGAGCCGTGTGTACACACGGCTTCCCCGTGCTTCTCTGTGGCTGTAGCATCGATAGCGTCATCCCTGTAATAGGGGGACGCGATCGATGACGTCACACCTACAGCCACACCCCCCTACAGTAGTAAACAAACCACATAGGCACACATCCCCTACAGCGCCACCTGTGGTTAACTCCCAAACTGCAACTGTCATTTCCACAGTAAACAATGCAAATTTAAATGCATTTTTTACTGTGAAAATGACAATTGTCCCAAAAATGTGTCAAAATAGTCCGAAGTGTCCGCCATATTGTCGCAGTCACGAAAAAAATCGCTGATCGCCGCTATTAGTAGTAAAAAAAAAAAAATTTATAAAAATGCATTAAAACTATTCCTTATTTTGTAAACGCTATAAATTTTGCGAAAACCAACCGATAAACGCTTATTGCGATTTTTTTTACCAAAAATACGTAGAAGAATACGTATCGGCCTAAACTGAGGGAAAAAAAATTTTTTTTATATATTTTTGGGGGATTTTTATTATAGCAAAAAGTTAAAAATATTGCATTTTTTTTAAAATTGTCGCTCTATTTTTGTTTATAGCGCAAAAAATAAAAACCGCAGAGGTGATCAAATAACACCAAAAGAAAGCTCTATTTGTGGGGAAAAAAGGACGCCGATTTTGTTTGGGAGCCACGTCGCACGACCGCGCAATTGTCAGTTAAAGCGACGCAGTGCCGAATCGCAAAAAGGGGCAAGGTCCTTTACCTGCATTTTGGTCCGGGTCTTAAGTGGTTAATGCTGGGCACAAATTACAGTTCTCAATCCTCTTATGTATTGATGTTAATTATGCCCTTTGATTAGCCCACATTAAAAGTGTTGGGGTTGTTTTAATTTCAATTTTTTTTCTCTATATAAACCAGAGACAGAAAAATATAACTCTGTTCCAGTGTCCTTCTCCTAATTAATCATATGCCATTTCAAACAACTCAAAAAAGACTTTGAAGGCGCTAATAAGAATCAGATCCACACATCATTACTTCTAAAATATATTTACTAAATTTTATTACAAAATATTCCATAAAACCATCATTTTGCAATACACATTGTCATATTTTAAGAACAGATGTTCAAATTGGCTTCCTATTGTGTCCTAAATGAACTACTGGCATTTTTAATATTAGGAAAGCTTTGATTTCTTAGACTAAATGGGTCACAATGAACTTCTATATATTTTTCCAAATATTTAATTTGCCAAAAATGTGTTGAGAAGTCGTTATTTCTGATTCCACCATATTGGTGCCACAACATTTTTTGTTGGATCTGAGACATTTGATTGTCTGTTGCAAGGCAAGACAGTGGATTTATGATTTGGCATTTATGATTTGGATTTTTTTGTAACAAAATTATGCAATCATACTTAAGTTAATATGTGGAATTTTCTTCTGGAAAGTTCTGTTTGAAATTATTGTTTTTATTTTTATTTGATGTGAATATATAAACCATGTGTAAATTGCTTCGTAAATTGTCAACACTATATAAATACCTTTAAAGGGGTTGTAAAGGTAAATATTTTTCCCTAAATAGCTTCCTTTACCTTAGTGCAGTCCTCCTTCACTTACCTCATCCTTCCATTTTGCTTTTAAATGTCCTAATTTCTTCTGAGAAATCCTCACTTCCTGTTCTTCTGTCTGTAACTCACCACCGTAATGCGAGGCTTTCTCCCTGGTGTGGAGAAAGTCTCTTGAGGGGGAGGGGGCGAGCAGGAGGGTCAGGACACTCTCTACTTTGCAGATAGAGAAAGGAGCTCTGTGTTAGTGGGCATCCTGACTATCCTGAAAGCTGAAATTTCACCCGGGCAGGAAGGGGATATATGTGCCCAGTAAGCAAGTGGTTAAAGGGTATCGTAGCTGAAAATAGGTTGATAAACATTGTTTTAGATGTGTTTTTTTTTTTTTTAAGGAGGTGTCATGGCTGACTGCAAGTTTTTTTTTTTGTAACAATCTAAGGCCGCGTACACACGATCAGACCGGTCCGATGAAACTGGTCTTAAGACCAGTTTCATCGGACCAATTCGATGGTGTGTACGGCCCATCGGACCGCTGTCCGTCGGACGAAAATGTTAAAACTTGCTTTAAAATCTGTCCGTCGGACAGATTCGATGGTTAGTACAGAAAAGCATCGGACCAAAAACCTGCGCATTGCTCAGAATCAAGTCGACACATGCTTGGAAGCATTGAACTTCCTTTTTTCAGCACGTCGTTGTGTTCTACGTCACCGCGTTCTGGTCCGATCGGATTTTTGGTCCGATGGTGTGTACGCACATCAGACCATCAGGCCACTTCAGCGTGGTCCGATGAAAACGGTCCGTCGGACAAGTTTCATCGGACCGGTCTGATCGTGTGTACGCGGCCTCAGAGTGAGCCTGGCCCAAGTCTGTCCTCATTAACATACAATGCAAGAAGCCCATCTGCTACACGTTTAACCCTTTGTTAGGACAGTGTTCAAATCTAGTTACAATTAATAATGAAGGTTTTCCTCCACAGTACAGACAGGGTTAATTATGGCAACATAGCTGCCCAGCCCCCTCATAAACAAAGAGAACTACCTAGGATTTTGTTTGCTTGCTGGAGGGTTCACAATAGAGCATCTAAA
The DNA here is from genome assembly GCA_029574335.1 of Rana kukunoris. Lineage (NCBI taxonomy): Eukaryota > Metazoa > Chordata > Amphibia > Anura > Ranidae > Rana > Rana kukunoris. The sequence goes on along the minus strand of CM056053.1, from coordinate 464,948,078 downwards.
AAAATGTAAGCCGCAAATTTTAAATATTTTTTTTTTTTAGTTATGCTATGTGACTGGGGACATGTAACAAATATAAAGTCAGGGCCAGATTCTCATAGAATTTCGCTTGCGTATTGTAAGCCATTTACACTACGCCGCCGCATCGTACTAGAGCAGGTGCCGTATTCTCTAACCATTTGCTCCGTAGTTTGCGTTGGCGTAGCGAAAATGGCCCAGCGTAAGCCCGCGTAATTCAAATGAGGCGCTTGTATTTAAATGAAGCGCGCCCCCGCGTCGAACGAACTGCGCATGCGCCGGCCGGGGAAAAAGCCCAGTGCGCATGCTCCAGCTCAGGTCGGAAAGCGTAGTTGAAACCGACATCAAAACGACGTGAGCGTCATTTACGCAACTCCCTATTCGCGAACGAGTTAGTAAAACGATGTAAGCAACGGAAAAAGCCGACGCTGACCCGACGCCATACTTAACATGGCATCCGACGGCACCCGACGGCATCTGACGGTACTTCCTAAGGTTACTCCACATCGAAGCTGGGGTAACCTTACGCGGACGAAAACGACGTACGCGACGACGGGGCGGCGTAAAAGGGATCGGGAATCGGCGTACTAGCCTCATTTGCATATGCAAATGAGAAAACAACGTAAAGGCCACCTAGTGGCCGGAGTTGTCATTACAACTACGATCCGCAAGTGTAGTGGTTTTACACTTGTCGGATGTAGAAGCGTATCTATGCAAAAGTGATGCTAAGCATCACGCGCATAGATACGAGGCAAAAAAAACGGCGATACGACGGGGTATCTGAGATACTCCGTCGTAACGCCGCTGAGAATCTGGCGATAAGTGTTATTCCAATTCGGTTGCACATCCTTCAACAAAGCCTCTAGTTTCTTACGACTCTTTAATAAATTAAAATAAAATAGGCCTCAATTTGTGGAAAATCCGCCTCGTCCTTCATTATTATTATTATTATTATACAGGATTTATATAGCGCCAACAGTTTACGCAGCGCTTTACATCAGGGAAGACAGTACATTCACAATACAAATCAATACAGGAGGGATCAGAGGGCCCTGCTCGTAAGAGCTTACAATCTAGAAGTTCTTTATAATTGCCGTCCGCTTTGAAGAAAATGCGGCCATTGTATGTCTTGTGTTTTATACTAGATTTTCCTTTTCGTCAAAGGCGATCTCATTTATTTGTATAAGGAGATGACTGTTATTACTTTGAAAGGAGCTTTGAAAATGTTTGCTGCTCCCGAGAATAAACTTTATACAGCCGGCCTGTTTTGAGTCTTAAAATACCGAGATGTCAAAATGAGTCTTACTAGAGACACGCAAGTTATTAAAAACGTTGTCAACGATCCGCCCAATCCGCTGTCACGATCCGAAGCTTGAAGTGGATGTAAAGCCACTCTCATCCTTTCTAAACTCCTGCCGTAGTTCTGATCTATAAGGATATAGATGCCTCCTGCATGTATCCTCACCTGTCAAATGTCTTCCCTCTGTCTGTTATAAGAACTGAAAAACTGGAGATTCTGTGGGTGGGTCTGTTGTCTGGAGCTCTGTGGGTGGAGTCGTGATGTCAGTAGACTCCCCGCCCACCTCTACACTCCCCTTACACTAAATTCTGCTATGATCACTACCATCCAGTCAAAATCCAGAAAAGTAACCACATGACTTCAGAAAAGGAGTGGGGGTGGGAATTAAAAGATAATGCCTGTCTCCAGGCTAGTGCATGAGATATGTAAATAACCTGTCACTCACAGCAAGGGGGCGGAACGGACTAAGGTTTTTCTCCGTAAATCTTTTTTTTTTTTCATTGAACAATAAAAGAGGATTGTTTAGATCTGGATTAACTCCGTGTGGCAAGACTGGGCACAGATGATAGGAAATCTTATACTGTACATTGTGACAGCAAAGACATTTTAATTTTTTTTCGGGTTTACATCCACATTAGACTTAATTATATGATGCTTCACCACTGCTGTTATTTATTTTTTCTATTTAATATACAGTGGAACCTCGGATTACAAGCATAATCCGTTCCAGGGGAATTCTCAGAATCCTAAGCACTCTCATATCAAAGCGAGTTTCCCCATTGAAGTCAATGGAAACGAAAATAATTTGTTCCGCATTGACAATGGCATGCAATACCGCATGTGGCCAGAGGTGGGGGGGCGCCGGAGAGCTTCAAAAATGATCGGGGACAGCTCGGCTGACCTCGGAAACCCTTGAAAAGGCTCAGAAACACCCGTGAACAGAGTATTTCCGAGCATCTCAGAACGGCTCCGCTCGGCTCCGGTGCCCCCACACCTCTGACCAAATGTGTTACTGCACATCCCATTAGCTTGAATTCTACTTGTTTTGCGCAACAACACTCGCAAACCGAGTCAGAATTTAAAAAAAATGTGCTAGTCTTTCAAAATACTCTTAAACCAAGGTTCCACTGTATTTATTTACCTCTTGGCACCAAGCGCACACGCAAATATTCGGCCTATTGGCAACCGGGCTTTGGTGGGCGAGCGAACTACTGCATATTTGCGGGCAATAATGCCAACCGTGCTGTGCCGAGAGCGCGGGCCCTGTTTGCGATTAGGAGTTTTTCGATCATGTGACCGTCGTGACAACCAATTACGGCAGTCACATGGCCATAAGCCTCGCCCGCCTCCTGGTAAAACAAACTCCCTCAAAGGGCCGGTGGCAGCCAACGACTAGGGGTTAAAGTGATTGTAAGCCTTTGTTTTTTTATTTAAAATAACAAACATGTCATACTTACCTCCACTGTGCATCTTGTTTTGAACAAAGTGGCCCCGATCCTCCTCTTCTGTGGTCCCTCAGCGGCTCGTGCGGCTCCTCCCGGCTTTAGATAACCCGGTGGGGGGGTTGCCTTGTAAGCGTGCTCCCGGATCCAGCATTCGGCGTCCATAGACACGAATGCCAGACTCGGCCCCGCCTCCTGGTGCCTACGTCGTTGGATTTGATTGACAGTAGCGGGAGCCAATGGCTGTGCTGCTATCAATCTATCCAATCAAGAGCTTTCTTTTGGTGCCATTTGATCACCTCTGCGTTTTAAATTTTTGTTCTATAAACAAAAAAATTACGAAAATATATACATCTATATATCCTTTTTACTTTCTGCTATAAAACACATCCAAAGAAACAATTAAAGGGGTTGTAAAGACAAAAATATTTTCCTCTTAAATTAAAGTCTGACAGTAGCTGATAAAGTAAAAAGTAATGTTTTGCATTATAACTAGTTTGATACCTGTTGAAATCGAGCTGTTTTATTCACCTCCGTCACTCCTGAATCATTATTCTCACCGACTTCCTGGTTTGCAGTGCCCATTCATTTTTGCTACATAACGGCCTAATGGGAACTACAGTTCCCATTAGGCTTAGCCTCCATGCCTGTGAGGGATAAGAGAGCATCTTCAAGCAGGGCTGTAGACATAGGGAGGGGGTAAGAACATTCTGCTTTCCACCATGCAAAACGGTTCAGATGCTGGTGGAAAGCAAGAGGAGGAGAGACAGGAAATGGCATTTTCAAGCCTGGATTACTGTATTTTGGAGGTCAAAAGGAAAAACGAGGTAAGTGATATTTAAATGCTCTAGCTTACAGCAATCTATCTAATAAAAAATGAACCTTTAGTGTTCCTTTAAGAAAATCGAATTTCTTCATGAATTTAGGCCAATATGTAATCTGCTGCATGTTTTTGATTAAAAAAGAATCCCACTAAGCGCATATTGATTGGTTTGCGCAAAAGTTATAGCGTCTGCAAACTATGGGATATATTTTTGGAATTTATTATTTATTTATTTTCATTAGTAATGGCGGTGATTAGCGACTTATAGCGGGGCTGTGATACGGCTGCAGACAAATCAAACACTAATGCCCTGTACACACGATCGGTTCGTCTGATGAAAACGGTCCCTTTTTCATCGGACGAACCGATCGTGTGTGGGCCCCATTGTTTTTTTTCCCATCGGTGAAAAAACGTAGAACCTGTTTTAAAATTATCTGGTTAAAAAAACGATAGAAAAAAACGATCGTCTGTGGGCAAGTCCATCGGTTAAAAATCCACACATGCTCATAATCAAGTCGACGCATGCTCGGAAGCATTGAACTTCATTTTTCTCAGCACGTCGTTGTGTTTTACGTCACCGCGTTCTGACACGAACGGATTTTTAACCGATGGTGTGTAGGCAAGACTGATGAAAGTCAGCTTCTTCGGATAGCTGATGAAAAAAGTTTTCATCGGATGAACCGATCGTGTGTATGTGACATAACTGACACTTTTGACACTTTTTTTGGGGACCAGTGACACTAATACAGTGATTAGTGCTAACAATATGCACTGTCACTGTACTAATGACACTGGCTAAGAAGGGGTTAACATCAGGGGCGATTAAAGAGTTAACAGTGTGCCTAGTCAGTGTTTTTGTGTACTGTATGGTAGGTTCTTTAACTAGAGGAAGGCAATAATCCATGTTCCTTCTGACAGAATGGCGAAGTGCCTTGCTTACATAGGGAGATCACCATTCTGTCTTTCTGCCTAATGATAGGCGGGTCCCATTGGATATCGAGTCCACAGTACCCACAGATCAGCTCCCGCTCTGTATAATCAAAGTGGGAGCGGGTCGCGGTCGGCGCATGCCCCTAGCCCGGAAGTGCCAGATCCATAGCCGTCTTTACCGCAGGGCAAAACGGGGCAGCTGCCCAGGGCCCTGTCCCTGCTAGGGGCCCAAAGCAGAGCCGCCCGTTCAGGCGGAATTTTAGTGGCGATCGAGACCTCAGATCAGCAGCCCCGCTCGGGGTGCAGTTCACCCAGGCGCCACGGAGGTGGAGGCGCTGAAGCGCCAGAGTGCGCCGCTCCCTCCTTCTCCTTGTCTGAGGCTGCGGCGCGGTATTTACTTTTTTTTCAAATCCTCCTCCACGATCCACCCGGGCGGCGCAGCTGCACACTGTCCTCTCCAGCTGCCGCCCGGGTAGGGTTTGTCCTGGGGGGGAGGTTTGTGGTGGCCTCTGTAAATGCACTAGTGGAGGGGTCTGTAATAATGGGGGGTTCTTTATTGGGGGGGTGGTCTGTACTAATGGAGGCGGGAGGTTTGCTCACCACACAGGTCGAACACACGCCCGCAGAGCCGCCACCGCGACTTACAAGGCTTCAAAAACAGGTAAGGGGGACCCATTTTAAAGTTTCCTGTTTAAAAAAAAAACACCAAATCCCTGCATTACAGTAATATATTAAGCAGCCTGTATAATGTATTATTGCTGGGATTTGTTGTTCCTCTATAGCTGCTGGTATTCTGTATTGTGTTTTATATAATGTATTGCTGGGATTTGTAACATGGCATGCATTGCAGGTGCAGGTCTGGTCAGTGTTTTAAAAAGTTCTTCTATTTTACACATGGCATAGCATGGGGGTAAAGAGCAAAATTGCATTGGGGGGCCCAAAAAAAATGTTTGCCCAGGGCCAAAACCATATTAAAGACGACCCTGGCCAGATCACGTACTAGGTATGTGATCCTGCGCAGCAGAGCCACCTTGCCGCTGTATATGTAAGTTATAGGCCTTGTACACACGATCAAATCTGTCTGCTGGAAACGGTCTGCTAGACCGTCCCAGCAGACAGATTCGATCGTGTGTACGGGCGAGCCGACGGATTTGGCCACCCGACAGATTTCAAAGCATGCTTAGTACACTTACCAGCAGACATGTCGTCTCGCACCGGCGCCGAATGGATTCGGCGCATGCGCGGAAGTGTTTTACTTCCTGGTGCGGTGACGTGGCGGCGTCAACGTCACCGCCACGTCACCGACACGTCACCGACACGTTTGCTCGTGTGTACACGCGAGCAAACCAAAATCCAAAGAGACAGATTTGTTCAAATCGGTCGGTCCGACCGATTTGAACAAATGAATTGCCTCGTGTGTACGAGGTCATACAGTCGACAAGGTTAAAGCGGATGGCCCCTTAAAAAAAAATTATTAAAAGCCAGCAACTACAAATATTGCAGCTGCTGACTTTTAATATTAGGACACTTACCTGTCCTGGATTCCAGCGCCGTCCGCAGCAGAGGACGAGCGATCACTCGTCACTCTGCTGCTCCCCCCGCCATTCACGGTGAGGGAACCAGGAAGTGAAGCACTCCGGCTTCACTGCCCAGTTCCCTACGGCGCATGCGTGAGTCGCGCTGCGCCCGCGATTGGCTCCCGCTGTGTGCTGGGAGCCGAGAGTTCCCAGCACACAACGGGAAAAACCCGACTTTTGCCCGAGACTGCGGGCCGGAAGTGGGTGCAAATACCTGTCTTTAGACAGGTATCTGCACCCCCCTCCCCCCTGAAAGGTGTCAAATGTGACACCGGAGGGGGGAGGGTTCCGATCAGCGGAACTTCACTTTAGGGTGGAGATCCGCTTTAAAGTGGTACTAAAGCTTAGTTTAAAAAATAAATAAAAAAATAACAAACATGTCATACTTACCTCCACTGTGCAGCTCGTTTCCTCTTCTGGGGGCCCTCCTCTTCTGGCTCTCACGGCTCCTCCCCGCATTAGATAACCCCCCCAGGAGAAGCGATCTACTGAGGGGCTTACCTTGCAGGCGCGCTCCCAAGTTATACACTCCGCATCCATAGACGCAGAGTGTATGACTCGGCCCCGCCCATTGGATTCGATTGACAGCAGCGGGAGCCAATGGTTGCGCTGCAATTAATCTATCCAATCAAAGCCGGGACACAGGATGCATTAGGGTGAAAAAACACAAGGGTTTACAACCCATTTAAAGTCCAATCTTAATTTTTTTTTAAGGTAAAATGATGTAACCATTTTGAAAAATGTTGGTACCATGTATATTGTACATAGGGAGTTACATCTTTTTTTTTTATATATATTCCTTACATTTTTCTGTTTCATTAATTCTAACGTTGCCCTTCCTCGGGGACTTGTCCGGGAGGACGTTAATTTGCACTAGGTTCTTCGTGAACTAGTTCAATGAACCCGCAAGGAGTGATTATGCAATCTGTACATATTAAGAAGTGAGCTGAAAAAAAAAAAAGATTATAAACATTTTGGGGAAATTCTGAGAATTGCCCAGATTCCTCTGGAGCGCTATAAAACAGCTGAGAGTATTTAAAGCCACTAGCTGCTCGAATAAATCTTAAATAAATGGCTTGCATAAAGCCAGTATAAACAAAATTTTCCTCAATGTGTGCCTAGTTTACCGCAAATCAAACCGTGTCCCTCACTAACACGCCAACTGGAATGCTAGGACGGCCTTAGGAACCGCCGTGTGATACTGTAACTGCCGGGCCGACGGGGAATGAACGGACTTTACAGTGATTTTTTTTTTTATATACAAAATAGATTATATGAGATTATATAACATAGATTATATTAGATCATATACAGAATAGAATACATTAGCACTGCAGTATTAATGTCAATGGAGAATTCTAACAAAGGCAAAACTACTAGTGATTTGGGTGGAACAAGGGAAACTTAATATCTGATGGGCAGGGTTTATAAGATTGGTCTATATCTATTTTTTTTTTTATATTATATTAAAAGTTATGTAAAAAAAAATAAAAAAATAACCAGTATATCTCTGCATTACCTATTCATTCCCCGTGTTTTATCCTATTAAATACCCTGCTACTACATAAAGCCCCCTGATGACGTCAGACGTGGCAAAACGCATAGGATGGTGGCCCATGCTTGTGATCCTATTAAGCCGCGTGCACACGATCGGTTCAAACCGATGAAAACGGACTGAAGTTCGTTTTCATCGGTCCAAACCAATCCAATCGTGTGTAGGCCCCATCGGTCTGTTATCCTTCAGTCCAAAAACAGAGGGCTTGCTTTAAAATCAAACCGATGGACGGCTAACCGATAGGCACGAGCATCGGTTAGAAATCCACGCATGCTCAGAATCAAGTCGACGCATGATTGGAAGCATTCAACTTCGTTTTTTTCATCACGTCGTTGTGTATTACATCACCGCATTCTAGACAGAATCTCATGTACAAAGGCTAAATGCCCAGTGTGCATGAGGCCTTAGAAGTGTTGGTCAAATGGGTGCTGGTACCCCCTCCTACTGTCACATAGACCTAGACATGGCTGACGTTTATCGAGTGTTCAATCAGCATACAGTGAATACAGGCATACTCCGCTTTTAAGTACACAATGGGACCAGAGCATGTATGTAAAACAAAAATGTACATAGAGGTGGAGGTTCTCCAGTGATTGTTTTTTTTTTTTTTTTTTGACAATTTGATTAAGTACCCCATTAGAAATCATTACTCAGTCCGGTATCGCTCCAAACGATCAGTTATAAAAATTCCTGCGGGACGTTTCCATTTTGCTTGTTGGCACTAGAAGCCCACAAGCACCTATTTCCTGTATGCGGTGAATGCTTCTTTCCCAGCATTCACCTCTCCATCCCGCGCATGCTCATTGTTGATGGCAAGCAGCGCCGTCAACACTGAGGGTTGTCATCACAACGAGCGGCGCCATTGAACGTTCCTGCCCCGTTGTGATGGCAACATTAGTAAATCTCGAATTTCAAAGGATGGCATTCTGCATTGTCTCTTGGGAAGCATGACACTGTGCTCCCAGGAGACATTGCGGAGAGCTCCCAGATAAAACTGCGGCGCCGGGGAAAAGGAATAGAGACGCCTACTCCCACGGGAGGCAAAAACCGGAAGTCGGACATTAGACTGCTCTATTGCGGTAATTAAAATATATAAAAAAATTATTTTTTATGGCAATTGTATATGTATGTTGTGGGATGATGCGGATAGGATAGTGTTGTTTTGGTGGGTGAACCTCCGCTTTAACCACTTCAGACCCGCGCTATTGACATAATACAAAATAAAAAAATAAATAAAAATGAAATAGTGATAAGCGCTTCAAAACGAGAAAATGCAAACACCAAATAATTATAAAACTGATAACAAACCATAAAAAGCCTCTATTAAGCTTAAGATGGTTAAGAACACAGTGTTGATAGTGTTAAATAATCAAACAGACAGTCCCATGTAACAAGTGCATCTGTGTGTCAATAAATGAACTCCTCATTGAGCAATGGAATGTCAAGTTTAAACACTAATAGACAGTCTGTGTAAAGTGATGGAGGAATGGGCTGGGTAGGATGTGATTGGAGTCTTCACTTGAGATGCTGTGCAGAATCTTTTAAATCCTTAAGGAGTATTGTAGTCCCCTTACCTTAGGGTTGCTATATATGGGCATATAGTGATGTATCCTGCTACATTCGAGGCCTCGGTCTCTCAGTGAGGTTCCCTCTTCCTTTTTCCTTCTATCTGGGATGGTCCGGGTTCAGTACTCCATGGATAAAATGTGGGGAATGTGGAGTGAGAGAGAGAAAAAAATGCCTCCAATGGTGAAGTACATCGATGCCAATAAAGGGGGTTTTATTAAAAATGGGTGAAGGATGACAAAATAGAGTCCAAAATAGGTTGGACTGGATACAAAATCAATAAGGATAAATTTCAAATAAAAAAGACGAAGCGAAAAGATTCTGCACAGCATCTCAAGTGAAGACTCCAATCACATCCTACCCAGCCCATTCCTCCATCACTTTACACAGACTGTCTATTAGTGTTTAAACTTGACACTTAGTGCCATTTCCATTGGTCAATGAGGAGTTCATTTATTGACACACAGATGCACTTGTTACATGGGACTGTCTGTTTGATTATTTAACACTATCAACACTGTGTTCTTAACCATCTTAAGCTTAATAGAGGCTTTTTATGGTTTGTTATCAGTTTTATAATTATTTGGTGTTTGCATTTTCTCGTTTTGAAGCGCTTATCACTATTTCATTTTTATTTTATACACCTGTGTTTTGTGGAAACTTCAGATTGAGCCGCTACAGATCAGTTTATGTGATTCTAGTTCACTTTTGTTTACTCCCAGTAGCGCATCAGTCTTTTTCTTATATATTGACATAATACGTCAACAGCGCGGATCTGAGGCGCCAACTTGACGTCTTTGGACGTGATTTGTGTGCATTACCCGCGCGCGCCACTGGGTGGCGCGTGGCGGGTAAACACTGTCCCGCCGCATCGCTGGGGATCCGATGCATGTACCTGACGGCCGCGATGTCCGTCGGGAACATTCGATCGGCGGGAAACCGAACAAATGACAGCAGGGACGTGGAGCTCTGTGTGTAAACACAGAGCTCCACGTGCTGTCAGCGGAGAGGAGAACGATCTGTGTCTCTTTACATAGGGACACAGCATCGGTCACCTCCCCCAGTCACCCCCCTCCCCCCACACAGTTAGAACACACCCAGGCAATACATTTAACCCCTTCCTCACCCCTTAGTGTTAACCCCTTCCCTGCCAGTCACATTTATACAGTAATTAGTGCATTTTTATATCACTGATCGCTGTATAAATGTGAATGGTCCCAAATTTGTGTCAAAAGTGTTCGATATGTCCGCCGCAATATCGCAGTCGCAATAAAAATCGCAGATCGCCGCCATTACTAGTAAAAAAAATTATAATAAAAAAAATCATAATTCTGTTCCCCATTTTGTAGGCACTAAAACTTTTGCGCAAACCAGTCGCTTATTGCGATTTTTTTTTTTTTCAAAAATACTTCGAAAAATACGTATCGGCCTTAACTGTGAAAAAAAAAAAGTTTTTTTTTTTTTAAAAATGGGATATTTATTATAGCAACAAGTAAAAAATATATATATATTTTTTAAATTGTCGCTCTTTTTTTGTTTATAGCGCAAAAAATAAAAACCGCAGAGGTGATCAAATACCACCAAAATAAAGCTCTATTTATGGGGAAAAAAGGACGCCAATTTTGTTTGGGAGCCACGTCGCACGACCGCGCAAATGTCAGTTAAAGCGACGCAGTGCCGGAAGCTGAAATTTCGCCTGGGAACGAAGGGGGTTTATGTGCCCAGTAATGAAGTGGTTAAAGTGAAGCAATACCTTTTTTTCTTCTCAATGCATGTACTGCATTGCACTAGTCATTTACATGCATAACTGATTTTTTTCTATTGAAAACTTCACCATGCAGGAAAAATGTGCACACACATAAAGAGGTGCAACAAAAAACTGTGACGGGTGCATCGTCAATTGGTCCTCCGAAAAGGACCCAGCTCTGATCCCCGGGCGTTAGGCTCCTGGCAGGGAAAAGAGTAATCTGTGGTCCATGCAGCCGAAGCCACATGGACCCAACTGGCCCATGCAGCCGAAGCCACATGGACCCAATGTCCTTGGAGGGACTGCCAAAACAGAACCCTCCTCGGTGAGGCTCCCCCGAAGGGAGACCCCATGAGATCAGTCAAAGTAAGCCAGAAGGCCATGTCCACCCACTCCCAAGACTTTCAGAGCAGGCCCGAGGACCAGCACCCTACTCATCACACTAAAAGTGCAGTGCACCAAACAAAAAGAAGACGTAACTGTGACAAACGGGGGGTAAAATAAGAAACAAAAATTCCTCTGGTCCTAGCAAAAAAGGCTCGGCCCTAGAGACAGGTGTTAAAAAGAGTGTGTGTTGGGATTGTGACCTAAGGTGCCACACGATGAGTGCCCCTTTCAAACACTCGTGCAATATATGGCACCCCTGGACTGCCACTCCAGGGGCACTATCTCCACAGGCTTTTCAACGGTCCCTGACCCCCGGTCCGGACCAGCAGCACCCTTCCCAGCTAGGAAGGTAGGAGAAAAGGTTGGGGAGAGCCCACCTAAGCAGGCTACTACCCACAACCCCCATCTCTCCCACCTAATTACATTCGGGCAATACTACCCGCCCCTCCCAGCGAAAGGAGGAGTAAGGGTTCTCTCCTGAACAACGGACTGGGGCAGGCACGCCCAAATCCAGGCCAGAGGCCAGGGACCTGGCCTTCCAGATTCGACCTCATGTCTCTCTGTCCCGATCAGAAGGTTTTCACCTCCACTCCAGCAGGCCTAGCAGACCACCGACTGCCATCCCTTTTCCTCTCGCCGGGTACTGGGGACAGTGAGCATAGCACTGCCTACTGGCAACTGATAAGAACAGATACTACACTTGATCTTAGCCAAAAGGCCAAGAAGCAATTACATACATAACTGATTACTTAGGCAAGCTGGCCAACCCCAAAATCAGAAATGTTTTAGTCCTGGGTCCCCTCTTGCTCCCCAAGTTTGGTGTCCCTGTCACTTATGGTTGGGGAGCAGTGCTATGTCAAGCAGATTAATATTTCCCATAGACCCCAATGTGTCCATACTCGCTAGTGTACGTAAAGCGGGGTATACCTGTAAATGTTTTTACTTGGCCAGTAGTTGAAATGGTCGACCATTTTAGTTAGGCAAAACTCGGTTTTGTACAGGGGCCTTTTGGTAATGGTGCTCACCACCTATACTTCTGTCCCAAGGTTTTCCACCTTTATAGAGAAGGAGACTCCAATGTGACTACAAATAGGCACTGCGGAATAATTGGTATAGAGGTCACATTACTTGAACCCTCAAGACATGGCAGAAGGCAGGATTTGACTTCTCCTACCAATACCCATTTTTAAATAAAACGCTACTTTTACATGGACTGATTATTTAAAATGTTCCTTTAGTCCCATTTACTAAAACTAATAATGTGACAATGTCCACACAAGGAAATTAGAGTGCACATATTACATCACGGACATAGTATCAATAAATATCCGGTGCTGTCTGTCTGGTATTTAAGGGTGGGGGTCTCAGGAATTAAAGATGTGCACAATATTAGGGAATTGTTTCCACAACCCCCCAGGGCTACCATACTTCACACCACTGACCTGATCCAACTCCACGCAGCCCTAGAAGGCATGTACACCACCCCCTGACTGACACAGGGATCTGTAAGGAGACAGTGTCAGGTCAGGTCAACAATGCCATACAAATTATACACAGTTTGACATTTTGAAACCCTTTCCAAAAAAAAAAAAAAGGTTGAACTCTTTCATGACTGCACCAGATTTAGCAGTGTCATTATGCTTTGGTTATTAGTTCAATTAATTTTATATATATATATATATATATATATATATATATATATACACAGTGCTTTGAAAAAGTATTCGTAGACCAACACTAATTTTCCAAATTTTGTCATGTTACAACAGTGTTTCTCAAACTTTTTTGTCTTGCGGCGCACCAAGATCTAAAAAATGTTGCAGCACATCTGAAAAGATTTAACAATTTTTGTGGTGAATAACTTATTTATTTTTACATATATGTTTAAATTTAATGCCAAGAATATGCCTGCTTTCAAGAGCAAATCAGATTGAAGCGAGGTTCAGTTCATAACGATTAGCAACAGATTATTACTTCCTATAATACAGCTAGATTCCTACAAAGTTCTCAGGGTGTTTGAGATGTCTATTGAGGAGGGCAGGAAATGGAGACATTTTTCAATCAATGGAAAATATGCACTTTAATGAATAAAAAAAAAAAAAAAAACCCACAATAGTTACTCCAATTGTTTTGTATAATGTGAAACATGATGTTACGCCGAGTAAATAGATACATAACATTTAATGCGTGCACACTCTTGGAATGGCGACAAACTATGGTACTTAAAAATATCCATAGGAGACGCTTTAAACCTTTTATACAGGTTACTTGTAAAGAGTTGGAGAGGAGGTCTAGTGCTAGAATTATTGCTCTCGCTCTAATGATCCCAACAATCCATCGCATGTATGGTTTTAACAACGTTTGCAAATGCAGGTGCGACATACATATGCGTTCACTTCTGCCCACAAACACGGAGGGATGGGATATGTTACTTTTTTTTCCTTATTTATTTTACTTTTTATTTTTACACTGTCCCTTTAATTTTTTTATCACTTTTATTCCTATTACAAGGAATGTAATTATCCCTTGTAATAGATAAAAGCATGACAGGACCTCTTTATTGAGAGATCTGGGGTCAAAAAGACCCCAGATCTCTCAATTACCTTTAAAAGCAAAAACAAAATCTTTGACTTTAAGTTTTTGTTTAAGCCTGAGAACCTGGAAGTGACCCCGGTCCTCCAAGGGTATAGAGCCCGAGTGGGGGATATCTTGCCTTGACTTGACTTCCTGCCTAGCCATCAGCCGGATCAGATCGGTCCCAGACATAACGACAGCTGTAAGCTTGGACATGACTGGGAAGCGGCGGGAGGGGGGGCACCTCTCCCCCCGCCTATAAAAGTGATCTTGCGACAAATCTGCTGCTCGGATCACTTTTATTTGAAAGACGGTCGCCTAAAGGAAAAAACGATACTGGGGTTATGGCAGCTAGCTGAAGCCATAACAAGGGTGTTTAACTTCAAAATCATGACGTACATTCCCAGTTAGGCAGTCAACAAGTGGTCAAGCCCTGAGGAAGGACCCCTGAAACGCGTTGGCTGTTCAGTGGTATCGTTGGTGAATCAATACTATTATGAAAGTTTTTTTTTTTACACTGGTATTGTTTGTTTGGCACACTCATTAGAATTTGTAAAAAGCCATCCTTGGCCTTCAGTCCAGTGACTTTGCCTAAACCACAGGTGTCAAACACAAGGCCCGCGGGCCGAAACCGGCCCTCACACCTCTTCTGCAGCTGCCGGAGAGCTCCAGCCCTCCTCTGGTCCTCCTCCAGACCCCTACTTTCTGCTTTCAAGCAATACATCCAGCTTCTTCCCAGTAGCAAAGGTAAGGGGGCTGCACTGTGATGTAAAGGGAGAGTGGGGGACTTAATTTCTGATGGTGGGGTGGCTCTTAACATCTAATGTAAAGGGGAGGGGGATGCGCTGGACATCTAATCTAACAGATACAACCGTCCCTTTTGAGGGCCATCATAATGCTGATGCTGCCCCCGATGAAATTGAGTTTGACACCCTTGGCCTAGACGTAGACGATGCCACCAGTCTGCTGCAGGCAGTAGGAAGCATTTTTGCCATTGGATACATTGTATCAATTTTAAACAAACCGCAGACTCACTGTAACATTTTATGACACGGGAATAGATGGAGTTTCATGGCTGATTATTTCAGGAACAATTGAAGACAGATTGGTAGTTGTATCTCTCTAGCGGCAGTGTCCTCATTCTACCTTTCTCACTGTATGAAGCTCAGTAGAATTTGGAATTTCAATTAGGGGCCTGTAAAGTCAAAGCTCTTGAATTTGGCAAAGCCAAATCCCATCGTGGAATGTCGTTAAGGTTTGTATTTCCAGGGACAAAGATCTTGAACTGGCATAAAGGATTCAACAGCTGCTCCTCATGTATGCAATATCCCGACCCGTGAATTTAAAGGTATACTCCAGAAAATAATGAACACTTAAAACAGTATTAAATCTAAAGCCAAAAATGTCATATATTGCATCTTACCAATCATTAGATGTGGTGGCTGCATTTCTTTTTTAGGCTTTTTCCCCCTCTGTTTTCACCTGGTGATCTGGTCAGTAACACACTTCCTGTAT
The DNA here is from genome assembly GCA_029574335.1 of Rana kukunoris. NCBI lineage: Eukaryota > Metazoa > Chordata > Amphibia > Anura > Ranidae > Rana > Rana kukunoris. Next base: position 464,932,647 of record CM056053.1, on the reverse strand, counting down.
TAGAGTGCTTCCATTCTGGATGAAGGAGCACAGGGGGCACTCTGGGGGAGAGGGAAGTGTTTGATGTACTAGCAGAATTAGATATCTAACACATTAAACCTGAACTCCAGCTCACACTTTAGAATCAGCAACAACAACAGTTTTTTTTGGGAAGGATAATTGTTTTACATGAATAAATATAAGCTGATCATTGTAAGCCCCCCTGTCAGCATAAATGATTTGTCTCATCCATGTAACTGATACATCTGCAAGACGTTTTTTTTTTTTTTTTTAAACAGACCTACTGTCCAGATTGCCAGGCAAAATTAAAGGAAGGAAAGCCTAAAAAAGGAAATGAATGCAGCCATCATATGTAAGAATAGTTAAGCTGCAATATAATACATTTTTGCGTTTGGGTTTTATCTTGAAATAAACATTAGAGTGTATTGACTGAGAGACAATAGCCACAAATATTGTAAAATGGACAGTATGCAAGCAGCTTGGTAAGGCCAAAATATAGAAGGGAGAGACAGTACAGATTTTATTTTGGAATAAAAAAATGGAGTGCATTATCTGAGAGACAATAGCTGCAAAGATTATATAGTGGCTAAACTGTACTGTATGTAAGCAGATTGGGTAAGATGCAATATAACAGGGAGGAACAAGTTAGGTTTTAAAGCGGTGGTTCACCCAAAAGTGAACCTCTGCTTTTCGGAAACCCCCCCCCCCCCCTCCGTTGTCACATTGACACCTTTCAGGGGGGAGGAGGTGCAGATACCTGTAAAAAACAGGTATTTGCATCACTTCCTGGAATAGACTCCCGCGGGAGTCCGGCCCCTCCGTGTCACCCCCCCGTTGTGTTCTGGGAAACAATTGGCTCCCAGAACACAACAGGGACCAGTGGGAACGGAGCAGAGTGACTCGTGCATGCGCAGTAGGGAACCGGGCAGTGAAGTCGCAGCACTTCACTTCCCGATTCCCTCACTGAGGATGGTGGCTAGGGAAGCCGAAAGCCGAGCTACCACTCGGCTTTGGCTGCCGACGTCGTGGGTGACCTAGACATGTAAGTGTCCATGTTTTAAAAGCCAGCAGCTGCTGTATTTGTAGCTGCTGGCCTTTAAAAAAAAAATTGCAGGTGAACCCCCGTTTTAACTTTTAATAAAAAATAGAGTGTATTATCTGAGAGACAGTAGCCAGAAATATTGTACAGTGGTTGGACAGTAGTCAAGCAGCTTGGTTAGGCCGCAGTTTAGGAAGGAAATACGAGGCATGTTTTATCGTGAAATAAACATTAGAAGGTATTGCTTGAGAGACAATAGCCACAAAATGGACAGGATGCAAGCAGCTAGGTTAGGCTGCAGTTTTTGAAAGGATAATACATTTTTGTGCTTGGGTTTAATACCACTTTAAAGGAAAGTTATAAAGACAGCAAAAGTGAAAAGCAAGAACTTAGTTGAGCGCTTGCTTTCCTTTACTTTCTGTGCTTGGAGATCCAAAGCTTGGAGAGTTAAATATACACATGGCATTCCTAGGCATAACTAGAGATGAGTAATTTTGTCAAATTTAATTAGCCATGAAATTACCAATTTTACATTTGCCAAAATGTCTATGAAATTAGTCATGTAATAGTACTAAAGCAAATTTAGTTAGAAAAAATGATCTGACTTTGAGAAAAATGTTCCTGTGTTGCTTTGAAAGCCACGTGCCTTCCCGTATGCCATCTCCAGCAACCTTGACATATATGGGGGAAACTGGCAGTTTGCAAAGTATGCCTCTATGAATCAACTCCTGTATCCTAAATTTGTCTCCAAATATTACAAATATAGATTTCAAATATGTGTTTGGTAGAAATTGACTAGTGTCACAACAGTTTGTTTGAAAAAGCAGCAAATTGAAAGAGAAAAGGCAGGTTTTATCTTGATATAACAATTGGATTGAACTATCTAAGAAACAGTAGCCACACATTTTATAATAGTTGGACAATATGTGAGCAGGTTGGTTAAGCCACAATTAAAGAAGGAAAGAAAGGGTTTTATCTTGAAATAAACATTAGTGTATTGACTGAGAGGCAATAAGCACAAATATTGTAAAATGGACAGTATGCAAGCAACTTGGTAAGGCCAAAATATAGAAGGGAGAAACAGTACAGATTTTGTTTTGGAATAAAAAATGGAAAGTATTATCAGAGAGACAATAGCTGCCAAGATTGTACAGTGGCTAAACTGTACTGTATGTAAGAAGATGGGCAAACTGCAATATAACAGGGAGGAACATGTCAGGTTTTAATGTTAAATAAAAAATAGAGTGTATTATCTGAGAGACCGTAGCCAGAAATATTGTACAGTGGTTGGACAGTAGTCAAGAAGCTTGGTTAGGCTGCAGTTTAGAAAAGGAAAGACGAGGCATGTTTTATCTTGAAATAAACAGTAGAGTGTATTGACTGACAATAGCCACAAAATGGACAGTATGCAAGCAGCTAGGTTAGGCCAAAATATAGGAGGGAGAGACAGTACCGATTCTATTTTGAAATAAAAAATGGAGTGTATTATCTGAGAGACAATAGCTGCAAATATTGTACAGTATTTGAGCGGTACTGTATGTAAGCAGCATGGTTAAGCTGCAATATAACAGGGAGAAACAAGTCAGGTTTTAACTTTAAATGAAAAATAGAGTGTATCATCTGAGAGACACTAGCCACAAATGTTGTACAGTGGTTGGACAGTAGGTAAGCAGATTGGTTGGGCCTCAATTAAAGAAGGAGAGAGTAGACTGGTTGTATCTTTCAATAGGAAGTAGAGTGTATTATGTGAGAAACAAAAGCCACAAACATTGTACAGTGGTTGAACAATATGTAAGCAGCTTGGTTAGGCAACAATATAAGAGAGAGATACAAAGCAGGTTTTATCTTGAAACCAACATTAGAGTGTCTTATTTGAGAGACAATAGTCACACATATTTTTAAGTGCAGGAGCACCATAATAGGCCACAACTTTGAGGTGCAATGCAGGATCTACCCTGCAGCAAACATTGTGACAAATTGTGTATCACCTTTACAGTGCTGGTGCACCAGAATAGACCAGGAGAGATGGCAGCAAGTGTTAATCAAGGACACTTAAATGTTTAGTCTGTAGCATCAACAGTGGTTTTAAAGTCATTTTAAAGAGGCACCCATGTTAATTGTCTCTTCAAAATGTACAAAAATGCTTCTTGCATCCTAAGCCATTGATGTGAAGGAATGAAAAAAGGTTTGAATAAAAGATTTATATAGCGCGGCGCATGCAAACTAAATCGCCTCTGGGCGCTTGTGATGTGATGAAAAGAACCCCAGTTCCCCAGAACCTGTCTTCATAGCATAATCATAGGTACTCATTGATGGCATACTACTGAATGAGGCCATTGAGGAGATGGGGGTACAGATGACTGCACTGTCAACTAGGGATGAGTCGAACACCCCCCCCCCCCCCCGTTCGGTTCGCACCAGAACCTGCGAACAGACCAAAAGTTTGTGTGAACTTTAGAACCCCATTAAAGTCTATGGGGCTTGAACATTTGAAATCTAAAGTGCTAATTTTAAAGGCTAATATGCAAGTTATTGTCCTAAAAAGTGTTTGGGGACCCGGGTCCTGCCCCTGGGGACATGAATCAATGCAAAAAAAAGTTTTAAAACCTGCAGTTTTTTTGGAAGCAGTGATTTTAAATGACTTTTTATCCTTCAGAAATGACACTTTGTGCAGGGACAGTTCTAAGCACGGGAAACAAGCGCTGCTTTACAGGCATACTATAGACACCCCTAGGTACGAAATTTAAAGAAATATTTCACTTTTATTGTTTCACTTTAAGCATTATTAAAATCACTGCTCCCGAAAAAACTGCTGTTTTTTTAAAACTTTTTTTTGCATTGATACATGTCCCCTGGGGCAGGACCCGGGTCCCCAAACACTTTTTATGACAATAGCTTGCCTTTAAAATTAGCACTTTAGATTTCTCCCATAGGCTTTTCCAGGGTGTTCTACGGCTTTTAAAATTTGTCGCGAACACCCCAGGCACATTTGTCGGCGAACAGGCAATGTTCCAGGTGAACATGAGTTTGACTCGAACTCAAAGCTCATCCCTACTGTCAACATCAAACACTACATATGGAGACATCACCAGATCCAGCAGTGTGCCCAGTCCTGCTGCTTCCAAGCCTCCAGAAGATTGACTCAATGTGCCACGATGGATATGTAGCATCCCTGCCCATTCTTAGTGTATCACGTGTCCATGGTCGCCAAGGTTCAGCAACACAGAAAAACTACTTTCCACATTCTGGTAGAGGATAAGGATGGCCACCTGGACAAAATAATGGCAGTGCCACTGTGGTGTAGCACAGATCTAAAGCATATGGAAAGGGCTGGTTTTATGAGCTGAAATAGGAACAGCTGCAAAGCCAGCAGATTTGTCAAGCTGGCATTAAGACGCTGAGCATCGGGTTATTGAAGGACACGTTTTACTCTTTTTCAGATGCTGTAGAAGAGACACCTGCCTTGGGAAGGATGCTGCTGTAGATGGCGGGGTGGGTGTAGGAGAATTCTGCAGAGGTTAAAGCACTCACTTGACCTTTCTCAGTGTGGCCCTATAATCCTCTTGTCCACGTGACGTGACATATCCTAAGTCTCTGAAAGCTTATGTGGGACTTCTTTCCCTGTTAGTACAGGAGAATATTGTGGAGGGGGATGAGATGTGAAAGGTGAGGAGAATGAGGAGTGCAGGCTTTTTGCTGCCGATTATAATCCTGGCGCTATCTCCTTTACCCTCAATATCGGTAAGGAGGAATGCTTGTACATGACCAAAACCATCCTCCTGTAGAAAGTCAGTGATCATGTTTTCAAATCATTCTGTTGACTCCTCATAACCAGTTTGCGGGGATTTGGTGGAATTAGCAGAAGAAGGGGAGAAAAAAGAAGGCGCATCAGCGGCACTTGCAGAAAACTGGCTGCTCTGCATCTGGAAGGAGGAAGAAGAGGAAGGCTTTGTCATCCACTCAACTCCTGCACACAGCCAAAAAGGCAGACATACCCTGTATCTACTGTAGATGGTGTGATGCAGTACCCGCTCATCCCCTACTACTTCCATATGCAGAATCTGCTGGTCCCCTTCTACTTATATATGCAGAAGCTGCTCCGAATGCATAACCTGCCCACCTCCTACAACCTCCATATGCAGAACATGTCCATCCCCTACTACCTCCATATGAAGAACCTGTCCATCCCCTACTACCTCCATATGCAGAACCTGTCCATCCCCTACTACCTCCATATGCAGAACATGCTCACCCCTATTATCCCGTATGCAGAACCTGCTCACTACGTACTTACTACCTCTGTATGCAGAACTTGCTCATCCCCCACTACCTCCATATGCAAAACCTGCTCACCCATTATCACCCCCTTATGCAGAAACTGCTTTCCTCCTACTACCCCCATATGCAGAACCTGCTCACCTCCTACTACCACCATATGTAGATTCTGCTCACCTCCTACTACCCTCATATGCAGAACCTGCTCGCCTCCTACTACAGTACCTCCGAAGCGTTAACCGGCTCGCCCACTACTGCCTCGATATGCAGAACCTCCCTATTTCCCCAGTATGCAGAACCTGCTTTCCTCCTACTACTTCCATATGCAGAACCTTCTTTCCCCATATCACTTATGTATGCAGAACCTGCTTATCCCCTACTACCTCAATGTGCAGAACCTAATCGCCTGCTAACACCCTCATATGCAGAACCTGCACCCTGATTGCCTCTTACTACTATCTCTATATGTAGAACTTGCTAACCCCCTACTCTTTCCGTATGCAGAAACTGCTTGCCACTTACTACCTCTGTATGTAGAACCTGTTTGCCTCCCACTTCCATATACAGAACCTGCTACTACCTCTGAATTCAGAATCTGCTTGCCACCCTTCTACTTGTGTATGCAGAACCTGTTCGATCCCTGCAATCTCAATATACAAAATCTGCTTGCATTCTATTACTTTCATATGCAGAACCTGCTTGCCTCCTACTACAGTACCTCCGAATGCTTTACCGGCTCGCCCCCTACTGCCTTGATATGCAGAACCTGCTCAACCCCTATTACCCCTGTATGCAGAACCTTCTTGCCACCTACTACCTCTTTATGCAGTACCTGCTTTCCTCCTACTACTTCCATATGCAGAACCTTCTCGCCCCATATTACCTCTGTATGCAGAACCTGCTTATACCCTACTACCTCAATGTGCAGAACCTGCTCACCCGCTACTACCCTTGTATGCAGAACCTGCTAACCCCCTACTACCTCCTAATGCAGAAACTGCTTGCCACTTACTACCTCTGTATGTAGAACCTGTTTGCTTCCCACTTCCACCTACAGAACCTGCTACTACCTCTGAATGTAGAATCTGCTTGCCACCCTTCTACTTGTGCATGCAGAACCTGCTTGATCCCTACAATCTCAATATACAAAACCCGCTGGCCTTCTACTACCTTCATATGCAGAACCTGCTCGCCTTCTACTACCTTCATATGCAGAACCTGCCCGCCTTCTACTACCTTCATATGCAGAACCTGCTCGCCTTCTACTACCTTCATATGCAGAACCTGCCCGCCTTCTACTACCTTCATATGCAGAACCTGCTCGCCTTCTACTACCTTCATATGCAGAACCTGCTCACCTTCTACTACCTTCATATGCAGAACCTGCTCGCCTTCTACTACCTTCATATGCAGAACCTGCTCACCTTCTACTACCTTCATATGCAGAACCTGCTCGCCTTCTACTACCTTCATATGCAGAACCTGCTCACCTTCTACTACCTTCATATGCAGAACCTGCTCGCCTTCTACTACCTTCATATGCAGAACCTGCTCACCTTCTACTACCTTCATATGCAGAACCTGCTCGCCTTCTACTACCTTCATATGCAGAACCTGCTCACCTTCTACTACCTTCATATGCAGAACCTGCTCACCTTCTACTACCTTCATATGCAGAACCTGCTCACCTTCTACTACCTTCATATGCAGAACCTGCTTGCCTTCTACTACCTTCATATGCAGAACCTGCTCACCTTCTACTACCTTCATATGCAGAACCTGCTCACCTTCTACTACCTTCATATGCAGAACCTGCTCACCTTCTACTACCTTCATATGCAGAACCTGCTCACCTTCTACTACCTTCATATGCAGAACCTGCTCACCTTCTACTACCTTCATATGCAGAACCTGCTCACCTTCTACTACCTTCATAGCCAGAACATGCTCGTCTTCTACTACCTTCATATGCAGAACCTGCTCACCTTCTACTACCTTCATATGCAGAACCTGCTCACTACCTTCATATGCCCTTTCTACTACCTTCATATGCAGAACCTGCTCGCCTTCTACGCTTCACCTTCACTACCTTCATATGCAGAACCTGCTGCACCTTCTACTACCTTCATATGCAGAACCTGCTCGCCTTCTACTACCTTCATATGCAGAACCTGCTCACCTTCTACTACCTTCATATGCAGAACCTGCTCTACTACCTTCATATGCAGAACCTGCTCACCTTCTACTACCTTCATATGCAGAACCTGCTCACTACCTTCATATGCAGAACCTGCTCACCTTCTACTACCTTCATATGCAGAACCTGCTCACCTTCTACTACCTTCATATGCAGAACCTGCTCACCTTCTACTACCTTCATACTACCTTCATATGCAGAACCTGCTCACCTTCTACTACCTTCATATGCAGAACCTGCTCACCTTCTACTACCTTCATATGCAGAACCTGCTCACCTTCTACTACCTTCATATGCAGAACCTGCTCACCTTCTACTACCTTCATATGCAGAACCTGCTCACCTTCTACTACCTTCATATGCAGAACCTGCTCACCTTCTACTACCTTCATAGCCTGCACTACCTTCATATGCAGAACCTGCTCACCTTCTACTACCTTCATATGCAGAACCTGCTCACTACCTTCATATGCAGAACTACCTTCATATGCAGAACCTGCTCACTACCTTCATATGCAGAACCTGCACCTTCATATGCAGAACCTGCTCACCTTCTACTACCTTCATATGCAGAACCTGCTGCACCTTCTACTACCTTCATATGCAGAACCTGCTCACCTTCTACTACCTTCATATGCAGAACCTGCTCACCTTCTACTACCTTCATATGCAGAACCTGCTCACCTTCTACTACCTTCATATGCAGAACCTGCTCACCTTCTACTACCTTCATATGCAGAACCTGCTCTACTACCTTCATATGCAGAACCTGCTTGCCTTCTACTACCTTCATATGCAGAACCTGCTTCGCAGAACACTACCTTCATATGCAGAACCTGCTTGCCTTCTACTACCTTCATATGCAGAACCTGCTCACCTTCTACTACCTTCATATGCAGAACCTGCTTGCCTTCTACTACCTTCATATGCAGAACCTGCTCACCTTCTACTACCTTCATATGCAGAACCTGCTCACCTTCTACTACCTTCATATGCAGAACCTGCTTGCCAACTACTTTCTCATTATGCAGAACACGTCTGTCCCTACTACCTTCATATGCAGAACCTGCTCGCCTTCTACTACCTTCATATGCAGAACCTGCTTGCCTTCTACTACCTTCATATGCAGAACCTGCTCACCTTCTACTACCTTCATATGCAGAACCTGCTCGCCTTCTACTACCTTCATATGCAGAACCTGCTCACCTTCTACTACCTTCATATGCAGAACCTGCTCGCCTTCTACTACCTTCATATGCAGAACCTGCTCACCTTCTACTACCTTCATATGCAGAACCTGCTCACCTTCTACTACCTTCATATGCAGAACCTGCTCACCTTCTACTACCTTCATATGCAGAACCTGCTTGCCTTCTACTACCTTCATATGCAGAACCTGCTCACCTTCTACTACCTTCATATGCAGAACCTGCTCACCTTCTACTACCTTCATATGCAGAACCTGCTCACCTTCTACTACCTTCATATGCAGAACCTGCTCACCTTCTACTACCTTCATATGCAGAACCTGCTCACCTTCTACTACCTTCATATGCAGAACCTGCTCACCTTCTACTACCTTCATAGCCAGAACATGCTCGTCTTCTACTACCTTCATATGCAGAACCTGCTCACCTTCTACTACCTTCATATGCAGAACCTGCTTGCCTTCTACTACCTTCATATGCAGAAGCTGCTCGCCTTCTACTACCTTCATATGCAGAACCTGCTTGCCTTCTACTACCTTCATATGCAGAACCTGCTCGCCTTCTACTACCTTCATATGCAGAACCTGCTCACCTTCTACTACCTTCATATGCAGAACCTGCTCACCTTCTACTACCTTCATATGCAGAACCTGCTCACCTTCTACTACCTTCATATGCAGAACCTGCTCACCTTCTACTACCTTCATATGCAGAACCTGCTCACCTTCTACTACCTTCATATGCAGAACCTGCTCACCTTCTACTACCTTCATATGCAGAACCTGCTCACCTTCTACTACCTTCATATGCAGAACCTGCTCACCTTCTACTACCTTCATATGCAGAACCTGCTTGCCTTCTACTACCTTCATATGCAGAACCTGCTTGCCTTCTACTACCTTCATATGCAGAACCTGCTCGCCTTCTACTACCTTCATATGCAGAACCTGCTTGCCTTCTACTACCTTCATATGCAGAACCTGCTCACCTTCTACTACCTTCATATGCAGAACCTGCTTGCCTTCTACTACCTTCATATGCAGAACCGGCTCACCTTCTACTACCTTCATATGCAGAACCTGCTCACCTTCTACTACCTTCATATGCAGAACCTGCTTGCCAACTACTTTCTCATTATGCAGAACACGTCTGTCGCTACTACCTTCATATGCAGAACCTGCTCGCCTTCTAGAACCTCTGCGTCTCACTTTAGACCTGCTTGACTTTTTCTTACTCAAAGGGATTGCATACATTTTATTGGCCCCAAGTGCTGCCCCCTCTGTCTTCTAATATAAACAATGCTGTACAGGGCATTACAAGAGGCTGAAATATGACTAATTATACTAGTTGAATTTAGAAATGCAGGTATTGATTATTAATACATAACGGAATCCATTGCTATTTTCTTTAATATCTGCCTGGAGTTGGGCTACACCTGTCAGTTGCTACGTCCTGCACAGCTAGGAGCGAAATACAATTTTTAACCTGCATGAAGAAATCTGAATATGTGAAAAATGGAATTCCTCCGAGAAAATATTTAGAAGCCATGGAAACCGAAGCTATGCGTGAAAAGTCCTATGGCAGGGAGGATCTACAAGTCTAATACTTTATGCAGAAGGCATGTGGCAAACCCATCAAGACTCGAGAATGTGGAATTAGAGTAGTAGTATTATTATTTTACCGAATTGTGAAGTCACACAAAGAGACGGGGCCTCCAAACATAAAACTGTCGGCACCAAAATAGCTCATTGAGCTCTTGGGACTTATTTACTAAAGCATAATTCCAGCCCGAAAGTTATTGGAGGGAGCCAAGAAGTGTTAGAACCTCTGTCAGAATTTTTACTTTACTACCTGTGCACCCTTGGAAAGGTTTTCCCTCTCTTCCTGTCATGGTGACAACTCAGGTATTATAATCAGGAACGAGGGGGCCGCAGTACTGTCACCTCCAGGCCTGACTGTATGTAATTGTAAGGGGTACTGTGGTGTGTTGCAGGGTCTATTGATGCTCACTGCTGGGGGGATCGATTCTAGCTGGAGGGGATATATTTTTGCAGGGGTGTCTATTGTTGCTGGTGGGGGACCTTATGTTGCTGGGGGTGGGTCTTATATTGCTGGAGGGTCAGTTTTTTGCTGGGAGGGATCTACTGTTGTAGACTAATGGAGAGTCTGTTGATGCTGGCTGTGGGGGGATCTGTTGTTGCTACCGGAAGTTTATTGTTGCTACGGGGAGGGAAATGTTGTTGCGGGTGGTCCATTGTTGTTATGTTATTGGTCATTTTGTATTGACACAAATCGCACTGCTGTTAGAATTAATGGGGCCCCATACAGCCTACCTGACAGAGACCCCCTGGCCGAAAGTGACTAAGGACATAGATATATTAGTCCCTTTCTTTGCAGCCTCAGTTGCACAGATGAATGAATAGGAAGCAGTCCTGCTCATTCTCATTAGGAGGCATCCTGCTCATTCTCAAACTGAAGCATAGTTTACTATGCTTCAGCGATGAATGGACACAGCAGTGATTGGTACAGATTACTCAGTGTGTTCATTCAGGAAAGGAAGGGGCCAGTAAATTACATATTTACTTGCCCCGCTCTCCATCCTGAAACGTCTCCGTGTGTGCCCATAGCAGCTGCTGGCGAAAGAAGCCAGCAGCTCTGTGGGGGGAAAGGGACACACAGGGGGTCTGGACAGCAGATGAAGGGGGCACATGTTCTAAGACCAATCGCCCTACAGTGCAGTCAGTACAGAGCAGGAGAAGCTGGCAGCGCTGCGGGGGGGGGGGGGGTAGAAGAGGCAGGGCTGTCGTAATGAGAGGGAACACCTGGGCACTGCCCAGGGGCCCCAGCTGCATGGGGGGCCCCTGCACTTTCCCCAAAGCAGCTGGTCCTTGAGCTCATGCTTCCCCCGAAATTGGGGGCCCCCATGATGGCACTGAGAGTGATAGATACACAGGGGAGACAGTCTGCCTCCTACCTACTTGATGTCTGTTTACCTGCACTGTCGTCATTGTAGGGGCCCCAGAGCATTTCTTTGCCCAGGGGCCCATGATGCTATTAAGTCGGCCCTGAGAAGAGGATCAGTGTCTGCAATAAGACAGTACAGCCAAACATCCTGCTCAACAGGTGCCCCCCTTTTGAACTGATGGGGTCCGGACCCAGAACAGGAGGGCTGGCTGTACTGCCTTATCAGTGGCCCTGCCGCCAAGTATCGGTTTTCGGTATCGGGAGCATTTGCGCGAGTACTGATACTTGTGCAAGTTCTTGGTATCGGAGCATCCCTAATTCAGACCAAGCCCCCCCAGTTACTACAGGGCAGGAGTGCTGACCAGCAAGCCACTGTGCTGCCCCTAGCCTGCGCTGCCAGATGTAGTTGTAGGGCCAGATCCACATACCTTTGCCGCCGGCGCGGCGTGACCCATTTACACTACGCCGCTGTAAGTCACAGCGGCGTATCCTTATCCTCAAAGAAATGCCGCTGTAACTTATGGCGGCGTAGCATAAATGGGCCAGCGTACGCAGGTGTAATTCAAATTTACTAGGGGGGGCGTGTTTTATTATAATTATGAATGACCCGACGCAAACAACGCTTTTTTTTAACTGCGCATGCGCCGGCCGGGGACGTATCCCAGTGCGCATGCGTGAAATCACGTTGCAAATAGTCAATGAAAACGACGTGAACATAACTTATGCCTAGGCCAATTCCGTATCGGCATACGCAAACGACGCAAATGACGTAAACGACGTCCAATAACACGCTGTCCCGACGTCCATACTTAACATTGGCTGCGCCTCACTATAGCAGCTTTATCTTTACACCGGAGATACGCTTACGCAAACAACGTAAATGGAATGCGCCGGCCGCTCGTACGTTCGGGAATTAGTGTAACTCGCTCATTTGCATATTTTACGCTGGAAATAGACGGAAGCGCCCCTAGCGTCCAGCGTAAATATGCATCTAAGATACGATGGCGTAAGAGAGTTACACCAGTCGTAACTTAGTGTAAGTCCGGCGTATCATGTTTTCTGGATAGAAAACAATGGGCCAGATTCAGGTAGATTGGAGCATCTTTGCTCTGGAGTAACATTTCTCATTTACGTTACGCTGGCGAAATTTTAGGAGCAAGTGCTGTTATTCATGAAGCACTTGCTCCTAAAGTTGCGGCAGCGTATCGCAAATGAGCCGGCGGAATTCAAATTGGGCAGGTACGGGGCGTGCATTATTTAAACTAAGCGCGATCCCGCGGCGAACGTACTGCGCATGCGTCGACTGTCAATGCATCCTAGTGCGCATGCTCCAAATTTTGTCAGTGAACGTAAATGACGTCAAATCCCCATTCATGGACGTTTTACGCAAGCGATGCGATTTTTTTTTTTCGACACGATGACGACGGCTATACTTAACATAGGATACTCCACTAGGGGGCTGCTTTATCTTTACACCGCGTATCGCTTACGGAAACGTCGGAAAGTCACTGCGTCGCGCCCGAATACGATCGTGAATTGCCGATTCCCGCTGATGAACATATTTTTTTAGCGTAAATCAGCGGGAACGCCCCCGGCGCCATTTTTAAATTAAAGTTGCGATGCGATGGCGAAATTCAATTACGCCGATCGCATCGGAACTCCAACCCGGCGTTTCTTGTTTTCTGGTTACAGAAAACAGAAACGCCGGCTTAAAGTGACAATTAGGCTGGAGTATCACTGATACTCCAGCCTAACTCTACCTGAATCTGGCCCAATGACACGCCGGCGGGAAATTCGAATTACGCCGGTGTATCTGTAGATACGCCGACGTAATTCCTTTGTGGATCTGGCCCGTAGCAACCAATTGTAATCTCCATCAGAGATGGCTTAAGGGTGACAGCGCGAAGGGAACAAATGTCAGACAAATGACAGAGCGTGGTCACCCTATGGCTCTACTGCGACTTCAAAGTTGCAAGATTTTACCGCGATTTCAGGGAATGCCTGTGTAACTCGCATTAAAGTTGGACTAAATTAGTGCAGAGACTACGTTGAAGTAGGCAGGACTTGAAGCCGTACTAATATGAATGGTTGTCATTGGAAATCATGGGGAATGACTTGTCATGCGACTTTGCAGCCCCAAATTGTGGGACAAGTCGTACAAGTGTGAAAGGGGCCTATAACATGAATCACTTGAACAAGGATTTAAATATTTTTTTTTAAGGGAATTAGAATAAGTTTTGGAATTACAGTACATTAACACATTGAAGGTTTCGATGACATTTTATTTTATTTATTGGGTGTACATTTACTAGAATTTCCGACTTATTTAAACTGATGAAAGTTGATAGCTGGAGCCTTTCTGCAGTCTTTGCACTTGCTAAATCTGCCAGCATGTTTTCCATAATTCTGCTCTGCTGACTCCAACCTGAAATATATCTGCCCCCCCCCCCCCCCCCCCCAGTCCTCACTACAGAGCACAGGGGCTCCGCACTGCACCAGCCTCCCTGCAACCTGCGCCTACACAGCACAGCAGCGGCGGAGTCTGCTCTCCAGATGTCACGTCTGCTCTCCAGATGTCTTGACAGCCTGCCACATCATAGAGTGTCCGGCACCCTGCTGACTGTACAAATACTAAGAGTAGTGACACCCCGGAGAATGCCGATTACATGGAACATCAAAACTCAGAACTAGACCTCCGTGGGCCTCGGTGCTAATGTGTTAGCTGCCCCACACTGATTGCTTCCAACACTTTTATGTAGTAGCCAATGTGACTTTAACTCGAAACACATAGGGCCAAATTCAGAATCGCGTAACTTTCCGGGGGCGTAGCGTATCTCATTTACACTACGCCGCTGTGACTTTGAGAGGCAGGTGCCGTATTCACAGAGAACTTGCGCCCAAAGTTACGGCTGCGCAGTGTAAATGTGCAGGCGTAAGCCCGCGTAATTCAAAGTAGGCTGGTAGCGGGCGTGCTGTATGTAATCTAATCGTGACCCCGCGTAAATGACGCGCTGAATGAACTGCGCATGCGCCGGCCGTGGACGTATCCCAGTGTGCATGATCCAAAATCACGTCGAAAATATTCATTGATATCGACGTGAACGTAACTTACGCCCAGCCCCATTCCTAAACAACTTACGCAAACGACGTAAACGACATACAATTCGACACTGTTCTGACGTCCATACTTAACATGGGCTGCGCCTCATATAGCAGGGGTAACTTTACGCCGGTCGAACGCCTACGTAAGGTTTGTGAATCGGCGTATCTACCTAATCTACCTAATTTGCATATTCGACGCACAAATCTACGGAAGCGCCACCTAGTGGCCAGCGTAAATATGCAGTTAAGATCCGACGGGGTAAGAGACTTACGTCGGATCTTGCCTAAATTCCAGCGTATCTGATTCTTTGAATCAGGCGCCGAGATACGACGGCACTCATATCTCCAGATACACCGTCGTAAGTCCTTTCTGAATCTGGCCCATACAGTAGGAACAGGGCCGATCCGCCCTATAGGCTCACTATAAGCCGCTTAGGGCCCCCCAAATTACTAGAGGCCCCGCCTGGTGAGAAGTAATTTCCGCCCCCCCTCACCCCGCTTCTCAACTCGCTGGCTGCATGGGAGAAGAGGTAAGAAGTCAGCACCCAACGCTTCTCACTTTAATGTAAGATGTCATTTCCGACAGCAGAACACCCCCACCCCCCTTCTCAACTTTAATGAATGTGATAACATGTCATTTTCGGCAGCCCCCTCCCCCCACTTCTCAACTTTAACTACTTGCCGACCAGCCGCCGCAGTTATACGGCGGCAGGTCGGCTCTCCTGCGCGAGATCACGTAGATCTACGTCACCTCGCGAATCAGCCACCCGCTTGCCCCTGGTCCCGAAATGCGTGCCCAGCGATCACCACCGGGCACCTGCGATAGCTCCTTACAGAGCGAGGACTGGGAGCTGTGTGTGTAAACACACAGCTACCGGTCCTGTCAGGGGGAGAAATGCCTGACCGTCTGTTCATACAATGTATAAACAGCAATCTGTCATTTCCCCTAGTCAGTCCCACCCCCCCTTCAGTTAGAACACACAGAGGGAACATACTTAACCCCTTCCCCCCCCCCCCGCCCCCAGTGTTAACCCCTTCACTGCCAGTGACATTTTTATAGTAATCAATGCATTTTTATAGCACTGATCAATCTAAAAATGGCAATGGTCCAAAAAAAATTTCAAAGGTGTCCGAAGTGTCCGCCATAATGTCGCAGTACCGATAAAAATTGCAGAACGCCGCCTATACTAGTGAAAAAAACGTATTAATAAAAATGCCATAAAACTATAGACGCTATAACTTTTGCGCAAACCCATCAATAAACGCTTTTTGCATATTTTTTTTTTTACAAAAAATATGTAGAAGAATACGTATTGGCCTAAACTGAGGAAAACATTTTTTTTTTTTATATATATATTTTGGGGGATATTTATTATAGCAAAAAGTAAAAAATATAAAAAAAAAATCTAAATTGTCGCTATATTTTTGTTTATAGCCCAAAAAATAAAAACCGCAGAGGTGATGAAATACCACCAAAAGAAAGCTCTATTTGTGGGGAAAAAAAGGACGCCAATTTTGTTTGGGTGCCACATTGCAAGACCGCGCAATTGTCAGTTAAAGCGACGCAGTGCCTAATCGCAAAAAGTGGCCAGGTCATTGACCAGCAAAATGGTCCGGGGCTGAAGTGGTTAATGTAAGATGTCATTTCCGACAGCAGAACACCCCCCCTCCTGCGCTTCTCAACTTTAATAAATGTGACATGTCATTTTCGGCAGCAGCCTCCCCCCACTTCTTAACTTTAGGCCTCGTACACACGAGGGAATTTATCCGCTGAAAATGGTCCGACGGACCATTTCAGCCGATAAATCCGCTCGTCTGTAGGGGCAAACGGACAGTTTTGGCCGGATTTCTCCTGCGGAAAAGTTTCAAAGCTTGCTTTGAAACTTTTCCGCCGGAGAGCTAGCCGTCGGATATGTCCACTGGTCAGTACACTCACCAGCGGACATATCCTTCCACGCAAGCGTCGTATGGATGCGACGCATGCGTGGAAGTTGTTTTCTTCCTGGTGCGGTGACGTGGCAGCGTCAACGTCACCGCCACGTCACCGCGCTGTCCGCCGGCGGGGAATTTGATCAGATGGTGTGTACAGCCATCGGATCAAAACAGCCCGGCGTAAATATGCGCTGTAAACGGTCCGGGGACCGTTTACAGCGGATCAATTCCCTCGTGTGTACAAGGCCTAATGTGACATGTAATTTTGCTTAGGGCCCCAGGGAGGTCAGGATTGGCACTGACTAGGAAGGTTCCCATGCAGTGAATGAATGGTGAATGTCAGATTCTCTGGTTTAGAAACATGGCCCTCCGTGGCCATGGCGTGAGTTTGGTCTGAAATACGCATGGGCTGGACTATCCTGGGTTTGGTTCCAGCAAGGTTCTGCAAATATCAAAATATTTGGGGGACCTTTGGAGGAGTCTGTACACTTTTATTTTTTATTTTTAAGCCAGCAATGAAATGTCATTTACTGGCAATTTAAATTATATATTTTTTTTCCTACTTTTTAAATGTTATTTTTGCTGAATCACACCCTACATGAATAAAAAAATAAAAATAAATACTAGACCCTTTGGGCCAGGTTCAAAAGGTATTTACCTCGGCGTATCAAGAGATACGGCACATAAATACTAAGAATAGCCGGCGTATCTTTTTTTGGTATTCAGAAAACAAGATACGCCGGAATTCTGCTAATATACGAGCGGCGTAATTCTGTTACACCGTCGTATAATAGTTACAGTTTTACACTGGCCGCTAGGTGGCGCTTCCGTCGTTTTACGCGTCGAATATGTAAATTAGGGAGTTACGGCGACTCCCGAACGTACTTGCGGCCGGCCGTCGTAGTTTACGTCGTTTGCGTAAGCGTTATTCCAGCGTAAGTTTACCTCTGCTATAGGAGGCGCAGCCAATGTTAAGTATGGACGTCGGAACAGCGTTGAATTGTACGTCGGTTACGTCGTTTGCGCAAATTGTTCGGGAATGGGGCTGGACGTCATTTACGTACACGTCGTTTACATTGACTAGTTGCGACGTGTTTCAGCGCATGCGCACTGGGATACGTCCACGGAAGGCGCATGCGCCGTTCAGGAAATACGTAAATAGCGTGGGGTCATGATTCATTTACATGAACCACGCCCCCACATTACTCATTTGAATTAGGCGCCCTTACCCCGGCCAATTTACACTACGCCGCCGCAAATTATGGAGTAAGTGCTTTCTGAATAAGGCACTTGCCCATAACAGTTGCAGAGGCGTAGCGTAAAGTGCATACGCTACGCCCGCACACAATTACGCCCCCTTCTCTGAATCTGGCCCTTTAAGTCTAGTATAGATTTTAAGGGGGTGCCTTAAAAAATTGGGGGCTCTCTATAAATCAGGGCTGCAGGAATAGGTAAGTTTTTACACCTTTTTTTTTCATACAAATACTATTATAGGTAGGAGGTTAAGAATAGCTAGTTAGATTTTTCTTCCACTTTTTTTATTTTTTTTTCATGTTTATTCATTTAGATTTTTTGAATGTTGCTTTAAAAAAAAAAAGCGCAAATTGAAAAAAAAAAAAAAGTTATTTATTCGTAAACCAACTTTGCAGTGCTTTTTATCAAAATAATAATTTTTAGGGGGCTCATCTTTGGGAATAATCCGCATGATATGTTTCTAGATTGTAAGCTCTAATGAGCAGAGCCCTCTGATCCCTCCTGTATTGATTTGTATTGTAAATGTACTCTCTGATCCATGTTGTATAGCGCTGCGCAAACTGTTGGCGCTATATACATCCTGTATAATAATAATAATGATGTGTTCAATAATATGTTAATTTCTTATGATCGTCAGCTCCATCTAGGCCTCTTATCCATAATGCGTTATCTTTTCCTGAAATGGCTAAATCAGAAAAATACTGCATTGTGACCACTAGATGGAGCTGATGATCCTAGGAAATAATAATTATATTAGACACATTATGGGAATTTTTCCCGATGGTTGTATGAATGCTGAGACCCCATACAATTATTATTCTGGTATAAAGCATTGCAAACTTATTTAGAAAGGACATAAAAAAAATTTTTTTCCTTTGCTGATTACTGATCAAAAAATAAAAAAAGATTATTAAACGCAGCAGGGTTATATATTCTGAGACACTTGCACAGGGAATGTTATATACTGTAAATAGACCCCTAAAGCCCTGTATACACGATCGGTTTGTCTGATGAAAACGGGCCGATAGACTGTTTTCATTGGACAAACCGATCGTGTGTGGGACCCATCGGTTCGTTTTCCATCGGTGAAAAAAATAGAACATGTTTTAAAATTTTCCTATAATATTATTATTATTATTATACAGGATTTATATAGCGCCAACAGTTTACGCAGCGCTTTACAACATGGATCAGAGAGTACATTCACAATACAAATCAAAACAGAAGGGATCAGAGGGCCCTGCTCATTAGAGCTTACAATCTAGAAGGGAGGGTCAAGTGGAACAAAGGGTTGTTATCTGTGGGGGATGGTCAGATGGACTCAAATGAAAAGTGCAGTTGCTAGGTGTGGGAAGGGTAGGCTTCTCTGAACAGGAGGGTTTTCAGGGATCCTCTAGAGAGGGAGATAGACGGATAGATTGGGGTAAGGAGTTCCTATAGAAAAAAATGATAGTCTGTGTGGAAGTCCATCGGTCAAAAATCCACACATGCTCAGAATCAAGTCGACGCATGCTCGGAAGCATTGAACTTCATTGTTCTCAGCTCGTCGTTGTGTTTTACAGCACTGTGTTGGACACGGTCGGATTTTTGACTGATGGTTTGTAGGCAAGACTGATGAAAGTCGGCTTCATCGGATATCCGCCGAAAAAATCCATCCGATTAGATTCCATGAGATATCCGATCGTGTGTACAGGGCTTTAGTGTAATTTTAAATAGGACAATGATAGAATAAAATGTATACTTTATTTCATTTATTTATTTAATCAAACTTTTCAAGCACAATTTTTTTTTTGACTACCAATAAAAGTGCCTTTTTTTTTTATAAATGTTCTATTTTTTGTCTATGAATTGCAAAAACAATGCAATCATGTTTGCAAGACAATATGATTAGGAATATATATATATATATACTGTGTGTGTGTATATATATATATATATATATATATATATATATATATATATATATATATATATATATATTACTGTGTTATCTTAGGTAACAACACAGTTATTGTCAATCAATAGTCCCATAGCAGACATAGTTATTGCTGTCATTTGACGGTGAAGCAAACTCACATCGCCACCTAGTGACCATTACTGGAACAACACCTACCTGTACATTTCTTGATCTATTCTCTTATTTCCTTCCCTGTTGCAAAATGGAGACTTGAAGCTGACATTTATTCTGATTACACTTGGACTTCCTTGGTTCATCCCTACCACCTTTAACATCCTACTTCGAGGTGAGCTCCCAATTTTGCTTGTTGACATTTGTCCGAACGCCAGACTCTTCCAGTAGACGCTGTACTTCATATATAGTAGCTGTTCTTTCCCCCACTACTATATACCACATCTTTCTTCCTCTTACTGTCATTGGCTGTTAAGGAAGGGTCAGGTGCCAACACCTGCTACGTCCTTAGCAACCAGTGACGTCACCTGGCCCCATTTACTTGACAGCAATGAAAAGGAAATTCTGACCCTACCCGGCATACCTCCCAACTGTCGTTCCCCCCGCTCAACAACTCCCATCCGCGGCCCCCCCTCTCAACAACTCCCATCTGCGCCCCCCCGCTCAACAACTCCGATCCTCAGATCCGCGGAATCCCCCCCCCCCCCTCATTCCCATCTCAAAAAGTTGGGAGGTGTGCTACCCTCTTGAATGTCGCAGCTGAAATCGAGACTCATGAGACCAGGCAAGGTTTTTCCAATCTTTTATTGTCCAATTTTGGTGATCCTGTGTGAATTGTAGCCTCAGTTTCCTGTTCTTAGCTGACAGGAGTGGCACCCGGTGTGATCTTCTGCTGCTGCAACCCATCTGCTCCAAGGTTCCAATGTGTTGTGTGTTCAGAGATGATATTCTGCATACCTTGGGTGTAACGGATGGTTATTTGAGTTACTGTTGTCTTTCTATCAGCTGGAACCAGTTTGATCATTTTCCCCTGACATCAACAAGACATTTTCCTCCACACAACTGCCACTCACTGGATATCTTCTCTTTTTCTGGCCATCCTCTGTAAACCAGAGAGATGGTTGTGTGCAGAGGCGGACTGACAACTCATGGGGCCCCTGGGCAATAGAAGATTATGGGGCCCCCGGGCTTACAGATGGCCACCACACCAGGTGGCAGTACAGAGGCGGGGCAGCTAAAATCTCTGGATTTTCACATCAAAAGCATGTCCGTTTCGGACATATCAGGGACAGATGTAAAAAAAACATTGATTTTTACATACGGTCCCTAGTTTTACTGAGCCTGGCAACCCTGATGGGGCCCCCTAGTGGCATGGGGCCCTCGGGCAGTGCCCGAGTTCCTCAATGGTCTTTGGTTGTGTGTGAAAATCCCAGAAGATCAGCAGTGAGAAGGACATTTTTATATTTCAGGTTTATAATCTATAATAAGATATGTGATTTTACAGTGGTTTCATTTTGAGATGGTTTGTCCTCCACTTGTCTTTCACTTTTCCAATTTCAGCCGAAAAACCTCTTCTAATTCACTATTTTGGTTTCAAGGTAATTTCACTCTCAAACTTATAAGTGCTTTGCAATGTAATATGGAAGATAAGGCAGATTCGACCATTAAGCCGGTTACTGATTAAAGTTTCTCATTGTCCAAATTTGTAACTGTCCTTGAAGGTCACCCCCTGGTGACCAGATCTGAGAATACGGAAAATGGGCCAAATTCAGAAAGGACTTATGGCGGCGTATCTCCAGATACGCCGTCGTAAGTCCGAATGAGTGCCGTCGTATCTAGGCGCCTGATTCAAAGAATCAGATACACTGGAATTTAGGCAAGATCCGACCGACGTAAGTCTCTTACGCCGTCGGATCTTAACTGCATATTTACGCTGGCCGCTAGGTGGCGCTTCCGTCGATTTACATGTCGAATATGGTAATGAGCTAGATATGCCGATTCAGAAACGTACGTGCGCCCGGCGCATTTTTTTACGTCGTTTGTGTTGGGCTTTTTCCGGCGTAAAGTTACCTCTGCTATATGATGCGT
Organism: Rana kukunoris; assembly: GCA_029574335.1. Taxonomy (NCBI): domain Eukaryota; kingdom Metazoa; phylum Chordata; class Amphibia; order Anura; family Ranidae; genus Rana; species Rana kukunoris. Next base: position 464,910,679 of record CM056053.1, on the reverse strand, counting down.
ACGCAATGTTAAGTATGGACGTCGGGACAGCGTAGAATTTTCCGTCGTTTGCGCAAAGTGTTCGCAAAAGGGCTTTGCGTAAGTTACGTTCATGTCGAAACCAATGAGTATTTGTGGCGTAATTTTGAGCATGAGCACTGGCATACGTCCACGGACGGCGCATGCGCCGTTCGTTAGAAACGTCATTTACGCGGGGTCATGGTTGATTACCATGCAACACGCCCACTCCAAGCCTACTTTGAATTACCCGGGCTTACGCCGGCCCATTTACGCTACGCCGCCATAACTTTGGGCGCAAGTTCTTTGTGAATACGGCACCTGCCTCTCAAAGTTACCCCACCTTGCTCAACAACTCCGTTCCACGGCACCCCCCGCACAACTCTGATCCACGGACCTCGCCGCTCAACAACTTTGATCTGCGGGACCCCCGCCCCCACTCAACAACTCTCAACTCTAATCCGCGGAACCCCCCCGCTCAACAACTCCGATCCGCGGCACCCCTCCCTCCCCGCTCAACAACTTCGTTGAAAGGTATGCTCATTTGTCCCTCATTCTGAAGTTGAAAAGTTGGGAGGTATGCTGACTTTCCTACTCGCCCCCTTCCCCCTCCAGAGGCTTTCTCAACACCAGTGAGAAAGCCTTGCATTACTGTGTTGAGTTACAGACAAAAGAACAGGAAGTGAGGATTTCTCAGAAGAAATTAGGACATTTAAAAGCAAAATGGAAGGATGAGGTAAGTAAAGGAGGACTGCACTGAGGTAAAGAAAACTATTTAGGAAAAAAACATTTTTTCCTTTACAACCCCTTTAAGAAAAAAAAAAAACTCACATGGGGAGTTATTTACTAAAGGCAAATCCACTTTGCACTATAAGTGCAAACTACAAGTGTAAAGTGCACTAGGAAGTGCAGTCGCTGTAAATCTGAGGGGTAGACCTGAAATTAGGGGAAGCTCTGCTGATTTTATTATCCAATCATATGCAAGCTAAAATGCTGTTTTTTATTTTTCTTGCATGTCCTCGCCATCCTTTTTGTATTTTTTTTTTTTCGGGCGTTGCGCGCTCTGCCTGCTGGTGTAATTCTTGTGTTTTGGCAGCCATATGACGGTCTGCCTGGACTGCACTGCACTCCTGGATAGCCCCCGGCCTCAGACACGCATTATCCGGATATTCCCGGTGATGTCACCTCTCAGGAATTTACATCACAGCCGTTCCAGATGATAAAAAAAAATAAAAACAATGTCAGCAAACTTTTCCCTGTAACTTGTTCTCGCTGCGTCTGAGGAGGGGCCTCGTCCTTCCCGGTTGGTTGTCGGGCTCCGTACGGCGGAGTTAATGACTTTCCTTTCATCTCCTGATACTTTAGAAGCTATTAAAAGAGAATAACAGTCTTTGCCAAACCACTCGGGGATCGGAGGGGGAGAATTGCAGGCTGCGGCGCGATGATTGACATAATCCCATACGGACGCCGTGTATTAAGCGTCCGGCGCGTTTCCTCATATTTCCACTACGGCCGCTCGGGGTGAAAAGCTCCGGGCTTAACATTTCATTCTGAGATGGGCGGAAAGCCATCGATGTGTGCCGCCGGCTGCGGGCAAAGTCTGTCATTTATCAGAAGCGTTACATTGGATCTGTAATGGATTTCTTAGTGAGAATACGCTTTAACCACTGAAGGACCGAGACTGTTTTTCAGATTTGTTGTTTACAAGTTAAAAACAATTTTTTTTTGCTAGAAAATTACGTATAACCCCCAAACATTATCTATTTTTAGAGAATAAAGTGGCGGTCGTTGCAATACTTTTTGTTACACCGTATTTGCGCAGCGGTCTTACAAGTGCACTTTTTTTGGAAATAAAATCACTTTTTTTAATTAAAAAATAAGACAACAGTAAAGTTAGCCCAATTTTTTTATATTGTGAAAGATAATGTTACGCCGAGCAAATTGATACCCAACATGTCACGCTTCAAAATTGCGCCCGCTCGTGGCATGGCATCAAACATTTACCCTTAAAAATCTCCATAGGCGACGTTTAAAAAAAATTCTACAGGTTGCCTGTTTTGAGTTATAGAGAAGGGCTAGGGCTAGAATTATTGCTCTCGCTCTAACGATCGCGGAAATACCTCACATGTGTGGTTTGAACACCATTTTCATATGTGGGCGCAACTCACGTATGCGTTCGCTTCTGCGCGCGAGCTCGTCGGGACAGGGCACTTCCTTATTTATTTTACTTTTTTTGTTTTAAAACAGTTTTTTTTTTTTTTTTTTTTAAATGGGTCACTTTTATTGCTATTACAAGGAATGTAAACATCCCTTGTAATAGAAAAAAGCATGACAGGTCCTCTTAGAAATGAGAATTGGGGTCAAAAAGACCTCAGATCTCATATTTAGACTAAAATGCAAAAAAAGAAAAAAAAATGTTGTCATTTGAAAAAATGACAACAAAAAAATGTTGCTTTAAGAGCTATGGGCGGAAGTGACGTTATGACGTCGCTTCCGCCCTGCAGTGATATGAAGACGTATAGGGGCCATCTTCCCTTCACTCGTCTCCAGGCCACTGACGGGGAAGGAACTGATCGCCTCCGCCACTACCGATGGCTCCGGTAAGCAGCGGAGGGCACTGGAGAGCGGCGGGAGGGGGGTCCCTCTCCTGCTGCCGATAAAAGTGATCTTGCGGCGAATCTGCCGCAGAGACCACTTTTATCTTGTAGTGGACTGCCCGCTAAAGATGAGGATACTGGGTTTATGGTAGCTAGATGCTACCATAACAACGATATTCCTCTTCAAAGTGCCAACGTAAAACTGTGGCGGGCGGTCCGTAAGTGGTTAAGGTGATACGGTACAGACTGAGAAAAAGTGATCTGTAATGTGACTTGGATATATATATATATATATATATATATATACACACACACACATATATATATATATATATATATATATATCAGTGGGACCTTGGATTACAAGCATAATCCAATGATTATAAGAATGCTTGTAATCCAAAGCACTCGCATATCAAAGCGAGTCTCCCCATAGAAGTCAATGGAAATTAAGACATGTTCTGCATTGACTTCTATATCCTGTAATACCACATGTGGCCAGAGGTAAGTGGGGGGCGCAGGTAAACCTCGGAAATACTTAGGGACAGCTCAGCTGATCTCGGAAACACTTGGAAGGGTTCGGAAACACTCAGAAACTCAGAGCCAGTGACACTCAGAGTGTCACTGGCGCACCCGCACCTCTGGCCAAATGCGGTGCTGCACACCCCATTGGCTTAAATTATGCTCGTTTTGCGAGACAACACTCGCAAAATGAGTAAGGTTTAAAAAATAATAATTGCTCGTTATACAAAACGCTTTTTAACTGCTTGCCGACAGTCGCACGAACATTTACGCCGGTAGAAAGGCACGGACAGGCAAATGGACGTATATATACGTCACCTTTAAATTGCTGCCGTGTGGTCATGCGCACGTGCCGCCACCGGTGCGCCAATGACTCTGCAGCGAGCTCCGTGACCGTGTCACGGGGCTAAAGAACGAGGAGATGTCAGTGTAAACACATCTCCCCGTTCTTCCTAGTGACATGTCACTGATCGTCTGTCATCGGGAACAGAGACCAGTGACGTGTCATGGCAAGCCACACCCCCTAACAGTTAGAATCACTCCCTAGGTCAACCCCTCCCCTGCCAGTGTAATTTTTACAGTAACCAGTGCATTTTTATAGCACTGATCGCTGTTTAAATGACAATGGTCCCAAAATGGTGTCCAATGTGTCCGCCATAATGTCGCAGTCATGATCACCGCCATTACTAGTAAAAAAAAAATATTATTAATAAAAATGCCATAAAACGATCCCCTATTTTGTAGACGCTATAATAAAAATGCCATAAAACTATCCCCTATTTTGTAGACACTATAATAAAAATGCCATAAAACTATCCCCTATTTTGTAGATGCTATAACTTTTGAGGTAACCAATCAATAAATGCTTATTGTGATTTTTTTTTTTTTTTTTTTACCAAAAATAAGTAGAAGAATACATAAACTGAGGGAAAAATTTTTTTTTTTTTTTGAATTTTGGGGGATATTTATTATAGCAAAAAATACAAAATATTAAATTTGCTTTTTGTTTTCTCTCGCTGATATTAACCAGAACTCGTTTTTGCTCATACGTTTTTTTTTCTTTCTCCTGTCTTTCACAGGTCATTTCACAAAACACGACCACAATGCCTCCAACCCCTGCTGTTACAGAAGAGTATGTTCGGGTCCAGTACTGTAAGTGGCCATGTGAGTGCCCCCCGACCCCCCCTGTGTGTCCCCCTGGGGTCAGTCTGGTCACAGATGGCTGCGACTGCTGCAAGACCTGCGGCAGGCAGCGAGGAGAGAACTGCACGGAGGCAGACACGTGTGACCCCCATAAGGGACTTTATTGTGACTACAGCAGGGACATGCCTAGGTACGAAGTAGGCGTCTGCGGACGTAAGTATCATATACATTTTATGCCTTTATGTGCATGTCATTGCTCATTTGCATTAATGTGTCACTCAGCCCTTTCTACTACCAGTGCTGGGTGCCTGACAACTTCTTGTATCTTTTAGGCACTCTGTGCGATATGCGTGTCTGGGTTCCCAGCTCCGCCTACTTTCTGAAGACATCATAAGGGGTCCCTCTCTTCTTCTAGCCTTCTGTACAAAAACCTAACTTCAGCCTAAACTTTGTTGGTGGGGAGGTTAGGATGGCAGGGACTAGACATGTGCAATTCGTTTTGTTCCGAATTAATCCGAAAACCTGAAATAATAACTAACTATTAACCACTTCCTTACCGTAGGATGTCACATGAAGTCCTGGACTATAGTGGGGGATATCTGAATGATGGGTGCAGCTACAGGCATCATTCAGATATCCTTTTTTTCAGGCAGTGATTCTGTGCACCTTAAGAATGATCATAGCAGCGTTGATCACTCTTATAGGCGGTTGGAAGGGGACATCCCCCCATCCCGCTGCCATTCGGTGCTTCTTCGGGCTCTCTCGTGCCATCAGAGGCCCAGAGACCGAATCGGCCGCTGCCGGATGAAGAGCCATAAAGATTTACGGTGACCAGATGGTCATCTTCGTTGGAGGCCCGGGCACGACGTTATGACGTTACGCCCGGGTACCCGGAAGCAAGCGTCGAAAGCATGAGATCTGTAAAAAAAAATCACAATCTCATGCTTACCAGCCTGGAGGAGAGATGTGGGGTCTTATTGACCCCGCATCTTTCCATAAAGAGGACCTGTCACACACTATTCCTATTACAAGGGATGTTTACATTCCTTGTAATAGGAGTAAAAGTTTAAATTTTTTTTTAAAAAAAGTGTAAAAATGAAAAAAATTAGGTAAAATAAAAAATTAAATCTATAAAAAAAAATTAAACGTCCTTGTACAGTAACTCGCAAACGCGCAAGTACCATACAGACCAAAAGTTTGGACACACCTTTTTATTCAAAGAGTTTTCTTTATTTTCATGAAAATTGTAGAGTCACACTGAAGGCATCAACGCTATGAATTAACACATGTGGAATTATATACATAACAAAAAAGTGTGAAACAACTGAAAATATGTCATATTCTAGGTTCTTCAAAGTAGCCACCTTTTGCAGCAGACACATCTCTAGAACAACTGATAAGAGGAGACTGTGTGAATCCGGCCTTCATGGTAGAATATCTGCTAGGAAACCACTGCTAAAGAAAGGCAACAAGCAGAAGAGACTTGTTTGGGCTAAAGAACACAAGGAATGGACATTAGACCAGTGGAAATCTCTGCTTTGGTCTGATGAGTACAAACTTGAGATCTTTGGTTCCAACCACTGTGTCTTTGTGTGACGCGGAAAAGGTGAACGGATGGACTCTACATGCCTGGTTCCCACTGTGAAGCATGGAGGAGTAGGTGTGATGGTGTGGGGGTGCTTTGCTGGTGACACTGTTGGGGATTTATTCAAAATTGAAGGCATACTGAACCAGCATGGCTACCACAGCATCTTGCAGTGGCATGCTATTCTATCCGGTTTGCGTTTAGTTGGACCATCATTTATGGGGACAATGATCTTAAACACACCTCCAGGCGGGGGAAGGGCTATTTGACCAAGAAGGAGAGTGATGGGGTGCTGCGCCAGATGACCTGGCCTCCACAGTCACCGGACCTGAACCCAATCAAGATGGTTTGGGGTGAGCTGGACCGCAGAGTGAAGGCAAAAGGGCCAACAAGTGCTAAGCATCTCTGGGAACTCCTTCAAGACTGTTGGAAGACCATTTCAGGTGACTACCTCTTGAAGCTCATCAAGAGAATGCCAAGAGTGTGCAAAGCAGTAATCAAAGCAAAAGGTGGCTACTTTGAAGAACCTAGAATATGACATATTTTCAGTTGTTTGACACTTTTTTGTTATGTATATAATTCCACATGTGTTAATTCATAGTTTTAATGCCTCCAGTGTGAATCTACAATTTTCATAGTCATGAAAATAAAGAAAACTCTTGGAATGAGATGGTGTGTCCAAACTTTTGGTCTGTATTGTAAGTCCCGCCCACATATGAAAACGCCATTCAAACCACACATGTGAGGTATCTCTGCGTGCGTTAGAGCGAGAGTAACAATTCTAGCACTAGACCTCCTCTGGTAATCTGTAAAAAAATAATAATTTTGGAGCCATTCAATGAGTGTGCACAATTTCAAAGCGTGACATGTTGGGTATCTATTTATCTATCTTTCACATTATACAAAATTGGGCTAACTTTACTGTTTTGTTATTTTTTAATTCATGAAACCACTTTTTTCCATTTTTTTCCCCCCAAAAAAGGCGTTTGAAAAATGATTGCACCAATACTGTGCGAGATAAAAATTACCGCCATTTTATTCCCCTAGGGTGTCTGCTAAAAAAATATATATAATGTTTGGGGGTTCTGAGAATTTTTCTAGCAAAAATTTTTTAGATTTGTACATGAAGGAGTGAAGTGCCAGAATAGGCCCAGTATGGGAGTGGTTAAAATATAAGTATTGGAATTTCCTTTCAAATTTGGATGTTAAAGGGGTGTTCCACCCAAAAAAATGACCCCTTCTCAATCCACTCCTCACCCCCATACATGCCACATTTGGCATGTAATTTTTTTGGGGGGGGAGTGGGGGCTTCAGTAGGAGTGGGACTTCCTGTCCCACTTCCTGCTTCCGCCGAGGGGCTGGTTAGGCGATTAAGCTTAATCGCCTACACCAGCCCCCTCCCTGTAGGCGATCACATGGGACACTGACAGGTCCCATGCGATCGCCTCTCCAATCAGCGGCGAGCCGCGCCGCGCACGCATGCGCAGTACGGCTCGCGCATGCGCAGTGGGTGCCCGGCCGTGAAGCCGAAGGCTGTCACGGCTGGGTGCCCACAGTCAGGATGGAGACGCCGGCCGGGGAGGGGGGCAGAGGAGCGGAGCCCCGGTCGGCGCGTCGCTGGAACGCAGGAGCAGGTAAGTGAGTGTTTATTAAAAGCCAGCAGCTACACTTTTTGTAGCTGCTGACTTTTAATAAACACAACTTAGGGCTGGAACACCCCTTTAACTTCAAAATCATAATGTTTCGTTCCGAACATCAACAAATTTGTTAATTCATAAAAATCCAAATTAACGAAAACCTATTTAACGACTTTTTCCTAATATTTGTAAATTTGAATATTCATAAATTTGTAAAATTTGTAAATCCAAAAACCCAAAAATTTGAAAATCTGGAATAATAACTAGCTATTAAATTATAGGTTTTGGAATTTCCTTTTAAATTTGACTGTTAGTGAATGTAATGAATACGAATTTATCCGAAGTTATGAATTATATGAAATAATGAATGCCGCATCTAAACAAATGGAACATAACAAATTAATAATAATAAATAGCAATAATAAAAATAAAAACATTTTATTATTATTAATTTGTTCCGTTCCTTTGGTTTAGATGCGGCATTTTTTTATGTCAGATAACTCAACACTTCGGGTAAATTTGTATTCGTTACATTCACTTATGCCGCGTACACACGGTCGTAAATTCCACCAGCAAAAGTCCGATGTGACCTTGTGTTGGTGTCTTTGGTGTTATAACTTTGAACAATTAAAGGCAATCAGAATTCCTAGATGTGCGGCCATTTCTTTTCTTACAAAAGTCCGATGTGAGCCTTTGGTCCATCGAACTTTAAGGCCCTGTACACATGATCAGACTGGTCCAATGAGAATGGTCCGATGGACCGTTTTCATCGGACCACCGCTGAAGTGGTCTGATGTGCGTACACACCATTAGTCCAAAATCCGATCGGGTCAGAAAGATGTGCTGAAAAACGAAGTTCAATGTTTCCAAGCATGAGTCGACTTGATTCTGAGCATGCGCGTTTTTTGGTCCGATGCTTTTGTGTACTAACCATCGTTTTGGTCCGACAGACAGGCGTCCATCGGACAGATTTTAAAGCAAGTTTTAAAACTTTGGTCCGATGGACAACGGTCCAATGGGCCGTACACACGATCAATTAAGGCCAGTTTCATCGGACCGGTCTGATCGTGTGTACGCGGCCTTACTGTTGAAATTTCCACCAGCAAAAGATTGAGAGCAGGTTCTCTATTTTTCCAATGGAAAAAATTCTGATTGGAAATTCCGATCGTCTATGGCAATTCTGACACGCAAAATTTCCGATGCATGCTTGGAAACAATTCAACGCATGCTCGGGAGCATTGAACTTTATTTTCTCAAATCGACGTAGTGTTGTACCGCGTTCTTGACGGCCGTAAGTTCAGAGAACTTTTGTGTGACCGTGTTTATGCAAGCCAAGCTTCAGCGGGATTCCGTCGGAAAAACCATCCAAGGTTTTTCCAACGGAAAATACGATCGTGTGTAACAGCCAAATTTTAAAGAAAATTCCAATACCTAGAATTTAATAGTTACTATTAGTTAGTTAATATTTCAAATGTTCAGATTTTCTTTCTTTTCGGATTTTCGAATTTATGAAATTACGAATTTTCAAATTTAGGAATTTTCTAATTTACGTATTGCGATCATAACGAATGACTCAAAAAATGAAAATAAAAAACTAAAAACTAATGAAACGAAAACAAACACATTTTTCGGCAGTGCGCATGTCTATCAGGAGCTTCCTTCAGTTTTCTTTCTTCTGTATCCTCATTAGGGAAATTTCCCATCTCTTTTTATTCCTGTGACACAAGTGGAGTCACTGGAACGGGAAGGAGAATAATAGATTTCCCTTTGCTTCCTGTCCCTGTGACCCCCTGACACCTGGACAGGAAGTGAGCGGAAATTAACCTCATTGGGTCACAGACAGCAGTAAAAAACTAACAGAGGTTCCAATCCTTCCACATGTTTTTGAATGAAAAAAGAAATATGCGACATATGTGAAAAAAACAAACAGAAGTTTAAAAAGGTGAATGAGCTAAACTAACGCGTTTTTCGCACATAGGGCAGCCCATTACAATTATTGGGGTGCCCTATGCGTGTAGCATGACAACATGCATACAACTGCACATGTGCCTGACGTTGCATGACAAACAGTGAATGGGTCCTAAATCTGCATATGATATCACTTTTAAAACCCTTACAAGTTTTTTTTTTCTTTTTTTATATATAAAAATATATTCCCATTTAATTTCTTTTTAACTATTAGTTAACCCTAATCAACCCTAATTAGCTCCTCCCTAGCCTTCTCCCTCGGCTATTATTTTTCTGCAGATTTTGTATTTACATTTTATTTCTTTTTTTCTATTTTATGTTTCTTTTTTTTGTGTGTGTGTGTGGTATTTGTGTTAAAGTGTTGCATAAGAAGTAAATACACAAAATTCTAAAAATACTTTTTTATTTTTACAAACAAGTGCTTTGTACCAGACACCTAATTTTAGTGGGATTTTAGATAATGTATGCTTTTATTTACAGTAAAACTATTAAAAACTATAAAAAAAAAAGTCTCTGTTAGAGACTCATTACCTAGATCTGAGTTGCGGTGTATCAGACTGACACGCCGCAACAACGATCGCCGTCCTGTCAGGGTAACTCTGCCACCGTCATTTTGCAATATGGCGGGAAGCAATTGGTTAAACATTTTGGGCCAGATTCAGAAAGTATTTACGTCGGCGTATCAAGGGATACGCCGCGTAAATACTAAGAATAGCCGGCGTATCTTTTTTTGGTATTCAGAAAAGAATATACTCTGGAATTCTGCTAATATACGAGCGGCGTAAGTCTGTTACACCGTCGTATATTAGTTGCAGTTTTACGCTGGCCGCTAGGTGACGCTTACGTCGTTTTGCGCGTCGAATATGTAAATTAGGGAGTTACGGCGATTCCCGAACGTACTTGCGGCCGGGTGTCGTAGTTTACGTCGTTTGCTTAAGGCTTTTTCCGGCGTAAAGTTACCCCTTCTATAGGAGGCGTAGCCAATGTTAAGTATGGACGTCGGGACAGTGTCGAATTGGAGCTGTACGTAAGTTACGTACACGTCGTTTACATTGGCTACTAGTGACGTGATTTGACGCATAGGCGCTGGGATACGTCCACGGACGGCGCATGCGCCGTTCAGAAAATACCTAAATTGCGTGGGGTCATGATTCATTTACATGAATCACGCCCCCACATGACTAATTTGAATTAGGCGCCCTTACGCCGGACACTTTACGCTACGCCGCCGCAACTTATGGAGCAAGTGCTTTCTGAATAAGGCACTTGCCCATAAAATTTGCGGAGGGGTAGCGTAAAGAGCATATGCTACGCCGCCGGATAGATACATATTTATATCTGAATCTGGCCCTTTATTTTTGCACTGTCCCTTTAATTTATTTATTTTGTATCCCTTTTATTCCAGGACAGGAGAGCTCAGAGGGGCACCAGAGTGCAGCAGAAAGGGAGGGGTCCCATTCTGCCGCCTGTGAAAGCGAATTAATCACTATGATTGCTTTTACTTTGTAGTACATTGTTGGCTGAAGAAAACAATACCGGGGTTATGGCTGACAGCTACAGGCATAACCCCTGTATACCAATTGAAATCAGTCACATACATGCACGTGATTTGGTGTGTGTCTTTGGGATTCGTGCCCATTGAGCCAAAAGAACATTTGTGAGGTCAGGTACTGATTTTAGATGAGAAGACTTGGCTTTCAGCTGGTGTTCCAATCATACTGAAAGATGTTCAGTAGGGTTGAGGTCAGGGCTCTGTGAATGAATGAATGAATGAATGAATGAATGAATGAAAAACTTATATAGCGCGGCACATGCGAACCAAATCGCCTCTGGGCGCTTGTTGTATCAGTCTCTCTTGACATCAAAAGAGCAGAGTTTTAATCTGTCTTCTGAAGGTCAGGTGGTTTTCCTCCAACCGAATGCAGGTTGGCAAAGCGTTCCAAAGTCTGGGACCTTGGACCGCAAACCTTCTTTCTCCTTTGGACTTGAGTCTGGCTTTGGGTACTTTGACCAAATTTTGGTCACTGGATCGCAGAATGCGATTGGGATTGAGGGGTTCTATTTTATCGCAAAGATATTGCGGGGCTTTCCCATGGATGCATTTATGAGTCAGACAGAGAGCTTTAAAAGCAATTCTGTCTTTTACTGGCAACCAGTGAAGGGATCTCAGCGACGATGAGATTGCTTCCCAGGGTTTTTTCCCAGTCACCAGTCTGGCGGCCGTATTTTGTACGACTTGCAGATGTGCGATTTGGTACTTTGGGAGTCCGAGGTAGAGGGCATTTGCATAGTCCAGTCTGGAGTTCACAATTGTTCCCACCACGACTGGCACATCTTCTTTGGGAATGAATGGAATAAGTCTGCGGAGTAGGCGCAGCAGATGGTGAGATCCGCTGACTACTGACCCTATTTGTGCGTCCATTGTCATGTGGTTGTCAAAAATGATCCCGAGACTTTTGACTTTGGCGCTAGGGGAGATGATCTGGCCCAGAATGGGTGGAGGTGTCCAGGTTGTTGCCAGTTGACTCTTGCGACTGGCCTGAAACAGAAGAAGTTCTGTTTTAGAATTGTTGAGTTTGAGATAACTCCTAGTCATCCAGTTTTCAATCGAAGAGAGGCAATTCTGTGAAGGCCACTCAAGTTTCTCAACAAACCATGGGCCAGATTCACAAAGAAGTTACGTTGGCGTATTTTGAGATACGCCGCGTAACTTCTAGGATGCGCCGGCGTATCTTTTTTCTGTATTCAGAAAGCAAGATACACCGGAATTTTGCTAAGATCCGACCGGCGCAAGTCTCTTACGCCGTCATATCTTAGTTGCATATTTACGCTGGCCGCTAGGTGGCGCTTCCGTCGATTTACGCATTGAATATGCAAATGAGCTACCCCGATTCACGAACGTACTTGCGCCTGGTCGCATTTTTTTACGTCGTTTGCGTAAGCGTATGTCCGGGGTAAAGTTACCCCTGCTATATGAGGCGTACGCAATGTTAAGTATGGACGTCGGGACAGCGTCGAATTTTCCGTCGTTTGCGTAAAACGTTCGCGAATATGGCTTTGCGTAAGTTACGTTCACGTCGTAACCAATGAGTATTTGCTGGTAATTTTGAGCATGCGCACTGGGATACGTCCACGGACGGCGCATGTGCCGTTCGTTAGAAACTTCATTTACGTGGGGTCATGGTTGATTACCATACAACATGCCCACTCCAAGCCTACTTTAAATTACCCGGGCTTACGCCGGCCCATTTACGCTACGCCGCCGTAACTTTGGGCGCAAGTTCTTTGTGAATACGGCATCTGCCTCTCAAAGTTACGGCGGCGTAGTGTAAATGAGATATGCTACGCCTGCACAAAGATACGCCTCTGTACGTGAATCTGGCTCCATGACTTTAAGAAGCTTGTTTTACACACAGGGGCACAGTCATGCTGGAGCCGAAAATGGCCTCCCCCAAACTGTACCACAAGATTGGAGAGCATAATTGTCTAAAACTTATTTGTTTGATGTAATATTAACAGTACACTTCACTGGAAATTTCTGAACTCAATCCTTTATTAGGGTGTCCTCGGCTGGCCATATAGTTTATGTTGTGGTTAGGTTTCCCTAAGCCTTTGACCATATAGCATAGGCCTACCTAGAGTGGAAAATGGAAGCACCCTTCATAGTATATGGTAAAATGATTGGAATGTTTTGAGAGGTGATATTGGATATCTGTGAGAAACAAAAGTTATAAAGCATGGGTGTTCAAACTATGGCCCTCCAGTTGTTTCAGGTACTACAATTCCCATCATGCCTAGTCATGTCTGTGAATCTCAGAATTTTTTACAATGCATCATGGGATGTGTAGTTCCGCAACAGCTGGAGGACCGTAGTTTGAGGATCCCTGGTATAAAGTAATGGCAAGAGCCGACAACTCCAAAATCCTCTTAAAGACTTCATTTGTTAAAAAGGAATGACATAAAAAGCATGCTAACGCGTTTCAGCAAGTTGTCTTGTTAATAGCAAGACAGTACATATATACAAAATTACTCCACCAAAAAAAGGTCGTCACAGAATTAGTCAATCAATGTACACTGAAAATTTAAATCAATAGGGCAATGAAACAAGTCAGAGGCTAACACATTGCCTAAAATTTTGGATAAAAAAATACATAAATACAATGAAAATTCCATAGAAGTTATACAAATATGGACATAAAGAAACCTAAAGGCAATTTCTACAGAAACCGGTAAACATTAACCGGTAGGAACGAAACAGATGGGGATAAAAAAAAAAAATAGGAAATGTGCATTTCCACTATTATATATCAATTCAAAGATGGTATTTAAAAATTCTAGAAAAAAATTAAATTATAGAAATGCATAAATACAATTTTTTTTATTTATTTAAAACAAACAAAAAATCTACATCCCATCTAGAATTTAAACCTGCAGGGATTCTAGTGCCCAGGGTGAAAATCCACCAGGTAATAATGTGCCACAGTGCCGTAGTTCTGCTTGGCAACAGCAGTTCCTATTTTTGCAAAAACCTGTAGAAACGAAAGAGATGGGGGTAAAAATGAGGAAATATGCATTTCCACTATTATATATGATGTCAAAGATAGTATTTAAAAAATCTAGAAAAAAACATCATAAAAATGTATAAATACAAAAAAATACTATTTATTTAAAACAAAAAAACAAAATCTACATTCCATCTAGAATTTAAACCTGCACGGATTCTGGTGCCCAGGGTGAAAATCCACCAGATCTCTCTTTGGAGAAGCCTATGAACAAAAAGGTATAAATGTGCCACAGTGCCGTAGTTCTGTCTGGCAACAGCAGTTCCTATTTTAGCAAAAACCTGTAGGAACGAAAGAGATCGGGAAAAAAATTAGAAAATATGCATTTCCACTATTATATATCAATTCAAAGATAGTATTTAAAAATTCTAGGGAAAAAAAACATTATAAAAATGCATAAATACAATTTTATAATTTTATTTAAAACAAACAAAAAATCTACATCCCATCTAGAATTTAAACCTGCAGGGATTCTGGTGTCCAGGGTGAAAATCCACCAGATCTCTCTTTTGAGAAGCCTACGGTGAACAAAAAGGTATAAATGTGCCACAGTGCCGTAGTTCTGTTTGGCAACAGAAGTTCCTATTTTAGCAAAAACCTGTAGGAACGAACGAGATGGGGAAAAAAATTAGGAAATATGCATTTTCACTATTATATATGAATTCAAAGATTTAAAAAATCTAGAAAAAAATCATAAAAATGCATAAATACAAAAAATACAATTTATTCAAAACAAAAAAAATCTACATCCCATTTAGAATTTAAACCTGCAGGGATTCTGGTGCCCAGGGTGAAAATCCACCAGATCTCTCTTTTGAGAAGCCTACGATGAACAAAAAGTACAAATGTGCCACAGTGCCGTAGTTCTGTTTGACAACAACAGTTCCTATTTTGGAAAAAAACGTATTATAGTATTGATTATAGATTTATCGTCACGGGTTGATTTCGAAATGATAGAAACAGGATAGGACCCCATATTTGATAAAGAGTTTTCATGAACTGAAAAGTTAGAACACAATATAAATAGGAAACTTTGGAAAACAATCAAATCTTTATGGTTTTTAAGAGATGGGAGGGAGTGTTTTATCAGTGTCATTGGGCTCAAATTAATCTTTACATAATGATAAGCATCTTTAATTTTAGCTATGTGACTGTTATTTTCAAAGCCCATTAGACTTGGCGGAAAATAACTGTCACTTTCTGAAAACAACTGTCTTTATCTTTGTGTTTTAGCTTTGTGAATTAAGCCTGTTGCTTGGTTTGATGTACAGTATAAGGTGTGGTTTTCTCAGTTAACATTAAGTGCAATTCCTAAACCATTTCTCGCTTCTGTTTTCCAGAGATGTCAGGGGTAGGTTGTGTTCTCAACGGTGTGCGCTATGTAAATGGCCAGAGCTTCCAACCCAACTGCAAGTACAATTGCACGTGTCTGGATGGCGCTGTGGGTTGCGTCCCGCTGTGTGTAAACTCCCGTCCGCCTCTTGTCTGGTGTCAGAACCCCAAGCGGATTAAGCTAGCAGGAAAATGTTGTGAGAAATGGGTTTGTGATGACTCCAAGAGGTTCCGAAAAGCATCTCCCCGCCATATTGCTTCTCCAGGTACGTAGAATGGGGATACAGAGAAAGGGGAACTTTCCTTAGTACGTATAAAAAAGTGGCAAGCTGGTTGATACAATACAGTGGAACCTCGGATTACGAGCATAATCCGTTCCAGGAGAATGCTCATAGTACTCACTTTCCAAAGCGAGTTTCTCTATTAAAGTCAATGGAAATTAAAATTGACTTTAATAGCATGCAATGCCGCATGCGGTCAGAGGCGGGGGCGCCGGAGAGCCTCGGAAATGGCCGGAAACTAAGGCCCGAGGACAGTTCAGTTGACCTTGGAAAGACTCCATTCACGAGCCTTTCCGAGGTTTGCAGAGGTCAGCCGAACTGTCCTCGGGCCTTTCCGCGCATTTCCGAACAGCGATGATCGGCTGCGATTGGCGCCGTTCGGCTCCAATGCCCCCCACCTCAGGCTAAAAGCGGTACTGCACACTGATTTAGCCTGAATCCTGCTCGTTTTGGGAGAAAACATTCGCAAACGGAGTTATAATTTTTGGAAATACAGTGCTCGCAGTCCAAGGTTCCACTGTATACATTCTTAATCAAAAAAGATGCCAAAGGGGATAAAGAAAAGAAATGGTTAAAGGCACATATTGAGGGTGTAACATGAAACATGGTCACATTCCCCAAACCCCCAACCTCAACTACTCCCTACTTGCCTGAATTGTGGTGTGCCTCATCCTGCAGCCTTCTTCATTTTTTTTTAATGCAACCACACAGCCACATCTTACATTCACAAGGATCTGTGAATGGAAAGACTACAAGTCCCAATGGCCATGTTACAGTATGTGCTTCTTTTAGGGGTAATAGGTAAAGGAGGGTTATTAGCAGGGTGATAAGTTAAAGGGCATTGGATGTTACCATCTATGACTTAATACCTCCAACTTTCCACTGAGCATTCACACAGTGATTTCTGAATTCTTTCAGTTTATCGTGAAGAAACTGAAACCTGGCAAAAGAACTGCATCACCCAGACAACTCCATGGAGCCCGTGTTCTAAGACGTGCGGAATGGGGATATCTACACGCATCTCAAACGATAATGACAAGTGTAAACTCCATACAGAGAGCCGTCTGTGCAACCTGAGACCCTGCGAGGTGGACATCACACAGCACTTTCGGGTAAGCCTACTTCCAAGCTAAGTTGGTGAAATAGAACTCCACTCTGATGATAGGAAACCTTCAAGAAGCCATTGCTTTAACAAGTTTGTAACACATGGCATATTCCCAGGACTTACAACATCTTTAAATCAGATTTCAATAGCAAAAACAGCCACATTTATCAATGTAAGCGACCTTCAACAGTTTCCATTGATCCTTTGTTTGAACTAGGCTGGCTGCATTTTTTGCTATCTAAAGCTCAGTGAACATGGATGAAGTTGACAGAAAATTTCCATAAGTCTGACCAGCATTATACTGGGCTCAGACAAAAAACAGTTAAAGGCAATTTTATGTTTTATTTTGAAGGTCAGGATGCCATTCATTGTGTCCAATTGTGTTGCTATCTCTAATTGGTCAAAGGGACTTACATGCCCATAGCCCATCTGTACCATGTGATTAGCTGTGGCCAATCACAGCTAATCCCAACAATAAACACTAAATTAATGCTTATATTAGTGAAAATCACTGGTATAAGCAATCATAATGTGTAAAAAAATAAAAAAACTGGTAACAGTGTATTGCTCTGGCTACGATGTGTTAAATAAATAGATTTTTTTTTTCTTACATACTGTCACCAGTCAGTGTCCCTAATCATTGCCACACCAGTTATATGATGCTGCTGCACTGTTGACAGTATGCAAAAAATAAAATAAAAAATGAAAGATAATTTTTTTACAATTTCTTAATTTTCAAAAAAATTGTGACAAAAAAATGACATCTTCAAAAAACTCGCAATGCCTCTTCCTAAATACCTTGGACTTTCTACTTTAAAAAAATGGGTAATTTGGGGGGTATTTGTACATTCCTGGTCTTCTTTGGCCTCTCAAGAAATGAAATTGGCTGTCAGTACATCAGAATGGGGCCCTCGGGCAATAGGAGATTATGGGCCCCCCAGGCAATAGGAGATTATGGGGCCCCCAGGCAATAGATTATGGGGCCCCACAGTACTGTATACACACACACACACACACACACACACACACACACATAGAGTATACATACACAGTATACATACACATAATATTTATGCACAGTATACACACACACAGACACACAATATTTACGCACAGTATACACATACAGTATACACACACAGACACACAGTATACACACACATACAGTATACATAAACAGAATACACACACAGACACACAATATTTACACACACACAGTATACACAGACAGACACACAATATTTACACACAGTATACACACACTGACACACAATATTTACACACAGACACACAATGTTTACGCACAGTATACACACACACAATATTTACACACAGTATATATACACACACACACACACACACAATATTTACACACAGTATACACACACACACAGTACACACACAGTATACACACACAATATACACACACACAATATTTACACACAGTATACACACACATACAGTATACACACACACAGTATACACACACATACAGTATACACACACAGACACACTATTTCCGCACAACATACACACACACAGTATACATACACACAGAATACACATACACACACACAGAATACACATACAGACACACACAGTAGACATACACATACTGAAGAGGTACTGGAGAGGCAGGACAGCTATAATCTTGGGATTTTTAGACCAAAAGGATGTCGGTAAGGGACATTTCAGGGACAGATGTAAAAAAACACAGATTTTTACATACTGTGCCTGGTTTTACTGGGGCTGCCAACCCTAATGGGAACCCCTAGTGGCATGGGACCCTCCTGCAGTGCCAAAGTGCTCGAATGGTCAGTCCGCCCCTGGATAGATAAATATGTGTATGTATATATATATATATATATATATATATATATATATATATATATATATATATATATGTATATATATATATATATATATATATATATATATACCATAGTTTGTGGACTTTCCTACAGACTAAATAATAAACACAAATTCTGACTATTTTCACCAAAAAAAATGGAGCAGAATACAATTTGGCTTAAACTTATGAAGAACGATTATTTATTTGCAAAATTTTATAACAGAAACCAAGAAAAATATGTTTTTTTTTTATTTTGTTGATTTTCGTTTATTTAGCAAAAATAAAAAAATATATATTTTTTTTCCCCCTTTACAGCCGGGCAAAAAGTGTTTAGCAGTTTACCGTGAACCAGAATCGAAGAACTTCACAATCTCAGGCTGCATAAGTAGAAAAGCCTACAGACCCAAATACTGCGGGGTGTGTACCGATGACCGATGCTGCACACCCTACAAATCCAAAACCATCAAAGTCCATTACGACTGCCCCGACGGCACCAGCATCTCCTGGAACGTCATGTGGATCAACGCTTGCTTCTGTAACCTCGGCTGCAAAAAAATTAATGACATTTTTTCAGAGCTGGTGAGCTATCACGACTATACCGAAATAATGAACTGATTTATTCAGGAAATAAAGACCAAAGAGAAGAAAAAGTTTCATTATTAGAAACAATCAGGGGAAGAGACGTACTATGCAATGATTGGTGCTTTCACATGCGTTGTCTCAGGGCTGTGTAATTTAATATCCAGCTGCCTAAATTATTATCGTTTTTAAAGCACTTCTGTATGAAGATTTTACAATGTATAAAGTGTAAACTATTATTCTTGCTTTTTTTTGAATGTGTACAAAGCTAAAAGTTTATTCACAATGACACTTTTTGCAATTATTTGTGTGTCTTTTTTTATTTATTTAACCCTTTCACACCTAAGGGTGAAACAAATGTTAATGCCCAAGCACAATTCTGCAACTTTGACATGTGTTAGTAAAACTGTACATACAGCATCATCACAACTACTTTGTGTGTCCAGGTGGATTATACCTTTTTTTTTCTTTTTTTTTTCTGGACAAATTGGGCTTTCATTCGGTACTAATGGTAATGGATATCTCCAGATCCTTTTTTTTATTATCAAAGGAAGGCTGTCCCAAAATAGTAAAAAAAATATATATATATGTAATATATATCATTTCTTTTTATTTTATTTAGCTGTATATTTCTTGTTACTACCATAACCTACCATCAAAGGACAACCCAAACTATATATATATATATATATATATATATATATATATATATATATATTATCATTGAGATCATCAGCAGCAAGAGAATTTAGTTTGGGTTGTCCTTTGATGGTAGGTTATGGTAGTAACAAGAAATTAAATTAATTTACCTAATGACATATATTAAAGGTAATACCGCTTTGCCGGCGGTATTACCACGATTTCCCATTGATTTCAATGGGAAGGAGCACTAAACACCTCGCTCCTACACCGCTCCAAAGATGCTGCTTGCAGGAGATTTTTTTCCTCCTGCCAGCACATCGACTCAGTGTGAAAGCCCTCGGGCTTTCACATTGAGAATGCTGGGGCAGGATTATGTCAGGCGTTATTTATGCTCTATTTTTAGCGCTAAAACACCTGAAATATCCCTCAGTGTGAAAGGGGCCTTAGTGACTATTCTGTCCTTTAAAGTGGACCTGCACTCAGGCAACTTTTGGCCCGAGTGACATTGTTTGGACTGTAAATGTTTGGTGGAACAATGATTGTACCCGCTGTTTGAGCATTCTGAGGCCCCGTACACACGACCGTTTTTTTCAGCAGAATTCAGCAAGAAACTCGATAGGAGACGTATTCTGCCCAGAAAACCAGTCGTGTGTACACTTTTCGCTGAGAAAACGGTCGAGGAACTTGTCGAGCCAAAAAGAGAGAATGTTCTCTATTTCCTCGACGGGCAATGGGAAAATTTGGCTCGATGAGTTTTTTGACAGCTGAACAAGGAACTCGACAGGGAAAACAATGTGTTTCGCCCGTCGAGTTTCTCGGTCGTGTGTACGTGGCCTGACAGCCACTTGAGCCTGATGTCACAACACAATAGGCACAGTGGGGGATTTGTTCATAACGGTGTATAGCCAACTTTTTTAAAAAAAAATTGAATAGAGTGGGTGGGGGGGGGGGTATAACTCCTGTCAGTTTTTTCTTTTCATTGGTGGAATTTTTTTCCCAATGCCACAACAGGATGTAAGAGGAAATCCCTTCCAAAATTAGGGAAATTCCCTTTTAGACAGCTGACACCAGAAGTAGTGTCCCCATTGGAAGATTTCTACTCTTTTTCTCTGTTTGAATCACAGTGACAATGGTCCCCATCTCCCCGCCCAACCAATATCTAAAAGAGAAATTTTACCTAAGCAAGGTCTTTCATGTAGTCTCGTGTAGGCAAGGTCCTACTGTATGTGTAGTCACATGTAGGCAAAAACCTAAATGTAGTTACGTTTAGTTAAGGTCCTTCATGTAGTCATGTATAGACAAAGTCCTACATATAGTCACATTTAGGCAAGTTGCTTCATATAGTGACATCTAGACAAGGTTCTTCATGTGGTCATGTCTATGCAAGGCCCTTCAGGTAGGCAACATTCATCATATAGTCATGTGTAGGCAAGGTCCTTCATGTACTTATGTGTAGACAAAGTCTTTCATGCAGTCAAGTGTAGGCAAGGTCCTTCATGAAGGTCCTTCATGTAGTCACATGTAGGAAAGGTCCTTCATGTAGTCACATGTAGGCAATGTTCTTCATTTAGTCATGTGTAGGCAAGGTCTTTCATGTAGTCTTGTGTAGGCAAGGTCCTATGTGTAGTCACATTCAGGCAAAGTCCTAAATGTAGTTACGTGTAGGCAAGGTCCTTCATGTAGTCATGTATAGACAAAGTCCTACATATAGTCACATTTAGGCAAGTTGCTTCATATAGTGACATCTAGACAAGGTTCTTCATGTGGTCACGTCTATGCAAGGCCCTTCAGGTAGGCAACATTCATCATATAGTCATGTGTAGGCAAGGTCCTTCATGTACTTATGTGTAGACAAAGTCTTTCATGCAGTCAAGTGTAGGCAAGGTCCTTCATGAAGGTCCTTCATGTAGTCACATGTAGGAAAGGTCCTTCATGTAGTCACATGTAGGCAATGTTCTTCATTTAGTCATGTGTAGGCAAGGTCTTTCATGTAGTCTTGTGTAGGCAAGGTCCTATGTGTAGTCACATTCAGGCAAAGTCCTAAATGTAGTTACGTGTAGGCAAGGTCCTTCATGTAGTCATGTATAGACAAAGTCCTACATATAGTCACATTTAGGCAAGTTGCTTCATATAGTGACATCTAGACAAGGTTCTTCATGTGGTCACGTCTATGCAAGGCCCTTCAGGTAGGCAACATTCATCATATAGTCATGTGTAGGCAAGGTCCTTCATGTACTTATGTGTAGACAAAGTCTTTCATGTAGTCAAGTGTAGGCAAGGTCCTTCATATAGTCACATGTAGGCAAAGTTCTTCATGTAGTCCTGTCTAAGCAAGGTTCTTCATGTAGTCACCTGCAGTGTTGCTCATCTTACTTTAAAAAAGTAATTAGCTACAGTTACAAATTACTTCTCCGAAAAAGTAATTGGGTTAGTGACTGAGTTACTACATTGAAAAAGTAATTAGTTACTCAGCAAAGTAACTGACTTTTTTTTAAATATTCTACAACATGCCTCACTTTGCCATCTGTAACATGCCTCACTGTGCCATATGTAACATGTCTGCCTCACTGTGCCATCTGTAACATGCCTGCCTCACTGTGCCATAGGTTACATGATAGGAAAAACGCTAGCAATACCAGTGAAGATCATCATTCTTTCATGGCGGTGCAATGAATCCAGCACACGCCTAGCTCTCAACACTCACTTTCCCCTTTCATACTGTGAATCATTCATCATGACACAACAATGACAGTTATGCCAGGCCATGGTCGGCATCACATCACACTGCTGAGCTCATGGGTGACCTGGACTTTCCACTGCCTCTGTGGGCTGATTAAGTTAACGAGATGCCCGGCAATCCACATATCATTTTGTACCTGAGAGCCGAAATAAACGATGTGACAATAACTAAGTTGCTGTACAGTGGAGGGGGGATAATTAACGCTGAACTTAAAAATTAAAATTAATCTTGTGGGGCAACACCTCCCTACCTTCTCCTGTTCTCCGCATGTCAGCCATCCATTATTAAAAAAGCGTGCCTCCCCCTCTGACTGTTCCGTCCGTGATAGGCGGAACACTAATTTTCCCAGCAGAGCTTCTGTTCAGTGTTCCGCCTATCACGGATGTCCTCTCGTCCGAGGCCGAGGCTAAGGATGAGAAGGCATCCATGATAGGCTGAACACTGAACAGAGGCTCTGCTGAGAAAATTAGTGTTCCGCCTATCACGGACGGAACAGTCAGAGGGGGAGGCGCGCTTTTTTAATAATGGATGGCCGACGGCGGCGGCTGAGTCACAGGTAGGTATAATTACGGTAACGCCGCCCATGTAATGGGAACGGCATTGCCTTGAGGGGAAGAGTAATCTGGTTGATTACTGGTTATCCTCAAAAGGGGCATCGTTAAGTAACAGCGTTTATTTAAACTGGTCACACTGGTCACCTGTAGGCAAGGTCCTACATGTAGTCATGTCTAATCCAGGTCATTCAGGTAGTCACGTGTAGGCAAGGTTCTTCATGTAGTCACATGTAGGCAAGGTTCTTCATGTAGTCACATGTAAGCAAGTTTCTTCATGTAGTCACATGTAGACAAGGTTCTTCATGAAGTCAAGTGTAGGCGAGGTCCTTCATGTAGTCACATGTAGGCAAGGTTCTTCATGTAGTCACATGTAGGCAAGGTTCTTCATGTAGTCACATGTAGGCAAGGTTCTTCATGTAGTCACATGTAGGCAAGGTTCTTCATGTAGTCACATGTAGGCAAGGTTCTTCATGTAGTCACATGTAAGCAAGTTTCTTCATGTAGTCACATGTAGACAAGGTTCTTCATGAAGTCAAGTGTAGGCGAGGTCCTTCATGTAGTCACATGTAGGCAAGGTTCTTCATGTAGTCACATGTAGGCAAGGTTCTTCATGTAGTCACATGTAGGCAAGGTTCTTCATGTAGTCACATGTAGGCAAGGTTCTTCATGTAGTCACATGTAGACAAGGTTCTTCATGTAGTCACATGTAGGCAAAGTCCTTCATGTAGTCACATGTAGACAAGGTTCTTCATGTAGTCACATGTAGGCAAAGTCCTTAATGTAGTCACATGTAGCCAAAGTCCTTCATGTAGTCACATGTAGGCGAGGTCCTTCATGTAGTCACATGTAGACAAAGTCCTTCATGTAGTCACATGTACAGTAGGCAAGGTTCTTCATGTAGTGACATGTAGGCAAAGTTTTTCATGTAGTCACATGTAGGCAAGGTTCTTCATGTAGTCACATGTAGGCAAGGTTCTTCATGTAGTCACATGTAGACAAGGTTCTTCATGAAGTCACATGTAGGCAAAGTCCTTCATGTAGTCACATGCATGCAAGGTTCTTCATGTAGTCATGTGTAGGCAAGGTCCTTCATGTAGTCACGTGTAGGCAAGGTCCTTCATGTAGTCACATGTAGGCAAGGATCTTCATGTAGTCACATGTAGACAAGGTTCTTCATGTAGTCACGTGTAGGCAAGGTCCTTCATGAAGTCTCATGTAGGCAAAGTCCTTCATGTAGTCAAATGTAGGCAAGGTTCTTCATATAGTCACGTGTAGGCAAGGTCCTTCATGTAGTCACATGTAGGCAACATTCATCATATAGTCAGGTGTAGGCAGTATCCATCCATCCATCCATGTGTAGGTAAGGTCCTTCATGTACTCACGTGTAGGCAATGTCCTACATGTAGTCATGTCTAGGCAAGGTCCTTTTTGTAGTCATGTCTAGGAAAGGTCCTTCATGTAGTCACATGTAGGCAACATTCATCATATAGTCACATGTAGGTAAGGTCCTTCATATACTCACGTGTAGCCAAGGTCCTTCATGTAGTCACGTCTAGGCAAGGCCCTTTACGTAGGCAACATCCATCATATAGTCATGTGTATGTCCTTTATTTGTTTTCATGTAGTTATGTGTAGGCAAGGTTCTTCATGTAGTCACGTGTAGGCAACATTCATCATATAGTAAGGTGACCAGATTTTTAAAATGAAATCCGGGGGCATATTTTTTTTTTTACTAGTAATAGCGGCAATCAGCGACCCTCTGCCCGTCGCCATCCACCTCACAGCCTGTCAAGTCTTACTCTCCAGGCCCCGGCTACTACTGGGGTGCAGAGGAAGATCACTCTCACTGCCAGGGAAGGCCAGGTGATAAGTGGACTGGCGGCTGGCCGTGACTTGAGCCAAGGCAGAAGAACATGCGAGTGGAGCTAAATGGGCATGCACCCGAAAGTGAAGAAATATTTCCTCTGCTCTGACCAGCACATGATCATCAGAAAGGGGCACAGATAATGGAAAAAAATACACCCACCCCCTCAAGCTAGTAGGAGCGGGGGAGTGTAATTCAGATTTTATTTTTTATTCTGCACTGACTGTCTTTGATATTGCCCCAGCCCCTGTTCAAATCCAATCCAGGGACAAAACCGGGGACAGACTTGGTCCGGGGACAGTGTCCTCAATCTGGTGACTGTCCCCTGAAATGGGGGATGTCTGGTCACCCTATCATATAGTCATGTGTAGCTAAGGTCCTACATGTAGTCACGTCTAGGCAGCACCCATAAAATAGTCACATGTAGACAACATCCATCATGTAGTTGTGCATGTACATGCATGGTTCCGCTTCTTGAGCCAGAAGAAAGTGGTATTCTCGCATTGGATTCACTTTGCACTTACTGAGCTGACCCTTCACCTCTATCTTGGCAATGAAGTCACCATGAGATTGTCAGATAAAAGATCTGCACAAAGAAAGAGTTTAAATATTACGGATGAATACAGAACGTATTAGGGAATAAGGGAATATTACTCTGCATTCCCGGCTAGTACACAAATTGAACTATTATTATAACATTTATCAGAAATTATTTTCTTCTGTGACTATCACCTTTTTTTACTCGTGTGCTGCTTCACATTTTTATTATTGTTTTTGCAAATGCTCTAATACTCCCTCTAGTGGCCATCTGTATGTCAGGGAATGTGATTTGCAACCCATCCTAACGACTGCTCAAGGGAACCTGTTATGGGACAAACATGGAGGCTTTCATCACTTTAAAGCGGGGTTCCACCCGCAATTTTTTTTCAAAAGTCAGCACTGTAGCTGCTGACTTCTAAAAGTCACACTTACCTGTTCTAGGTGCCCGCAATAGCGGCCCCGCCAAGGCCGATCGTTCCTGGCAGCTCCCAGCGCCACCATCCTTACTGAGGGAAACAGGCAGTGGAGCTTTGCAGCTTCACTGCCCGTTTCCTACTGCGCATGCGCGAGTCTTGCGGCGCTTTTGTGAATGGGCGGCTGTTTTCTGGAATACACACAGTTCCCAGAAGGCAGTGTACCCCATTCCCTAGGAGACAACGCGGGGAGGATGAGGAAGAAGACCTGCCGCAGTATGGGAAAAGGCAGATTAGGAACTTCCGCCTAGCAACCACCACTTCTGGCATTTTTTTTTCTTTTTTTTACATGTTTTTCGTGTATTTTTTTTTTTTGAGCGGACCTCCACTTTAACACTGCTTTAAAAATAAAATGTTAGATACCTGGCTGTCATGCCAACTTTCTGGCTTCAACGACTCAAAACAAGTCTGCAGATAAGGACTTCTCACCGTGGCCTGATCCCACTCTTACCTAATGTGTGTCCTTTTTGTACAGTTGACTGACACAGAACAGGGAGCCTAAAAGGCCAGGGAAGTAGCCAAGCAACTAGCATTTTCATAAGGAGGTTGGCAATGGCAGACCCTCTTATGAAAGGTTAAATCTGAGATAAGCTCAGCCATATGAGTCTGTTATAAACAGTAAAGTCAGACCTGACTCAACCACAGAGGGGGCATTGCTATTTATTACCATTGCCTACATCAAAAATGGCTACTTAGGTGATCCAGGGTTGCCGTGTCCAATCATATCCCTGACCACATGTCCCGGATTGCCCAGGACAGTCCCGCATTTTTCAGGTCTGTCCCAGGCACATCCATTCCAGGACAATACAGTGTCCCGGAATGAAACTGACACAGCCACCCCCCCGGGCCAATCCGATGCCCCCAAAAAAGGCTGTCACTTAACCGCTTTACTCACTGATAGTACTTGTGCTGGCCAGGAATGCCTGGAGGAGCACAGTCCCTGCCTCCTACTTGTGATTGGAGGAATCATAAATCCTGTGTCCAATCACTGTGCTGTGATTCGTTACAGCACAAGCTGATTTTTGGGAAAGGAGGGTGTCCCTGAATGGTAGTTTGGAATCCCTGGTGGCGCCTACAGGGGCAGCAGAGAGACAAAGCTCCTCTCCTCCTCCATTCACTATGTACAGCGGATCGCAACACAACACCACCTATAGGGGAAAAGGAGCGAGGACAGGCACAGTCACTCTGCAGCACTACCTAGCAGGAAGCAGAGCATGCATATGTACCTGTAATGAACAAATATTAAGGACACCCTCTGACTTAATGTATTTATTACAAAATATTTACAGAAACCACATTTTTAAAACATTAAAACCCATCTTCAGATGTATTTGGAAGTTTTAGTGCATTAGCACTCAGATAGAGCCCGTCTAATTTCCTGGCTCGAGGACGTCTATCATCATCTTGGTCTTTTCTCCCCAGCCTGACTGGCCCTGGCCCACCGTTTTCAGTTCTGTTACTTGTGGGCGTCACATATGGGTGTGACCGACGGTGCTCCTCCAGGCTCACATCCACCCACCAAGAGCCATCCCACTGCTTACATTAAGGCAGGAGGCTCAAGCATAGTTTCCAACTGTCCCCGATTTCGAGAGACTGTCCCTGTGTCCGCCTCATTTGTCCCTCATTTAGGTCTGATCTATATAGTTGTATATAAAATGCGCTTTTTATCTTTCAAAAAAATGTTTCCCAGAGCTAAACTTTTTAACCAATTTCTAAATGGCTGTTTTGGTAATTTTAAAAGCCAATATAAAGCAATAGTAGTGGTAAAAAAAAGTCCTTGGGGATTTAATTATAATTTTGTTAATTTTCCTTTAAGTGGGCGTGGCAGAGGGCGTGTCCTATGCCTACATACATTTGCTAGTAGGTGTCCTTCATTCCCATCTCAAAATGTTGGGAGGTATGGCTCAAGAGAGGAATATTGAGGATGCTGTGATGTTTTCAAAAAGCTATGTACAGAATCCTGTTGGCCCCTCCCACCAGCCATGGGCTGCCTGCACAGAGACCAGTGATGAAACTTACTGGGTGTAAAATAAGGTCTGTAATAAAAACAGAGTATTAAAAAAAAAAAAAAAAGATCTTATTAGCATTTTGATAATAGAGAGTGAAACCAGAGAAGCCGTTATATGAGCAAATTAACGACTTCAGCCCCGGAAGAAATTACCCCCTTCCTGACCAGAGAACTTTGCGATTCGGCACTGCGTCATTTTAACTGACAATTGCGCGATTGTGCGACGTGGCTCCCAAACAAAATTTATGTCCTTTCACCCCCACAAATAGAGCTTTGTTTTGGTGGTATTTGATCACCTCCGCGGTTTTTATTTTTTGCTCTATAAACAAAAAAAGACACTATTTTCGGGACCATTGTCATTTTTACAGCGATCAGTGCTATAAAAATGCACTTACTGTGTAAATTTCTGTGTAAATGACACTGGCAGGGAAGGGGTTAACACTAGGGGGCAATCAAGGGGTTAATGTGTTACCCTAGGGAGTGATTCTTACTGTGGGGG
Organism: Rana kukunoris; assembly: GCA_029574335.1. Classification (NCBI taxonomy): domain Eukaryota; kingdom Metazoa; phylum Chordata; class Amphibia; order Anura; family Ranidae; genus Rana; species Rana kukunoris. The sequence continues at coordinate 464,882,199 of CM056053.1, read as the reverse complement.
AAGGGGACTGACTGGGGGAGGTGACCGATCTGTGTCCCTATGTACAAGGGACACACCATCGGTCTCCTCTCCCTGACACAGATCCACGGTCCTGCTCAGCTACTGGACAATCGCGGGTTCGGGGCATGCGCATTGGGTCCCCAGTGATGCAGAGGGCACGCGGGCACACCCCCTAGTGGCTTGTGAAGGCGCAACGTCATATGGCTTCCGCCCAGAACAAGTAGGTATTTTTTTTGGGGGGGGGGGGGGGGACAATAGGGAATGGTTTATGCAGTCAGTCCCCCCATTTACCCATTTTTTTTTGTTTGTCTGGGTTACATTGTCACTAAAACAGAAAGCAATAGAAAATCCCAAATTTCACAGGTGTCACTATTAACAAAAAATAAGGATAAACCTTTCAATGGGGACACCCGTTCCAGTCACAACTGTACAGGAGGGGAAATCCTCTCACTTCCTGAAAAGTCTCCAAGAAAGGAAGTTAAATAAAATGTACTCAACAGGACAGACAAAAAACCTGAGTGGGGTTTTAACACTTAACCAACTCTATCCAAAAAGGCTAAACGTATAAAATATCATCCTGTCTTGGTGACACTCTGTGCATCAGGTACATGTGCAATTCCTTTCGTTCAAATTTTCGACAAATTCGTCAATTGGAAAATATTCGAATTAACGAAAACACGTTTAACAAATTTTTCAGAAACGTTGTAAATTCGAAATTCGAAATCCAGAAATTCGTAAATTTGAAATTCTAAAATCAGTAAATTCTAAAATCCGTAAATTCTAAAATCCGTAAATTCTAAAATCTGTAAATTCTAAAATCCGGAAATTCTGAAATCCAGAAATTCTAAAACACGAAAATTCTGAAATCCTCAAAATTCTAAAATCAAAAAATTCTAACATCTGAATTTTTTTTTAATCGTAAAATACAAAAGATTTAAAATCCGAAAATTCGAAAACCTGAAAATCTGATAAAACTAATAAAAACTTAACTATTACTAACTATTAAATTATAGGTATTGGAATTTATTTTCAAACTTGTCTGGTAGTGAATGAAATAAATGCTAATTTATACCAAGTTATGAATTATCCAAAATAACGAATGCCATATCTAAACAAATGGAACGTAAGAAATTAATAATAAAAACGTTTTATTATTATTTATTAGTTCCATTCCATTTGTTTAGATGCGGCATTATTTGGGATAATTTGTAGCTTCGGATACATTTGTATTTGTTCCGTTCATAAACAGACAAATTCGAAAGGAAATTCTAATACCTATAATTTAATAGTTAGTTATTATGTTAGTTAGTTAGTTAGTTAGTTAGTTAGTTAGTTAGTTAGTTAGTTAGTTAGTTAGTTATTATTTCAAATTTTTGGATTTTCTTTCTTATGTTTCGAATTTTTAAATTTCCAAATTTCCAATTTTTTATTTTTTTTATTTTTTTATTAAATTGTTGAATTTACAAAGTTTAGAATTTATGAATTTCCATAATAACGAATGACCCGGAAAAAATAAAAATAAAACAAATGAAACAAAGACTAAAGCGAACAAATTTTTTGCCATTTTTGTTCTTTATTTATTATGTTCAGTACTAAAAAAAAAGAAAATACAACAGTTTAAATAGGTCAGGATTAAATATATTACAGCTTAACAATTCTTAGATAAATGTCTGCATTCGTTTTTTCATCTAGTTTTTCTTTCCTTTATTTTAATCTGGTGATCCAGTTAGTTTGTTGTTTTTCAACAGAACAAGCTCTCCTGCAGATATATCAGCTACAGGGATGAGATATCACAATTTAGGATTTGGGTTTAATATCACTTTATTACATGGGGGTGATATTTTATATTACCACTTTCTGCCAGCAGGTGGACCTGTATGCCAATGTTTCATATTTTTTAATTTCAGAATTCTCAGAGACTTCATATTAGAAAGTCCAACACCCTTAGACAAATGAATATCTTGGATACACCTTGTATATATATAAAATACAGATATCAGTAAAAAAAAAAAAAGATATAGAAAAATCAGTTAATAAATGTGTAAGTTACATAATAAATATATATAATATATACTATGATAAACATCATACAACTCTTCAAGCCCAATTATGGATTAAGTAGAAATGATGCTGGTTTCACATAAATTCACCTTTTCATATAACTTTTGGATGCATCACGTGTGCTTATTAAAGATTTATGTTTAATTGCTTATGTATTATAATCTTTCTTATTTTGTATGACTTTTATGTATGGGTAGCTCCAAAAAATATATTTTTTTTTACCAATTTCTATGTGGGCAGACCTTAAAGTGGACCTTGCACCACCTCCGCCACTTTGTTTTAGCAAGCCCCATCACCTCCACCACTTTTTTTTTTTTAGCAAGCCCCATCACCTCCACCACTTTTTTTTTTTTAGCAAGCCCCATCACCTCCACCACTTTTTTTTAGCAAGCCCCACCACCTCCACCACTTTTTTTTAGCAAGCCCCACGACCACCACCACTTTTTTTTAGCAAGCCCCACCACCTCCAGCACTTTTTTTAGTAAGCCCCACCACCACTACCATTTTTTTTTTAGCAAGCCCCACCACCTCCACCACTTTTTTTTAGCAAGCCCCACCACCTCCACCACTTTTTTTTAGCAAGCCCCACCACCTCCACCATATTTATTAAGCAAGCCCCACCACCTCCACCACTTTTTTTTAGCAAGCCCCACCACCTCCACCACTTTTTTTTAGCAAGCCCCACCACCTCCACCACTTTTTTTTAGCAAGCCCCACCACCTCCACCATATTTATTAAGCAAGCCCCACCACCTCCACCACTTTTTTTTAGCAAGCCCCACCACCTCCACCACTTTTTTTTAGCAAGCCCCACCACCTCCACCATTTTTTTTAGCAAGCCCCACCACCTCCACCACAGTAACGACATTTGATGGGGCTAAAGACAGCTCTATTTGTGGGGAAAAAAAACATTTGGGTACAGTGTAGCATGAACGCGCAATTGTGATTCAAATTGCAACAGCACTGAAAACTGAAGATTGGTCTGGGCAGGAAAGGGGTGAAAATGCCCTGTATGGAAGTGGTTAAAAAAGAAAAAGAAATTCCAGCGATGTACATCCATCTCGACCTGAGGATACTGAAAAAAATAAAACTTTGCTACTGATGCCTCCATAGGAGGTTCCCGTCAAGTGACGCTACTCCCGCTGTGACAGCTCTTATATAGCTGAGGGCGGGGTCACCCATGTGGGTCACAACCACCGGGCATGGTTTGTGGGGATGAGGTCCTTGTACCTATCAACATGGTGTTTTGGACCCCAACGCATCCACTCCACGTTGATGGCATGTGGCCTGGTACGGTTCAGGAGGGGGGCGCTGTCTCGTCCCCCCCTCTTTTCCTGCGCCCTGCCAGGTTTCCTGCTCGGATAAGGGGTCTAGTATGGATTTTTGAGGGGAACACTGCCATTTTTTTATTTTGGCACTGGGTTCCCCTTAAAAACCATACCAGACCTAAAGGGTCTGGTATGGATTTTAGGGGGACCACTACGCCATTTTGTTTTTAAAATTTGGTGCAGGGTTCACCTGAAGGACCCCAATGCATCCTCCCCACGTTGAGGGCATGTGGCCTGGTAGGGTTCAGGAGGGGGGTGCTCTCTCGTCCCCCCTCTTTTCCTGAGACCTGCCAGGGTTCCTGCTCGGATAAGGGTCTGGTATGTATTTTTGGGGGGAACTCTGCTGCATTTTTTTTGTTTGGCGCAGGGTTCTCCTGAAGGGTCTGGTATGGATTTTGAGGGGGACCCCCACGCAATTTATTTTTTCACATTTTGGTTCAGGGTTCCCCTTAATATTCGTACCAGACCCAAAGGGCCTGGTAATGGACTGGGGGGGCCCATGCCGTTTTTTTCAATGACTTGTATCTGTATTGCGGGACCCAACAATTCATTATAGCCACTAGTAGTTTTAAATTACTTTTTTTCCTTTATAAATGTAATTTTGCTGCAGGGACTGTTCTAAACATGGGAAAAATGCGCCACTTTACAGGCATACTATAGACACTTCAATTTTTTGTTTGTTTTCTGGTATAAATAATTACATGTATAAAAAATATGTTTAAAATAAAATTCAAACATTAGTAGCGCTAAGAAAGTTCTTAAAATTGATACACAGTCCACTTAAAGTGGTTGTAAACCCGCATCAAAATTTTTTATTTTTTTTCTCCTGCAAGGCAAAAGTCATAATGAGCTAATATGCACCGCATATTAGCTCATTATGAAATACTTACCTCGAAACGAGGTGTGTAGAACTTACCTGGTCCACGCCGAGCAAGATATCATCTTGACTCGGCGTGTCTTCCGGGTATCGCCGCTCCAGCGCTGTGATTGGCTGGAGCGCCGATGACGTCATTCCCGTGCATGCGCGCGGGAGATTTAAATCTGGCCAGCGTCTGGTTCTTTCGCCGCGGAGTCCCCCTGCGCATGCGCCGCCGCATTGCGAGGGGAATATCTTCTAAACCGTGCAGGTTTGGGAGATATTCTCCTTACCTACAGGTAAGCCTTATTATAGGCTTACCTGTAGGTAAAAGTAAAAAAAGTGGGTTTACAACCACTTTAAACTGTGAAAGTAGCTAAATGAAAAGATTGTCCGCTTAGAAAAGACAGGCAAACAGAGATCCTTGCAGATATTTGTTCCACAGGATCACCTTCACCACACTGATAGTATAACGATCGATCCCCCAAAGGTAATTCACTTATAAGATATGGTTGGGTTCAAGGCATATCTTTAGGTGGTTGTTATCAGCAAACCCCATATGTCTCCATCCGATAATGCTGGGCTAATAAGTGGGTATTGCGTGTCTGTACTCTGCAAACTCTGCATACCTCCATTTAAATATTGCTTGTGACGATTGTTCGTGACATGCAATATTTAGATGGAGGTATGCAGAGTTTGCTGATTACAGACACACTATACCCATTTATTAACTCAGCAGCATTATCGGAGGAGACATACAGAGTTTGCTGATAACAACCACCTAAAATGCCTATAAATAGACACAGTGATAGCGATATCACCTGTGTGTCTTCTTGGGGGATGAGTCTGCTTTTCTGCAGGCTCTGCGGTCAGGGCCGTCTATAACCACTTCAGCCTTGCGTCGCTTTAAATGACAATTGCGCAGTCGTGCAACGTGGCTCCCAAACAAAATTGACGTCCTTTTTTCCCCACAAGTAGAGCTTTCTTTTGTTGGTATTTGATCACCTCTGCGGTTTTTAGTTTTTGCGCTATAAACAAAAATAGAGCGATCATTTTGAAAAAAAAAAAACAATGGGCCAGATTCAGGTAGAGTTAGGCTGGCGGATCAATGGATCCGCCAGCCTAACTGTCACTTTAAGCCGGCGTTTTTGTTTTCTGTAACCAGAAAACAAGAAACGCCGGGTTGGAGTTCCGATGCGAGCAGCGTAAATGAATTTCGCCATCGCATCGTTACTTCAACTTAAAAATGGCGCCGGGGGCGTTCCCGCCGATTTACGCTCAAAAAATATGTTAATGAGCAGGAATCGGAAATTCACGATCTTTTTCGGGCGCGACGCAGTGACTTTACGACGTTTCCGGAAGCGATACGCGGCGTATAGATAAAGCAGCCCCCTAGTGGAATATCCTATGTTAAGTATAGGCGTCGTCATCGCGTCGGAAAAAAAACAAATCGCGACGCTTGCGTAAAACTTTCATGAATGGGGATGTGACGTCATTGACGTTCACTGACAGAATTTGGAGCATGCGCACCGGGATGCATTGACACTCGACGCATGCGCAGTACGTTCGCCGCGGGATCGCGCTTAGTTTGAATACTACACGCCCCGTACCCGCCCAATTTGAATTCCGCCGGCTCATTTGCGATGCGCTGCCGCAACTTTAGGAGCAAGTGCTTCATGAATAACAGCACTTGCTCCTAAAATTTCGGCAGAGTAACGTAAATGAGAAGCGTTACTCCAGAGCAAAGATGCTCCCATCTACCTGAATCTGGCCCAATATATTTAACTTTTTCCTATAATAAATATTCCCAAAAAATATATAAAAAAATATGTTTTCCTCAGTTTAGGCCGATACGTATTTTTATACATATTTTTGGTACATTTTTTTTGCAATAAGCGTATATTGATTGGTTTGCGCAAAAATTATAGGGCTAGATTCAGAAAGAAGATACGTCGGCGTATCTCAAGATACGCCGTGTAACTTTGAAGATGCGCCGGCGTATCTTTTTTCTGTATTCAGAAAACAAGATACGCCGGAATTTAGCTAAGATACGAGCGGTGTAAGTCTCTTACGCCGTCGTATCTTAGTTGCATATTTACGCTGCCCGCTAGGTGGCGCTTCTGTCGATTTAGGCGTCAAATATGCAAATGAGCTAGATACGCCGATTCACGAACGTACTTGCGGCCGGGCGTATTTTTTTACGTCGTTTGCGTAAACGTAAGTCCGGCGTAAAGTTACCCCAGCTATATGAGGCGTACGTAATGTTAAGTATGGACATCGGGCCGGCATAGAATTTTCGTTCGCGAATAGGGCTTTGCGTAAGTTACGTTCACGTCGAAACCAATGAGTATTTGCGGCGTAATTTTGAGCATGCGCACTGGTATACGTCCACGGATGGCGCATGCGCCGTTCGGAAAATGCGTCAATTACGTGGGGTCACGATTCATTTACACGGATCACGCCCCTTACCAAATTCTTTGTGAATACGGCACCTGCCTCTCAAAGTTACGGAGGCGTAGAGTAAATGAGATACACTACGGGCCGCACAAAGATAATGATGATCTGTAATGGGAACACATAACAGTCTCCTCCTTACCCACACAGATTCACGGTCCTGCCGTGATTACGGGCAATCGCGGGTGCTCGGCGGACATTGCGGCCCCCGGGCATGTGCGCCGGCGGCATGCATGCCCCCTAGGCAGGCTGGAAGCCCAGGACGTCATATGACGTCCACCCAGGATGGGAGATCCCATCTGTGGACGTCATTTGACGCTGGGTGGTAGGAAAGTGGTTAATATTGAGTGGACTCTGGGCAAAAATGTTCTTGGTGCCCCCAAATTTCGCTCTCCACCTACTCTGCAGACATACAATAAATAGCATCTAGACTCAAAATCTGTTTACTGTATCAGATCAGGCAGCGATCTGATACAGGTTGAAAGAGGTTACAGAATATCATTATCGCTTACTGACTGGTTGCTAGAGGTTACAGCACACATTACGGCTCACTGATTAGCTGCTAGAGGTTACAGCACATAATTTCTACTTGTTGATTGGTTGCTAGAGATTACTGTACAGTAATAAAGCTCACTGATTGGTTTCTAGAGGTTAAAGCACATCATCTCCTCACTGCCTGCACACCATGGACTGAGGAGGTAAGCTGGCCCATCAATAGACAGAAAACTCCTAGAGATCCAGCAGCATGATATACAAATGAATGCCTCCTTTATTTACATATCAATTCCTCCAAACACCACTCTCTATGTCGGTTATTTACAATGTAAACACAGGGGGCCAGATTCTCAAAAAATAGCGAATTTGCGGCGGGCAAGTGCTGTATTCTCAAAGCACTTGCTCCGTAATTTGTGTCGGCGTAGCGTAAAGGGGACGGCGTAAGGCCGCGTAATTCAAATAGGGAAGGGGGGGTGTGCTGTATTTAAATGAAGCGCGCCCCCGTGCCGAACGATCTGCGCATGCGCCGGCATTAAACGTAGGCCATACAGCGATTACGACGTCAACGTAATTAACGTATAGGCCTATTCGAAAAACACGACGCTGAACCGACGTCCATACTTAACATGGCTTACAGCGGACCTACGCAAAATTACCCCTCATATAGCAGGGGTAACGTTACGCGTACGCAAACTACGTAAACTACGTTGACGCGGCGCAAAAACGTTCGGGATAGGCGTATTGGCTCATTTGCATATTCTATGCTGAAATCGATGTAAACGCCACCTAGCGGCTGGCGTATTATTGCATTTAGGATCCGACGGTGTAAGTCACTTACGCCAGTCGGATCCTAGCGTAATTCCGGCGTATCTTGTTTTGTGAATACAAAACAATGATACGCCGGCGGGATATTCGAATTAGAATATAGAATGTAGATACACCGGCGTAATTCTTTTGAGAATCTGGCCCAGGGTCTGCAGGTGAGTTCCTACACAACAATAGGACAGAGCTGGGTAACATTAGTAACAGAACTTCCAACTGAGACATCGAGCCAGAGCACAGGACTAAAACTTCAAGGGACAAGGGAATTCAAACCAGAATAATTGGCAAGTATAAGGCCGTGTACACATGACCGAGGTTCTCGCTGGAAACCAGCGAGAACCTCGCTGGAAGCTGCATTCCAGCGAGGACCTCGGCCGTGTGTACACTCTCGGCGAGCTTCCCGTCGGGAAGCCCGTCGAGCAGAAATAGAGAGCACGCTCTCTATTTGCTCGACGGCCCGCCTGGAAGAATGGCTGGTTGCCATTCCCGACGGGCGGGTCGCCGATTTCGACGGCCGGCAGGGAACCTCGACGGGCGGAACGATGTGTTCTGCCCGTCGAGGTTCTCTGCCGTGTGTACACGGCCTAAGGCAGTTTTTTTTGGGGCCCAACAACAATGACAGGGCCCAGAGCAGCTTCCCCTTTTGCCCTGCTTTAAAGACGGCCCTGTCTGTGGTAAGTTTTATTTTTGTATAAGAACTTAGGATATATACCCTTATAATTTAAGGGCTATGTCTGTTCCCGCCATTTTTACCTACAGGTTATTATCCTCAATCTTGCTATAATTAGGGGTATGTGCTATTTGGCACTGCGTCTGCAATAGTGTTGAGCAGAATACGCCATATTCGATTTCACGATATTTCACGAATATATAGAAGAATATTCGTGAAATATTCTTTAATACCGAATATTCGTGATATTTTATAAAAAAAAAACATTTGCGAAATTTTGCGAATGCGAAATTGATTGCGAAATTCTCGTCAACACGCGAAGACGGAGATCATTTCCTGGATTACTAAACTAATATGCACTAAACACTAACTCTACTTACACAAACTCATATGACTAAACTAAAGCTAATTTTTTTTTTTTTTTATACACAAAACACAGAAGGGCAGAGAAAGTATTCGCAAATATTCGTAATACGAATATTCACATTGCGAATATTCGGCAACATAAAAGGATCGCCTCAGCTACTCGGCCCAGGGTCTCTCTCTAATCATACCAGCAATGCTTTAAGGCGGCGTACACACGATCGGATATATCCAATGAAAACGGTCCGCGGACCATTTCCATCGGATATGTCCGATCGGGAGTTTGATCCGATGGCGTGTACACACCATCGGATCAAATTCCCAGCCGCCGGACGGCGCGGTGACGCGGCGGTGACGTTGACGCCGCCGCGTCACCGCCACGTCACCGCACCAGGAAGTAAAACACTTCCGCGCATGCGCCGAATCCATTCGGCAGCGGCGCGGCGGCGGTGGGGGCCGACATGTCTGCTGGTAAGTGTACTAACCAGCAGACATGTCGGGCGGACAGATTCCCACCGGATAGATTTCAAAGCTTGCTTTGAAATCTGTTGGGTGGACAAATCTGTCCGCTAGCCCATACACACGAGCGGAGATGTCTGCTGAAACGGTCCATCGGACCGTTTTCAGCGGACATATCCCCTCGTGTGTACGCGGCCTTAGACGTCGATGGAGATCACTAGGATGTGATCTGTTTTAAAAATAAATTTGAAAAAAAACGAATATTAGCAATATCGAATATTCACAGCGATATTCGATTTATTCGCGAATACTCGAATATGCAATATTCGTTACGAATATTCGCAATGCGAATATTCGTGAGCAACACTAGTCTGCAACTGCTAATTCATACACTCTTTAGATACTAATGATTCAGGTAAGAGAGTCATCCCCTTTGCCTCAATATATACTAATATGCTGCATGATTTATGTATGCATAAGAAACAGTCATCTATACAGATGCAAATACCATAGTCCGATTGTTTATTATATATCTTTTATATATTTACAGGAGCTGATGCAATCTACTGGTGCAGTTCTATATGTGCAATAAGCATATACCCCTCAATATATACGTATACACACAGCCTCAGGTAAAATGTTTTTCAAAAAGCTGGATGTCTAATTTTCGATATACATTTATATGGCATTTTTTTTCTGGGAGTTAATGTTGATGCTCCTTTTTTACAGACAAAAATACATATTTTATAAATAAATAATTACAACACTCTTTGAGCTTGCAGGATTATGTAAGCACCCCCCTAGGTATGTTAAAACTAAAATGTACATACATTTTAATAACATATATAAAGATTTATATGTATGTGCGAGGTCTGTGCAGTGCGCTGTACGCTCCATGTACATGCGTATTACCCATATGGCGTATTACCCATATGGCAGTGGGTCTACTGCCGTCTACTGCCGTGACCCCTTGATAAAATTTCCCAAGTTGTGAAGACCCCTAACAGTATAATTATTTTGGTAGCCTGGGTTGTCAGCACGCAGGGCAAGACATGTAATTTGCCCCCACCCCTAGTCCCTTCCACTTGTACACAGTATTAAAACCCATTCTGGTGCATTTTAGGATGTGCCGCTCTTTCTCTCTGTTCTCCTTTCTTTCCCTTTTATCTTGCTCTGTCCTAATTGTTTATTTTATTTTCCCTATCCCTCTCTCTATCCATCTTTTTTGTTCTCTAAGGCCGCGTACACACAATGGGTCCAACCTGATGAAAATGGACTGAAGTCCAGTTTCATCGTTCCAAACCAACCGTGTGTACGGGCCATCGGTCTGTCGTCCTTCGGACCAAAGTTTTAAAACTTGCCTTAAAATCGGACTGATCTGTCCAATTGCCCTGTTGCTCCCCCCCCCCTGGATCCGCCGTTGGGTATAGGAGCGGTAAACACTCCTATACCGCTCCAAAGATGCGGCTAGCAGGACTTTTGGAGTGATCCTGCTAGCGCACCGCTTCATTGTGAAAGCCTTTGGGCTTTCACATTGAAGACTACAGGGCACGATTTTTTCAGGCGTTATAGCAGCGCTATTTTTAGCGCTGTACCGCCTAAAAAAGCCCCAGTGTGAAAGGGACCTTATTTTTTCTCTCATTATTCTTTGTTCCACCCTCTTTTTACCTCTCCCTTCCATGTATTCTCCATTTTTATTCCTTCTCTTACTCCTTGGTGGGGGGGAGGGGATGGGGTGAGTGGCAGTGCTAGGAGGAGTTGGAAAAAGTGACAATGCTGGGGAGAGTTCTGATCAGCCAACTTAGGTGCTCTTGATCAAGGTCATCTGGTGATCTGAGAACTGTAGTGGGGACTTATAATGGCAACTATAATCACAGGTAGTGTTACTCGCTTTGTGGTGTCTCGTAGCAGTGAAACAGGAAACAGGAGAAAGGGTCTCCTCCAGCCCCTCCCACTTCACATTCCTCACCAGTCATCTGACCTCTAGTCTCTGCCTCCCAGCCATGCCATGAACTGGAACAGCCCTGCTGGGTGGCTGCAAAAAGGCTGGGAGAGCAGTGCACGCTTCAGGAATAGCCCAGGATTTGGTGACCCCTGGCAAATCGTCATTCGACCCCCGAGGGGGTCCCGACCCCAGGTTGAGAACCACTGCCATATGGGATGTTTGTCATAGGCCATTCTGTTCCCAATGTGTATCAATATTTACTGCATTTATTGGCGTATAACACTCATTTTTTACCCAGAAAATAGAGGGTAAACTCTGCCTACGTGTTACACGCAGGGGGCTGTGGAAAGTTTTTTTCCTAAACCTTCCCTCTTAAAGTTAGTGTGCGTGTTATACGCCGATAAATACGGGTGCGTATGATCTAATAAAAAACTTGATATCTGGTGCTTGTCCTTTGGGGTCTCCCTTGCCCTCCAGGGAGGTTACCTCTTTTCCTGGGCCCCCGGTTATGGCTAGACATGTGCATTAGATTTTGTCTGAATTTCAAGTATTTTCGTTATCATTTTAACAAAAGAAAACGAATGCGCAGAATCCAAATTCCGAAAGATCCGACATAAAAAAAATGCTGTATTTTAATTTTCGTTGCTACAACAGTTCGATATAGATAGGTGATTCAACATGACGCTGACAATAGCGATCTATGCCTATCGAATCTGCGGTTGAATGTGTCTAACCCAACTCTATTAGTCCAAGATTATTTTACATACCTGTAGAGAGAAAAGATTCAACATTATAGAGACAGTGTTGGGGTAGACCATTCGACATGAACGACGAAGATTCGATGAAGCAGCGAAAAACATACAAACGTCAAATCTGTCTGTCGCGCCCCCTTGCTTTTTGTGGGGGCGTTATGCTAAAGTTAGTGGGGAATGGGAGAGTTGCATGGCTCCCATTCACAATTTGTCAAATTGGACTGCTGCCATTTCCAGAAATATCCTGTGGGCCGGTCTGCGCTCCAGGGGTGTGTGTACATCCCTGGGTGGTAGTTGGCGCTAGAGGGGTTCTGGCGGACTCGTTTTTCTCAGCAGCCAATCAGAGGGGTTGGTTCCCCCGCCAGGGCATGCTGAGGGAGGCTATATCTGGGGCAGCCGCCTTGGCCTGAGGGCCATTCTTGTTTCCTGCGGGTACGAGTTCCAGGTGCGCATCCACCTTCAGGGTGCGCGCATCCATGGACCCCGCAGCCGTGGCCTACCTGGCCGAAGTTGCGCACCATGCAGAGCTTTACTATAATTGGGAGAAGCTGCTGGGTCCCAAACTATTCCTAAAAGGATCCTAAGCTGGAGGCTGTGCGGTGGGGGATCGGCTTGAGGAGAACCCGGAGGCAGGTGATCCAATAGGGCTTGAACGAACCATCGGGGATCCAGTGACTCTAACTAAATCTATTGGGAGGACTCACTCATGTCCATTTCACGCTCATTCAAGTACTAAGCCTGTGGCAGAGGCCCGAGCCAGGCATGTGGCGGAGGCCTGGTCCCAGTGGCGTATCTAGGGTATGGCAGCCATGTCAATTGCCATGGGCGCCATATGAAAGGGGGCGCTGTTGAGTGGCTGGGCAGCAAGGCACTTACCAGGGTCTGAGGGTCTCTTCTTCCTTCCTCCTGAGCATAGGCAGGATCTCCTTTTCAGCACCTTTGCTGATGGACAATGGCAGCGCTATCCCTGCTGCGTTCAGCCACAGCCCTCCCCTGTTCTCCCAGGCTCTGGTTGGATTGGCAGCGCACAAAGAAGAAGAGGAACATCAGTTTCTCCCTCTCCTCTGTGAAAACTGAGGCCTTAAATCAGGGGTGGGCAACTTCGGCCCTCCAGCTGTGGTGAAACTACAAGTCCCATGAGACATTGCAGGACCCTGACAATCAGACATGACTCCTAAAAGCAGAGGCATGATGGGATTTGTAGTTTCATCACAGCTGGAGGGCCGAGGTTGCCCACCCCTGCCTTAAATGATGAAGATTTCATCACTTCCAGTATTGGTTCTGCATTTACATAGCCTTGGAGGGCAGAGGAGGGATCAGGGGTCTTATAAACCCCAGATTTCTCCATAAAGAATGATATGTCACTACCAAAGGTATCACAAGGGATGATAAATATTACTAGTTTTGTTAGCTGTTTTTTTTTTTTTAAGGTTATCTGAAAGATGGGTTTCAAATGTTTTGACAGGGGCGCAGTTTCAGTGCTTGCCATAGGCGCTATTTTCACTAGATATGCCACTGCCTGGTCCTCCCAACATTTGCAAGTGACGTTCCGGCTGGCAGGCATGTGGCAGAGACCTGTCCGGGGGCACTTTACCCACTCCAATTGGGGTGGAGAAGAACTGAGTTCATTACTACGGAGAGGAAGATTGTTCTCTCACCTTTCAATATCCAAGGCCTGATACTCAATCTCTCTTTCTTTGCTCCTATCCCTATACTATGTAGATGAAGGCCATGTTGGACCTTGGAATAAAGCATTGAAGTAAATTCAACTGAAGACTGGACATTCGCTCTTCTTCTCCTCAACTCACAAGTATCACCCCTAGACACCTGCCAGGTAACACACCACGCCGATCCCACTCATACTCAGCGGCTCCTGAATGGGGTAGCGCTACATGTCATTGACAAGCAGCTAAACTGTACAATGCCGCAATTGTACATTTCCGGTCAAATAGAAGGCTATAGAAGAATTCTAATGTTGGTTGACTAGTAATAATAATTTATAAATATAATCATTACTATTGTCATACAACATTATAATTCTTCTATAGCTTGTAGGCGGAACATTCGACCAGAAACAGGGCTGGTGCAAGGATTTTTGACACCCTAGGCGAAACCTAATTTTGCCGCCCCCCTTGGCTCCACCCCTGACCCCACCCCCTTTGCCCTGCCCATGTACTTATCGTTTTAGCGGTCTTTCTTCTCCGGCACGGAGCAGCGTATCCTTCCGGGTATAGGCGTTCCTAAATCAAGCGCAGTTGATTGACGGGCTTGGATAGCGCGTCACGCCTTCCGAAAATACCCAAAGTGACACTCGGCAATTTACGACGCCTGCGAAATCAGCACTACACGGCAGGCGCAGGCGCCGTATAGAGCCGTAAACAGCCAAGTGTCACTTAGGATATTTTTGGAAGGCGTGACACGCTATCCAAGCCCGTCAATCAATTGCGCTTGTTTTAGGAACACCTACTCCCCGCAGAAATCCCCGCTCAGAGCCGGAGAAGAAAGAGTGCTAAAACGATAAGTACAAAAAATAAATAAAAAATCCAACATACTGCAGATGTCTGCAGTATGCTGGATCTAGTGGCAGAAAGTTGATTTTTGGGTGAACCTCCACTTTAAGGTGGCAGCCCCTACATGTATATCCTACCTAGGTAGAATAAAAATATGAAAGGAAAAAAGTATATAGGTGTTGGCGCCTCCTAGTGTTAACGATGCCTGCTTACGCAAGTGAAAGTGCAATGTGTTAAATATGGGGGTAGTGAAAATCAAATAAATAATATGCTAAAGATATAAATGCAAAACGATTAAAGGTGCATAAATATATAAGGGTGTATGGATATTAATATCATAAATGCAAACAATGATCCATATATCATACGGTGCTAGATTAAAAAATAATAAATGCTAAACCATAATTAATAGTCCATATTCAAGTGCGGATAGGTTGGCTGTAAACTGCATGCAATAAAGTGCTGGTAAAACGTGCCAAGGTGCTAAGTGCCAAGATTAAGGAAAATTCACTGGTGATTCACTGATGCCCTCTTCCTCCATACTCTGGTGTATCCCGCACTCACCAGATCAGAGACCCCCTCCTGGGGTACAAAGCATTTACAACCTATCCGCACTTAAATATGGACTATTAATTATGGTTTAGCATTTATTATTTTTTAATCTAGCACCGTATGATATATAGATCATTGTTTGCATCTATGATATAATTGTGGCATATTAATGCAGTTTTCAGCCAACATATCCGCACTTAGTTATGGACTATTAATTAAGGTTTAGCAATTTATTTTTAATCTAGCACCGTATGATATATGGATCATTGTTTGCATTTATGATATTAATATCCATACACCCTTTTATATTTATGCACCTTTAATCGTTTTGCATATTATTTATTTGATTTCACTACCCCCATATTTAACACATTGCACTTTCACTTGCGTAAGCAGGCATCTTTGACTGTAAGGGATGCCCATCAAATGCCATCTCACCAGTGCCCATCAAATGAAGCCTCATCTCTGCCCATCAAATACAGTCTCAGCTCTGTCAATTAAACACAGCCTCACCAGCGCCATCAAATGCCTTCTCACCTATGCCCATGAAATTCCATCTCACCAGTGCTCATCAAATACAGTCTCACCCAGGATTCAACAAAATCCAGGTGCCCGGTCGCAATTGCGACTGGAATTAGCGACCTGGCGCCTGGGGAAGGAAGCTTAGGCCTGCAGTCAGGAAGCACGTTGAGCCAAAAAAGAGAGCATGCTCTCTTTTTCCTCGTTGTTCAATGAGGACTTTGGCTCAACAAGCTTTTTGGACTGCTCATCGGGAACCTCGTCGGGGCGGAACGATCAGTTTAGCCCGACGAGGTTCTCGGATGTGTGTACGCGGCCTCACTTGTGCCCATCAAATACAGTCTCAGCGGCTCTCATTAAATTCCATCTCACCTATGCCCATCAAATGCCATCTCACCAGCACGCATCAAATACAGCCTTACCTGTGCCCATCAAATATAGCCTCACCAGCGTCCAAATTCCATTTCACCTGTGCTCATCAAATGCCATATCACCCGTGACCATCAAATACAGCCTCATGCGCGCCCATCAAATAAGTCTCACCCGTGCCCATCAAATAGTCTCAATTGTGCCCATCAAATACACCTTCACCAACGTCCATCAAATTCCATATCACCCGTGACCATCAAATACAACCTCATCCGCGCCCATCAAATACAGTCTCACCCGTGCCCATCAAATAGTCTCAATTGTGCCCATCAAATACAGCTTCACCCACGTCTATCAAATTCCATCTCACCTATGCCCATCAAACGCCATCTCAGCCGAGCCCATCAAATACAGCCTTACCCGCACCCATCAAATTCCACTTCACCTGTGCCCATCAAATACAGTCTCACCTGTGCCCATTAAATACAGCTTCACCCACGTCTATCAAATTCCATCTCACCTGTGCCCATCAAACGCCATCTCAGCCGAGCCCATCAAATGCTGCCTTACCCGCACCCATCAAATTCCACCTCACCTGTGCCCATCAAATACAGTCCCACCTGTGCCCATCAAATACAGTCCCACCTGTGCCCATCAAATACTGTCCCACCTGTGCCCATCAAATACTGTCCCACCTGTGCCCATCAAATACAGTCCCACCTGTGCCCATCAAATACTGTCCCACCTGTGCCCATCAAATACTGTCCCACCTGTGCCCATCAAATACAGTCCCACCTGTGCCCATCAAATACAGCCACACTCGCGTCCATCAAATACAGCCACACCCGCGTCCATCAAATACAGCCACACCCGCGTCCATCAAATACAGCCACACCCACATCCATCAAATACAGCCCCCCCTGCGTCCATCAAATACAGCCACACTCGCGTCCATCAAATACAGCCCCCCCCCCCCCTGCGTCCGTCAAATACAGCCACACTCGCGTACAAATACAGCCCCCCCTGCGTCCATCAAATACAGCCACACCCGCGTCCGATCAATCACATCAGTGTCAATTAATGCAAATCAAGCTCTGGGGGGGAGGGGGCAGATATTTTAATATACACACATACATTTAATTTTTTTTTATTGTTATCACATACACAAAAATGTTACTTTACTCACCAGTCACCACACCAACTTGAAAGGTGAACCCTGTGGTGGCTGCCTGCCCTCGCTCACACCTCTGCTGTTGTACAGTGGCACTGGCAGGGTGCCTCTTCAATGCTCCACCTCACCTGTCCCCCCCAAGCCCGGGAACCGCCAGTACTAATAATCCCATGATGCATCGCGCGGCATCAGGCTCCACACACTGTGACTGACAGGACTCAGGAGAGGTGGGGGGGGGGGCGCTGTGCTGCGGACTGTACACATCCTCTTGTCACACACAGACTGTCAGTCATTGTGGACACTGGACAGAGAGAGAGAGAGCTGAGAAGGGAGGGGCTGCTGCTGCCTCATGTCAGTCGGCTCTTTCTCCTGAAAAGGAGGATCATTGATTGCTGGACACGGACGGACCTTTGAGGACACAGGAGATGAGATGATCACAGTATTGTATGCACACTAAACAGCGTAGGGCGCCCAGGCTGGGGGGGGAGGCGAGTGCGGGACCTGCTCATGTCAGTCAGACACACTCAGAGCAGAGAACTGGAGCCGCGCGGGGGTCTGCCTAGCAGCGCTGCTTGACATGTCAGGGCTCAGGACGCTGCCGCCAGCCAGCATTTTGTGGAGGACAGTGCGGAGGTAATAGCGTTCGGGCGCTCCTAGGCGACAGTGCGCTCTAGGCGGTCGCCTAATCCGCCTAGTGGTAGCGCCGGCCCTGACCAGAAATGTACGATTGTGGCGTCGTACAGTTTAGCTGCTTCGTCGAATCTTCTTAGAACATTAGAACATTCAACAGACACCATAAGCCTTCAATGACAGATTCGACCTTATTTCATTTGGATTTTTGGATGAAGGCATTTCTTAACTAAACAAAATAAATAAAAACGAAAACGGACGAAAAAGAAAATCCGCAAAAAAACATGTCTTGTTCTGGCGCCTCCCTCCTGGTAAGACAAGGTGAATTACAGGTGGGGTTTATGGTGTAATTGGATGTCATTATTTACCAAAATTATGATTATGTGTATTCAAAAAATGTACTTTATAAATAACATGTATATGTTCCCTTTCTATTTTCTAGTCACAAGACAAACTGTTTATATGCCATCCGATTACAAAAATCTCCTGAAGAAGCGGCTAATATAAACCTGCAAAACATGTAGAGCACCTAAATTATATATGGATGGTTTTTATATTCTATTTGTAAAGATAGGATGTACAAAACATTTTTTGCTGTTTGGCATGATCTATTCTTATTCTGTAAATATGTGATTATTTATATTTTTTGTAATACATTTTGTAATTATTCTAAACTTGACTGTTTTAAGGGGAGTTCCAGACATTATTTATGTTTATTAAAAGTCAGCAGCTACAAACAAATGTAGCTGCTGGCTTTTAATAAACAGACACTTACCTGTTCCACCGTCCTCCATTGTAACTGTGGGCACCCGGCCCGTGACAGCTTTCGGCTTCACGGCCGAGCACTCACTGCGCATGCGCGAACGGCGCAGTGCTCCCTGAGTGAGTGACCGCCTACAGGTAGGGGCCACTGTAGGCGTTATGACGTATTGACTAAGCGGTCCCTGGGTGGAAGGAGGAAATGAGACAGGAAGTCCCACTCCTATTGAAGCCCCCATTACCCCCCCAAAAAAATTACATGCCAAATGTGGTATGTAAGGGGGTAAGGAGTGGATTAAGCGGAAGTTCCACTTTCTATCTACATATTGATGGGACGAAGGTACCACAGATAATCTTTTCTACATTTATGGCACTTCTTTATGGTGTTTGTGTATATATATATATATATATATATATATATATATATATATATATAAAACATACTTCATGTGCGGACATGCTAAAGAGATGGTCAGAGACTGCAGACATAGTACAAGAGATGTTCAGAACCTGCGGACATGATACAAGAGATGACCAGAGACTGGGTACATGATAAAAGAGATGGTCAGAGACTGCAGACATAGTACAGGAGATGGTCAGAGACTGCAGACATAGTACAGGAGACGGTCAGAGACTGCAGACATAGTACAGGAGACGGTCAGAGACTGCGGACATGGTACAGGACATGGTCAGAGACTGCAGACGTGATGGTACAAGAGATGGTCAGAGACTGCAAACTTGATACAAGAGATAGTCAGAGACTGCGGACATGATACAAGAGGTGGTTGGAGACTGAAACAGGATACAAGAGGTGGTGAGAGACTGTGGACATGTTACAAGAGATTGTCAGAGACTGCGGACATGATACAAGAGAGAGTCGGAGACTGTGGACATGATAGAAGAGCACTAGCGTGGCCGGAGAGCACAAGGGGAGCACAGAGCACTGGAGGAGCCAAAGAGCACATGGGGGGCTGGAGAGCATTGCAGGGGAGCTGGAGAGCCCCAGGGGGGTCAGAGGGGATGGGGGGTAGAGCGCACTGGAATGGCAGGTAGAACCAGGGGGGTGGAGAGAACGGGGGGCAGAGACCACTGGCGGAGCGGAAGATCACTGGGGGCGAACTGGAGACCATAGCGGAGGGGGGCAAAGAGCACTGGGGGAAAAAGGAAGAGCACTGGGGGGGAACAGGAGAGCACTGGGGGGCCCAGCAAAAGAAGTTAGTATAGGAGAAGTAGTGGGGGCAGCTGCATATAGAGGAATTGATTTTTCCATATTCCTCCTGAAGCTGCTGAGTGCCTGATTCTCCTTCTTTCCCTCTTGCAGGAATTCAGCGGCTACAGAAGGAATATGGAAAAATCAATTTCTCTATATGCAGCATCAGGCAATGCGATTCATTTTAAATCCTTCCCCTTCACGGTCATGGGGTAACTAGGTAGTTTCCACCCACCTCGGCACGGTTGAAGGAGCAGCCCAGCTACTGCAGCAGCTTTCACCTCATAGACATGCTGCCAGGCCCTGACTGGCCATAGGGCATACCGGGAAAATGCCCGGTGGGCCGCGGCGGCCCGCAGACGGCCCACGAATGGCCCCCGGCAGCTATGAAGCCTCACTGTGCCCATCAAATGCAGCCACTGGGCCCATCAAATGCTGCTATTGGGCCATCAATTGTCATCACTGTGCCATGCCATCAAACGCAGCCACTGTGCCATGCCATCAAACACAGCCACTGTGCCATCAATTGTCACCACCGTGCCATGCCAACAAACGCAGCCACAGTGCCATCAATTGTCACCACCGTGCCATGCCAACAAACGCAGCCACAGTGCCATCAATTGTCACCACTGTGCCATGCCAACAAACGCAGCCACTGTGCCATCAATTGTCACCACTGTGCCATGCCATCAAATGCAGCCACTGTGCCATGCCATCAAACGCAGCCACTGTGCCATCAATTGTCACCACTGTGCCATGCCATCAAAAACAGCCACTGTGCCATCAATTGTCACCACTGTGCCATGCCATCAAACGCAGCCACTGTGCCCTTTAATTGTCGCCACTGTGCCAATTGATGCCGCTGTGCCCTTTAATTGTTGCCACTGTGCCCATTGTCGCCACTGTTCCCATTGATGCCAGTGTTCCCATTGATGTCAGTGTGCCCATTGATGCCAGTGTGCCCATTGATGCCACTGTGCTCATTGTCGCCACTGTGCCAGAGGGGGCAGCTGAGCCAGAAGGAGCGGCGCTCCGGCGCCCTTTATAGATGCACTGCCACTGTCTATCTATCTATCTTATTTCTTTCTATCTATCTATCTATCTATCTATCTATCTATCTATCTGTCTATCTATCCATCTTCCCTTCTTGCTTTCTATCTTTATCTTTCTTTCTATCTATCTATCTATCTATCTATCTATCTATCTATCTATCTATCTATCTATCTATCTATCTATCTTCCTTCCCTTCTTTCTTTCTATATTATTCATTCTTTCTTTATCCATCTTCCTTTCTTTTCTATCTATCTATCTATCTATCTATCTATCTATCTATCTATCTATCTATCTATCTTCCTTTCTTCCCTTCTTTCTATATTTATCTATCTTTATTTCTTTATTGATCTTCCTTCCCTTCTTTCTATCTATCTTTATCGATCTTCTCTTCTTGCTTTCTATCTTTATCTATCTTTCTATCTTCCTTCCCTTCTTTCTTTCTATATTATTAATTCTTTCTTTATCCATCTTCCTTCCTTTCTATCTATCTATACAGTGCAGAAAATAAGTATTTGAACACCCTGCTATTTTGCAAGTTCTCCCACTTGGAAATCATGGAGGGGTCTGAAATTGTCATCGTAGGTGCATGTCCACTGTGAGAGACATAATCAAAAAAAAAATTCCAGAAATCACAATGTATGATTTTTTTTAACTATTTATTTGTATGATACAGCTGCAAAGAAGTATTTGAACACCTGTCTATCAGCTAGAATTCTGACCCTCAAAGACCTGTTAGTCTGCCTTTAAAATGTCCACCTCCACTCCATTTATTATCCTAAATTAGATGCACCTGTTTGAGGTCATTAGCTGCATAAAGACACCTGTCCACCCCATACAATCAGTAAGAATCCAACTACTAACATGGCCAAGACCAAAGAGCTGTCCAAAGACACTAGAGACAAAATTGTACACCTCCACAAGGCTGGAAAGGGCTACGGGGAAATTGCCAAGCAGCTTGGTGAAAAAAGGTCCACTGTTGGAGCAATCATTAGAAAATGGAAGAAGCTAAACATGACTGTCAATCCCCCTCGGACTGGGGCTCCAGGCAAAATCTCACCTCATGGGGTCTCAATGATCCTAATAAAGGTGAGAAATCAGCCCAGGACTACACGGGAGGAGCTGGTCAATGACCTGAAAAGAGCTGGGACCACCGTTTCCAAGGTTACTGTTGGTAATACACTAAGACGTCATGGTATGAAATCATGCATGGCACGGAAGGTTCCCCTGCTTAAACCAGCACATGTCAAGGCCCGTCTTAAGTTTGTCAATGACCATTTGGATGATCCAGAGGAGTCATGGGAGAAAGTCATGTGGTCAGATGAGACCAAAATAGTACTTTTTGGTCATAATTCCACTAACCGTGTTTGGAGGAAGAAGAATGATGAGTACCATCCCAAGAACACCATCCCTACTGTGAAGCATGGGGGTGGTAGCATCATGCTTTGGGGGTGTTTTTCTGCACATGGGACAGGGTGACTGCACTGTATTAAGGAGAGGATGACCGGGGCCATGTATTGCGAGATTTTGGGCAACAACCTCCTTCCCTCAGTTAGATCTTTGAAGATGGGTCGAGGCTGGGTCTTCCAACATGACAATGACCCGAAGCACACAGCCAGGATAACCAAGGAGTGGCTCTGTAAGAAGCATATCAAGGTTCTGGCGTGGCCTAGCCAGTCTCCAGACCTAAACCCAATAGAGAATCTTTGGAGGGAGCTCAAACTCTGTGTTTCTCAGTGACAGCCCAGAAACCTGACTGATCTAGAGAAGATCTGTGTGGAGGAGTGGGCCAAAATCCCTCCTCCAGTGTGTGCAAACCTGGTGAAAAACTACAAGAAACGTTTGACCTCTGTAATTGCAAACAAAGGCTACTGTACCAAATATTAACATTGATTTTCTCAGGTGTTCAAATACTTATTTGCAGCTGTATCATACAAATAAATAGTTAAAAAAATCATACATTGTGATTCCTGGAATTTTTTTTTGGATTATGTCTCTCACAGTGGACATGCACCTACGATGACAATTTCAGACCCCTCCATGATTTCCAAGTGGGAGAACTTGCAAAATAGCAGGGTGTTCAAATACTTATTTTCTGCACTGTATCTATTTATCTATCTTCCTTCCCTTCTTTCTTTCTTTATCTTCCTTCCTTCCTTCCTTCCTTTTTATCTATCTATATCTATCTATCTTCCTTCCTCCCCTTATTTCTTTCTATATTTAATCTTTCTTTATCTTCCTTCCCTTCTTTCTATCTGTATCTATCTTTTTTATCTATCTATCTATCTATCTATCTATCTATCTATCTATCTATCTATCTATCTATATATCTATCCATCTTTCTATCTTAATCTTTCAATCTATCTTTCTTTATCTCACCCCACATCCCGTCATTAACCCCAGCTGTGCCCCCCCTGGGCTTCTCTGTCTAAAAAGCCCGGGCCTATTTTTTGTCCCAGTCCGGGCCTGCATGCTGCCCAGCCGTGCCGGACTGACACCCCCCCAAATGTGGCACCTGGGGCGGACCGCCCCCCACACCCCCGTTGGTACGCCACTGCCTGCCACTTCTTGCATACTTCACAGGCCAGTCATGCAGGACAAGGCTCCTAATGGGAACAGTGTTCCTGCTGTGGAAAAAGTACAGGAACGCCATTCCCATGCATTCCTGCAGCACTCAAGCCCTGTTCCAGCTGCATTTTGCGTTTTTCAATACATGCTTTTGATCCATTAAAGTCTACGGAACCAAAAACCAGAAAAAAAAGTCCCTGGTCCTTTCCATGAAATGCATTTAACGTGACCCATTGGAAACCATGTTTCTGCGTAATTAAAAACGCACTGAAAAATTCACAGGTGTGAACCAGGTCTAAGTGATGGAACTAACTAATAATTTAATATAACCCTAAATGCGCCCTATGTCTTTTTTTTTTATTTTTTGTGTTAACACTGGCTTCGGTTATTTCAAAATACAAACGCCTACTCTTTTTAAATTTTAATAGCCGATAAAGGCTTCTTCTAAAAACAGGATTTCCCAAAGCGATATGAATTATTTACACTGTCATTAATTATCAAGAATGGTAAGCGGCGGTAATGGTGGGCGATTGTTTATTTAAAGAAATTAGATTGTTCTCCGGAGATGAAAAGTTTATTTCTTACACAGAATTTCCACAACAGAGCTTGCTATAAAGATGTGACTTTTAATCCTTTCTCTGATCTCAGTAATATGTTCATGATTACAATGTGATCTTCTGATAAACATAATGCTTTCCCAGCATTACCCAAATCAAACCCCAAAAGAGCCATGAATAGCTATGTTTTCAGCAATTATAAATGATGTTCTTGATTAAAGCTGATCTCCAGCCTAACCTTCAGTCTTGCACAGTTGTACAGGCATCACTTTGTGTTGCTATGGCTATTTTAGTGATTTTGTAGCATAAATATAAGTAGAAGCTAGGCTTTTCATATTTATAAGCTAATTAACTTGTTGGACTGGTTCATTTACTATGGCTATTTTAGTGATTTTTGTAGCATATGTAGTGCCCTACTCCTGATGACCAGGCGCCTTGTTAAATTTAGTGGGTGTCTGAGCTGATAATTGGCTCAGACTTTGATGACTGATACAAAATCAGCCTCTGTTCTGGCTGTGGTTGTGCTTGGAGGGATTTTCCCACTGTTGCCTGTATAGGTGATGCCACCACTGGCCAATGTTGGAACTCAGGCAGGCTGCGGTGCATTGGGTGTCCTTTCCCGAGAGCAGCCCAGGGGAGTGGTCTGGCTGGCTATGCTGGGGAAGGATATTTAAGGGACAGACGCCGTGCTGTGAGAGACTCTATTTTGAGGCCCTTCTGGTTCGAGGTCTGCGATGGTCATTTAGCCTCAGGGCCTTGTTGGCCCAAGGCTGTACCAAGGATTACTATTACAACAAAACATCATCAGTAGGGTAAAACTAACCTGTCTCACGGAGGTCTAATCCCAGCTCACGTTCCCTATTAGTGGGTGAACAATCCAACGCTTGGTGAATTCTGCCAAGTAGGCCCAGCCATCCTGACTGGGGCCTATGATTTCAAGTGATCCTGAGCTGTCCGTCTCACGAGAGGAAGCTACTTAATGGAGGAAACCAGGGGAGGACCTGCCCAGGATGGGACCAAGCAGAAAGCTGATGTCTCAGGATAGGCCTGGTGACTCTATTAAGGGATGATCTACAATCCATGTTACCCTATAGTTTCGCTGGGTCGGCTTAAAGGCTCTAATACTGTAAGGCTGGATATCCGGGTACCAAATCCTGTGTCAGAGGATTCCGGACTGTTCACTTTTGCTTGCAACTAGTCTATGGCAGAGACTGTTACTGATCATTGTTTGTGCTTCATTCCGGCTGCTAGGCCAAGTGAGAGCGGCCTATCCGGGTGAGCAATACCCACTCGAGAGGAAGTGGTGAGTGACTTTTTTGTGACTTTGAAGTTTTCCCCAGTGATATGTACTATGCGCCTGAACCTTCCACTGCTCCTTCATCCTTCTTGCAAGTTATGGGAAAAACAGCTAAAGGTTTTACAACCTTTATGGGTATTGGAGTTCTTTACAGACTTTCTTCCCCTAGACAACGAATGTTGAAGTAATGTACAAGGCCCAAATCTAATCCAGCAGCTCCTACGGGGGTAGTGCTACACATTTATATGTAGAAGCTGGGCTTTTCCTAATCATACACTAATTAACTTGTTGGACTGGTTCATTTGCTATGGCTATTTTAGTGATTTTTGTAGCATAAATATAATTAGAAGCTGGGCTTTTCCCATTAATAAGCTAATTAACTTGTTGGACTGGTTCATCTGCTATTGCTATTTTAGTCCTTGTTGTAGCATAAATATTAGTAGTAGCTGGACTTTTCTATTCATATGCTTATTAACTTGTTGGGCTAGATCATGATGCTCCGGCAACAGGAAATGCCGTTGGCAGGAAGTAGGGGGAGGGAACAATGGATTTGAACACAGTCACATGCTAAGGACACAAAGGAAGCATTTTTTTTTCAGGACTCCAAGAAGCAAGAAACAATTATGGAAGTGATTCTAGATGATGACCCCATCATAAAGAAAGACTGAAAAAAGGAACGTTACCTGGGGGGATAACACTAAATCTACAATCCAAGTAACTTTTTAGTGTATCCCTGTTGCATCCATGCTAATGTTCCTAGTGAAGATAGATAGCTTGTGTGCATGTATATTGTATGCATTATTTGCGATACTTTGTATGCTGTAAATTGTTTTCCTACATTTGTATGTGCAGCAAGTTTTGTTTAGTAAATCATTAAGTTTTTATGCTTCCTTGCTTTTACAGCAAAGGACCCTAAAAGATGCAGAGCAAATACTCTCCTGTACTGAAACTGCTTCAGAAGGCCACAGCAAGTTGGATAGAGCCTACTTCATCTCCTGGCTGCAGAACATCCAGCATCGTATAGCTCTTTCCTTCCCTGCCTGACTCCCCCCCCCCCCTTTGCATTCACTTGATTCCAGTTATGTTGATCGTGGAGGCTCAGCATTGTCTGCATAAAAAAATAAAGCCTTTCTTAGAATGCCCATTCCTCCTGACTGAGACCCAACCATGAAAGCATATTGATTGTTGCAAAACTCCTCCTCCCAGGAGCCAGTCCACAGCTTGCATCAGGGTTGAGGTCTTAGGGTGTGATGTTTTCAAGAATCATCCTGAAGCCCCCCCCCCCATGAGCAATGATCTACATTGTTGCATAAAAAAGCACAGAGACTGGGTATAAAATGAGATATGTCATGAATATGGAAAGATTTTATGAAAAAAAAAATATTTAGCATGTTAGTGGAGGATTTAGAAAAGACTAAATACAAATTTGAAAGTGGTGGCAAACTGAGAAGGTTAACAGTGGATGAGAAGACAACAGCACAACTAATACCCGTTAAATATTGCCTTCCCATTGCTTTAGTATGACCCAGAAACATTTTCTAAACCAGGGGTAGGGGTAGGTAACCTCGGCCCTCCAGCTGTGGTGAAACTACAAATCCCATCATGCACCTGCCTCTAGGAGTCATGCCTTTGATTTTCAGGGTCTTGCAATGTCTCATGGGACTTACTTTCACCACAGCTGGAGGAAGAAGGTTGTCTACCCCTGATCTAAACACATGTATCCACACAGCTCTAACTCATTTTTCCCATGTTGTTTCTCCCCTGCCGAGTGCCCCCATTAGCAAGCCTCTTGCTATAGGGGCACTTAAGCAGGCTTGCTCTTGAGTCCCGCTCTGTGTGTCCATACACACACACACACACACACACAGAGCATGGCTAGCCCCTCCCTCCTGCTCTCTCCTCATTAGCTCACTGCCAATGTGAGCCAATACGGAGAGAAAGACCCTGGAGAGCCATTGTTCTCATGCACATCACTGGATTGAGATGGGGCTCAGGTATGTATAAATAGCACCCATAGAAATAAATATACAGGTCTGAAAGGGCTATAAATCACTGCATTCATCAACTGGAACCCCCAAAGCAATCTTAAGGCTGCATTCACACCTTAGCATAGGCGATTTGCAGCGACAAAGCGCGGCGTTTTTTACCACGATTTTGTACAGGTCATTGTCACCAATGTAAAACACCAAAGCCGCCCGACAAAAAAGGGTTCGGGACTTGTTTGAGCTTCACAATGTCCAAAGGGAAATAATGTATTTCTTTCCCTCTAGCATTTTTGCACGTTGCGCTTCAGGGGACAAAATGCTTAGGTGTGAATGCAGCCTAAAGGTGTTGTAAACCCTCGGGGTTGGCTTAACCACTTGCCGACCAGCCGCCGCAGTAATACGGCGGCAGGTCGGCACGGGTGCGCGAGAGCCCGTAGCTCTACGTCGCGCCTTTCGCGGCCACTAGGGGCCGCGTGCGCGCCGCCGGCGGCCCGCGCGCGCGCCCCCCGCTCGCCCCCGAGTCCCGTGCGTGTGCCTGGCGGGCACGATCGCCGCCGGGCACACGCGATCGCTCGTTACAGAGCGGGGAACGGGAGCTGTGTGTGAAAACACACAGCGCTCGTTCCTGTCAGCAGGGGAAACGCTGATTTTCTGTTCATACAATGTATGAACAGAAGATCAGTGATTCCCCCTAGTAAGTCCTCCCCCCATACAGTTAGAACACAAATAGGAACACACTTAACCCCTTCCCCGCCCCCTAGTGTTAACCCCTACACTGCCAATGGCATTTTTATAGTAATCCAATTCCTTTTTTATAGCATTGATCGCTAAAAAAATGCCAATGGTCCCAAAAATGTGTCAAAAGTGTCCGAAGTGTCCGCCATAATATCGCAGTACCGAAAAAAAACGCTGATCGCCGCCATTACTAGTAAAAAAAATAATAATAATAAAAATGCCATAAAACTACCCCCTATTTTGTAAACGCTATAACTTTTGCGCAAACCAATCAATAAACGCTAATTGCGATTTTTTTTTACGAAAAATATGTAGAAGAATACGTATCGGCCTAAGCTGAGGAAAAAATATTTTTTTTTATATATTTTTGGGGGATATTTATTATAGAAAAAAGTAAAAAATATTGCATTTTTTTCAAAATAGTCGCTCTGTTTTTGTTTATAGCGCAAAAAATAAAAACCGCAGAGATGATCAAATACCACCAAAAGAAAGCTCTATTTGTGGGAAAAAAAGGACGCCAATTTTGTTTGGGAGCCACGTCGCACGACCGCGCAATTGTCAGTTAAAGCGACGCAGTGCCGAATCGCAAAAAGTGCTCTGGTCTTTGGACAGCAATATGGTCCGGGGCTGAAGTGGTTAATGCATTCTATGCATTGAGGTGAACCTCCTGTGATGCAGCTGCCCACCAGAGCCCCGCTTTTACTTACCTGAACACGGTCTTTCCAGTGATGGGCACTAGCACACCAGCTCCAGCCGGTGTCTCTGGTCCTGATTGGATATATTGATATCAGCGCTGGGGGGTGGGGCTTAGTCACGGCTGTCTGTGTCAATGGACGCAGCAGCAGGACACAGGAGCCTGCCTGCACGAGTGCCCCTCACTCGATGAGGATGAGCCAGGAGAGACCCGATAAGAGGAGGATTGGGGCCACTCTGAACAAAACCAACTGCACAGAGAAGCAATGGTTTTTGCGCCTCCTCTTCTGGGGTCCCTCCTTGGTGCTCCTAGTCCCTCCCTCCTGTTGAGTGCCCCCACAGCGAGCAGCCGAGCCCAGCCACAGTTCCATGTGTCCATTCAGACACAAAGCCACGGTTCGCCCTGCCCCCTCTATTTCCTGATTGGCTAGCTGACTTTGATTGACAGCAGCGGGAGCTAATGGCCATGCTGCTGTGTCTTAGCCAGTCAGGAGGGCTGAGTCACTCGTTCACATCACTGGACAGAGATGGGGCTTGGGTAAGTATTAGGGGGGCTGCTACACACACAAGTTGTTTTTTATCTTAATGCATAAAATGCATTAAGATAAAAAAAAAACCTTCTGCCTTTGCAACCACTTTAAAGACCAGAATGTAATGTGGCAGGTTCCCTTTAAATCCTCCTATATGGTGGCAGCAGGTTCTCTTTAAACCCTCAGATTTGGACTTCCCAACTTGTTTGCTAAATGGACTCACCCAAGAGAAAGAAGATGAAGCCTCCGATCTTGTAGTACGTTTTTTTTAAAGCGGAGGTTCACCCTAAATCAACTATCTGCCATTAGATCCAGCATACTGCTGACATGTGCAGTATGCTGGGTTTTTTTTTTGTGTACTTATCGTTTTATCGGGGATTTTTATCCGGCTCCGAATGGGGTTTCCTGCAGGGAATAGGCGTTCCTAAGACAAGCGGAGTTGATTGACGTGCTAGTAAAGCGCATCACGCCTTCCGAAAATAGCCGAAGTGACTCTCGGCAATTTAGGGCGCCTGCACAGTCAGCTCTACATGGCAGGCGCAGGCGCGTATAGTGCCGTAAACAGCTGAGTGTCACTTTGGCTATGTTCGGAAGGCGTGACGCGCTTTACTATCACGTCAATCAACTCCGCTTGTCTTAGGAACGCCTATTCCCTGTGGGGAATCAGCTCGGAGCCGGATAAGAAAGCCTGATAAAACGATAAGTACACAAAAAAAAACAGCATACTGCACATGTCAGCAGTATGCTGGATCTAATGGCAGATAGTTGATTTTCAGGGTGAACCTCCGCTTTAATAACATTTTTCTTTTCAACAGCAGCAAAAACACCCTCACATTCTAAAAATACTTCACCACTATTGATTTAAACCAACTTGCAGTTTGTGGCCCCAGACCGGGAGGAGACAACGCACTATTCCCAACGCGCATATTCCTGTAGAGAAGGCTGTATTTGTAAGTGGGTGCTGAAGTGACCACCGGCTGGAACTGTGTGTAGTCAGAGAGAGTAACCAGCACACCAAAATCTCCAAAAAATGATTCCAAAGCTTTAACCAGCGATCACATCATTACAGCAGAAAGCAACGTTTCTGAGCCACCCAGGGCCCCTTCATCAGGAACCTGACACATCATGCCTGGTGAAGGGATCCTCCAGTGCTGGAATGACGTGATCTCTGATTAAAGCTTTGGAATAATTTTTGGAGATCTTGAGATGACGTTGCTTGGCTCCACCCTACGGGTTACGCCACTAACCCACGTGGCTTCTTCAGGGTAGCTACTGGAAGTTGGTCTCAAAGGCAGCTATAGCTGGCAGCCCTGATCAATGTATTCTGACAACTGTTTGTCTCCCTATTGTCAGAATACAATACTTCAAACGGGAGTGATTCCCCCATCCGCATGGAGTGTGTGAATGGAGGAACTAAGCCTAATTTTTTTATTCAACCCGCTAGTTGAAAAAAACAAACAAATGACTCATGTATGGGCTGCCTTAGAGGAAATCTCTCTAATGGAGCCCCAGATAGGGGTAAAATCTGGCAGGGCCCCACCTTTCCCCAAATGTATTCAGAGCTAAAAAAATGGGTGTACAGTATTTTCCGGCATATAAGACGACTTTTTAACACAAGAAATTCTTCTTAAAAGTCGGGGGTCGTCTTCTACGCCGGTAACCTAACATGCAGACCGTGGCCATTCATTTTTCAAAAGCCGCGCCTCTTCCTCATGCTGTTCCGTGATAGGCGGAACACTCAGCTTCCCACCTGAGCCACTGTTCAGTGTTCCGCCTATTACGGATGCCCTCTCGTCCTCGGTCTTGGATGAGAGGGCATGCATGATAGGCAGAACACTGAACATAGTGTCTGCTGGGAAGCCGAGTGTTCCGCCTATCACAGAACAGCACGAGGAGGAGGCGCGGCTTTTGAAAAACGGTCGCCCGCGGTCTAACTGAGATTCTGCATGTTAGATATAAGGTAAGGGATCGTCGAAGCATGTAATGGTGGCACAGTCAGGCATGTAATGGTGGAACAGTCTGGCATGTAATGGTGGCACAGTGAGGCATGTAATGGTGGCACATCGAGGCATGTAATGGTGGCACAGTCTGGCATGTAATGGTGGCACATTGAGGCATGTAATGGTGGCACATCGAGGCATGTAATGGTGGCACATCGAGGCATGTAATGGTGGCACAGTCTGGCATGTAATGGTGGCACATTGAGGCATGTAATGGTGGCACATCGAGGCATGTAATGGTGGCACATCGAGGCATGTAATGGTGGCACAGTCTGGCATGTAATGGTGGCACAGTGAGGCCATGTACACACGATCAGTCCAAACTGATGAAAATGGACTGAAGTCCAGTTTCATTGGTCCAAACCGACCGTGTGTACAGCCCATCAGTCTGTTGTCCTTCAGTCCAAAGTTTTTAAACTTGCTTTAAAATCAGACTGATGGACGCCTGACCATTGGTCCAAACCGATCGTTAGTATGCAAAATCATCGGTTCAAAAACCCGCGCATGCTCAGAATCAACGTCGACGCATGCTTGGAAGCATTGAACTTCGTTTTTTTCAGCACGTCGTTGTGTTTTACGTCACAGCGTTCTGACACGATCGGTTTTTGAACTGATGGTGTGTACGCACATCAGACCATCAGTCTGTGAACCGATGAAAATGAACTTCAGTCCGTTTTCATCAGTTTGGACTGATCGTGTGTACAGGTGAGCACAGTGAGGGGAGACATGACAAGTAGGAAGGGGGTCGTCTTATACGGCGAGTATATCCAAAAACCAACATTTTAGCTGGAAAATTAGGGTGGCACAGTGAGGCATGTAATGGTGGCACAGTGAGGCATGTAATGGTGGCACAGTCTGGCATGTAATAGTGGCACAGTCTGGCATGTAATGGTGGCACAGTGAGGGGAAGGATGACTAGTAGAAAGGGGGTCGTCTTATACGGCGAGTATATCCAAAAATCAACATTTTAGCTGGAAAATTAGGGTGGCACAGTGAGGCATGTAATAGTGGCACAGTCTGGCATGTAATGGTGGCACAGTGAGGTGAGGCATGACTAGTAGGAAGGGGGTCGTCTTATACGGCGAGTATATCCAAAAACCAACATTTTTGCTGGAAAATTAGGGGGTCGTCTTATATGCCGGCAAATACGGCAGGTAACCTTTAATCTTGAACTAAAAATAGAACAGCTGTTTGTTTTTTGATAGAACACAACGCATGCCTAAAAATAAACAAAGGCGACTTTATCCTGTGAATCGCATGACAGAGAAACTCAGAGACACCCCAGTGCAAAGTTACCAGTTTATTGTTCATTAATAAATACAATGATCCCAATTGTGTATACACAATGTGCTCCTTCAGCCTCGACAAAGCTAGAAATCACAGTATTTTCTGCTCCAAAACACATTGAAAAAAAAAAATATATATATATATAGAACACTGGATACTATTGAGTAACATTGAAGACGGGGCTAAAGGTTTTCAAATCAACACATTTACAAAATAATAAGCGATGATTAGAAGTATTTTGCAGTGATAAAACATGAATTTATTAAAAAACGAATATTGAAGAGTTTCAGTTATCTTAAAAAGGTATTCAACAATTTGATATATTTTATTTATTTTTGTTTTGTTACTTCCAGATGACAAGGATTACATTTAAAAAAAAAAAAAAAAATCACAATAATAATTAGCAGCAATTAACAGTTAAAGATATTGGGCCAGATTCAGAGAGCCGTAACTCCTGTCTAACTAGTGTTAGACTGGAGTACTTTCAAATTACGCGCGTTTTTTAACTAGTCTGAAACCTCAAACCATGAATAGACGGCTGCGGGCTTCAATTCGACTGGATTACGTGTTCATACGCCTTCGGATCTACGCTGCAATAAAATTGCGGCCACTGGGTGGACTTCCCGTCGTTTTCCGCGTCGGGGTATGCTAATGAGCTTTTGCCGGCGATCCCCGAAATTACGATCTTTAATTGCAATCTCTTACGGCATCTTTAGTCATCTTTTTTTTGCGTAACACTAGACCAGCTTTTTGCTGGTATAATATTAGACAGCCCATGTTAAGTATGGCCGTCGTTCCCGCTTCAAATTTCAACGTTTGTTTTTATTTTTTACGTAAGTCGTCCGGGAATAGAAATGTTCGTAAACGACTCAACTCAAACAACGGATGACGTAACGACGTGATTTCGCTCAATGCACGGCGGAAAATTTCTGAACGGAGCATGCGCAGTTCGATCGCCGCGGGGACGCGCCTGATTTAAATGCTTCACGCCCCCTAATCGCGTATTTAGATTACGCGGCGAGAAATAGACTACGCCGCCGTATCGTACGGGCAAAAATCTACCAGAATTTGATGTAGAGCCTGGTAAAATACGGCAGCGTAGAGTATTTCGAATACGCTGCGCAAATTTACGTGTACCTGAATCTGGCCCATTGTTTATTAAACAGATTATCATCAGCACCAAAGCTCATTTTATCTTTTTCTCAATAGGAAATGGCAACCAAAATATATCATCTTAGTATTCAAACTACAAACTTGCTTTTTCTTGATCTGAATATTATATCATTATTTAATAATAATTTTTAACATTTCCATTATATATGTTTCAAATTTTTGGAAGGAAAAAAAACATTTTTTTGTTGCTTTAATAAACTGAAAAGCCTAGAAAATTTGCAATTAAAAAACAAAAAATCCCAAATTTTAAGAAAAAATCATATATTATAATTATATAGGAAACAGCCAGAAGCCAGTGGTTATCGTAAAAACTATTTTGTTTTCTACTATTTATAAACTATCAAAATAGATTTTAAATGAACACTTTTATAAATATTTTAATTGCATATTTACATTTTTTGCGATATATCACGTCCTGCAGCCTATTGTGTGTCTTACATCTATTGGAGTCTAATGGCATCAAAGTTAAAGACAAAATCTAGTACTGTAATTAAACTATTGCCAAAATACTTTTTTGCATTTGAAAGAAATTTTGTTATATTTTTTTATTTTTATTATTTTGTTACCCCTTTTTCCAGCCTGTCACAGCTCTAAAGTCCTCTTGCTGGCAACGGCTGGCCTAGCTAATAAAAAATTGAGTGTGACAGTGTGATCCCAAAATTAAATCTATAAAAGTGAGAATAAAGAGGTAATTCCGTATTAGAGAAAAAAAAAAAAGACGCAAAAAAAATTAAATAAAAAATACAGTGCCAATGTGACAATATTTTTTAAAGTGTCCTGATACATTTTCTAATAACAGGAGTCCTCCTTTAAAATTAATCAAAAGCTGTTACAATTTACTTTGCATAGAATGGAAAATTATTAGAATGTTGTCTTTTTTCCTACCGTTTGTACCCCATTGGTGGGATTATTCCCTTTCTTCCTGACTCCTTCTGCCACAAATACAACCTAGCAAAGGTTCTAACCATTTTTTTGTGCTATCAAAAAAATTACATCTCAAATATCAATATATTTTTGGGGCAACACCACAACACGAAAAAAATTAAAATAAAAAAAACTTAATGGAATGAGCGTGGTGGCTACTAATGGCTAGTACTTGGGATGACTGCCTTTCAAAACAATCTTTGGTCCTCATAGCTCTGTTTATAAGAGTGAACATAAAACTTAACCTCTTGGTGGGGTCTGAGACCTCCCATTGGTTAAAGTCAGGTTAATATGTACAGTTGGCAGATTAGATTTCATCGGTGCAAATTGAGCCCGGTGGAAATGGGGGGGGGGGGGGAGGGTTGGGGTTTAACAGGAGACCTCCATGGATTTAACATTGTTGTGGTCGTCCATTCTGGTGTCTGTGTGAGAGCGTCCCCGGTTCCCTTCTCCTGTCTGCGCTCGGCTGCGATTGCCTTCCCCGGTGTGGGAGCGGCTGCGTGAGCCCTCGTTGGTGTGAGACCGGCTCCTATTTCCATCCATGGAGGAGACGCTGGCGCCAGAGTTTGTTCGGGATCTCATCAGCCTAGTCATGCTGGCTGCAGGCACTGTGAAAGAGATTTTAAAAATGAACTCTTAATGTAGATCATAACATGCATTTAAAATACAGTTGAACCTCGGATTACGAGCATAATTCATTCCAGGAGTATGCTCATAATCCAAAGTACTCGCATATCAAAGCGAGTTTTCCCACTGAAGTCAATGCAAACGAAAATAATTTGTTCCGCATTGACTTCAATGGGGTGCAATACCGAATGCGGACAGAGGTTGGGGGGGGGGGGGGGGGGGCGCCAGAGAGCACCGAAAATGGCCGAAAAGGCCCGAGGACACTTTGGCTTGTTTCCTATGCCCCTGTACCTCAGGTCAAATGAAGTACTGCAGGCCTATTTTCAGCTCTGCTCAGCTTCTGCGCCCCCGTACCTCAGGCCAAATGAGGTACTGCCCGCTATTTAGCTTGAATTCTGCCTGTCTTGCGAGTCAACACTCGCAAACCAAGTCATAATAAAAAAAAAAATTGTTTGCAAATTAAAATGCTCTCAAACCAAGTTACTCTTAAAACAAGGTTCCACTGTATGTGCATACCTGTCTCATACTCAACCCAGATGCCCATAGCAGTACAGAAATCTACTACAGTAGGTCTTACAAAGTACTGGCTTTCAACACTTATTTTATTATATTCATATGAATTTTCAGTAAGTACACATTCAGAGATATTTTGTTAACATTGAGTCAGGAACTGGATCATCTGCTGGTGGCACTGTGCTTCCCAGAGCGGAAGGTTGCAATTCCAGTGTCCACCAGCAGGTGTCTCCTAGCAGCCAGAAGATCCCAGTAATCAGTTGCCACCTGATGATGGCTGCTGGGTAGGAATGAGGCTGAACACCCCCCCCCCCGTTCGGTTCACACCAGAACCTGCGAACAGACCAAACATGAACTTTAGAACCCCGTTGAAGTCTATGGGACTCGAACGTTTGAAATCTAAAGTGCTAATTTTAAAGGCTAAATATGAAAGCTATTGTCCTAAAAAGTGTTTGGTCACCTGGGTCCTGCCCCAGGGGACATGTATCAATGCAAAAAAAAGTTTTAAAAACTTCAGTTTTTTCGGGAGAAGTGAATTTAATAATGAAAGTGAAACAATAAAAGTGAAATATTCCTTTAAATTTTGTACCTAGGGGAGGGGGAGGTTATAGTACGCCTGTGAAATAGCGCATGTTTCCGGTCCTTAAAACTGTCTCTGCACAAAGTGTCATTTCTGAAGGAAAAAAAGTCATTTAAAATCACTCGTGGCTATAATGAATTATGGGCTCCCGAAAAAGTCATTCATAAAAAAAAAAAAAAAGTGGGGGTCCCCCCCAAATTCAATTACCAGGCCCTTCAGGTCTGGTATGGATATTAAGGGGAACCCTGCCAACAATTTAAAAAAAATTACGTGGGGTTCCCCCAAAAATCCAGGCTGCAGAAAAGAGGGGGGACGAAACCTAAACCATACCAGGCCACATGCCCTCAACATTGGTAGGATGCTTTGGGGGTCTGTAACCCCTCAAAGCACAACCCCACAACCCTTGGCCGGTGGTTAAAAACCTTTAACAAAGGGGACCCCCAGATCCCGGTTCCCTCTATGTGAATTGGTAATGGGGTACATTGTACCTCTACCATTTCACTAAGAAAGTGTAAAGAATTTTAAAAATAAAACACACACACCGTGGAAAAAAGTCCTTTATAGAAAAAAATAATCCAGCGGTGGTAATCCACTCTTGGTCCCCGCGCCAACGTTGTCGGTATCCTGCGACAGGTGAACTTCTCTCAACCGGGTCCAGTGATGAGAAGATCTCTTCATCCAGGTCCGGGATCCAGAGCGCACGAATCTCCGGCCACTTGTCTCCACCAGAGACAGCCCGGCAAATGGCGCCGCTTGAGCCAGTGACAGCTCTATATATAGGTGAGGCGGGGCCAATCCTCACCTGACCCCGCCCCCTGACGCAAGGGAGAGCCTGGGCTTCCCCAGTGACATCGTCAGAGGGGGACGGGTCATACACACTGTCAGACTAAATTCCGACCGTCCAAAACGAGGTGACGTAAAACACTACGACGAGCCGAGAAAAATAAGGCATGGCACAGTGGCGACAATTGATGGCATGGCACAGTGGCTGCATTTGATGGGCACAGTGAGGCTGCAATTGTTTTTTTTTTGCCCCCCCCAAAAAATTTTGAGCACCAGCCACCACTGCTCAGTTGCAAGAAGAGAAGACAGCAGATAAACAGGTACTACTTATGTAGGATGATTTGTTTCATCTCTGTCATCTCATTACCTGAGGCCACTCACTTCACTGGGTATATGAAGGGTTTACATCCACTTTATCCTAACCAAGAATAGATAGTTTCCAATAAGGTTGGACTCACAAATAAACAAAACAATTG
The DNA here is from genome assembly GCA_029574335.1 of Rana kukunoris. Classification (NCBI taxonomy): domain Eukaryota; kingdom Metazoa; phylum Chordata; class Amphibia; order Anura; family Ranidae; genus Rana; species Rana kukunoris. The sequence continues at coordinate 464,844,497 of CM056053.1, read as the reverse complement.
ATAAAGTTCAAGTTTATATCTGCCTGGAATTCAGCCTTAGAACAATCTCCTTCAAACATAGATACAAAAAAATATGACTACAAAACATTTTTTTTAATAAAAACATTACTTACTGTAGCCCATGCCTTGGACAAAGTATTTAAAGGCTTCGGTAAGCTTTGCCGGCTAAAAAAAAAGAAATAAAAAAATAATTAATAATTTTACTAGTTAACACCTTTATCTTAAAAGAGACAGTTGTAGGTTTTGTGGTGGCCTTGCATGTAGCATTATGATGTTGTAATCTGTATAATGAAGAATTACATCTTTTGGAAATTGAATGCATCAAAAAATAGTTGCAGATGTGAAATTTTATTTTTTTAAATATATAAATGCATTTTCATTCTGTATGCTTTGCCCACTGCAGCCAATGTCGTTGGCATCATACTAAAGCCGTGACTACATAATGATATTGGAGTATTAGAGGACATGGTGGGAACGCGGGAGGATAGAGCCCTGGAATAAGAGGTTGGAGTATATAATAGGATTTATAAATGACTAAAGTCCTGTACGCACGATCGGTCTATCCGATGAAAACGGACCAATGGATTTTTTCATCAGATATCCGATGAAGCTGACTTTCATCAGTCTTGCCTACACACCATCAGTTAAAAATCTGATCGTGTCCAACGCTGTGACGTAAAACACAACGACGTGCTGAGAAAAATGAAGTTCAATACTTCCGAGCATGCGTCAACTTGATTCTGAGCATGCATGGATTTTTGACCGATGTTTTTTTCTATTGGTTTTTTAACCATACGAAAATTCGCTATTGTTGGCGTCATGTCGAATCTCCTATCTATATCCAACAGTTGTAGCAACAAAAACGAAAATAAAGCATTTTTTATGTCGGATCTTTCGGATTTCGGATTCTGTACGTTCGTTTTCATTTGTTAAAACGATATGGAAAATACCGGAAATTCAGACGAAAACTAATGCACATGTCTATCATTTGTAAAGATGATGGGTATCTCTAGTTGTCTGTTTTCTAATGTAGAATAGTATTAATAATTTTGAAACACTGATTAATATTAAGATAGAGATTGCCTATCTGGAAGTTCTCCAAGACACAATCCATAAACAATCATTTCCATCCAAAAGGGATGGCTGATCCATGAAATTAATATTTCTTTGGTTGTGTCGAACATTTGTTTCCAACCACCTGAGGCCGCGTACACACGTACGAGAACCTCGACGGGTCAAACACATCGTTCCGCCCGTCGAGCCGTCGGGAAAGGCGCCGAGCCATGGTTCTCGATGGGCCATCGAGCAAATAGAGAACCTGCTCTCTATTTTGGCTCGACGGCTTGCTCGACGGGAAGCTCGGCGAAAACGTACACACGACCGAGTATCTCGGCAGAATATGGATCCCAGTGAGCTTCTCGCTGGATTCTGCCGAGGTTCTCGGTCGTGTGTATGGGGCCTTACGCTATTAAATCTATGTTGTTGTATAGGTATATGTTGTTGTATAGGTATATGTTGTCGTATAGATATAGGCTGTTGTATAGGTATATATTGTTGTATAGATGTAGGTTGTTGTATAGGTATATGTTGTCGTATAGATATAGGTTGTTGTATAGGCAGCCCTCAAAATTTCCACTCGCCTACTAGCATTTGGCGAGTGGATTTAAGCTGGGGGCGAGTGATGACAGGGCTACATGACCAATCTCCGCCTACACTTATAGTCCCGATGAGATTGGCAGTCGACTAGGAAAGGTGCATGCTCTGGAAAAGTAGTCTGGTGAGCCGCGCAGAGGCAGAGCAGTACACAGGAGCTCTCCTTACAATTCTCATTAAGCCATGGGACCTCACAGTATGACCTCTCTGAGCCTGCCCCTCCTCCGACCAATGTAGCTGGAGAGCAGAGAGCAGGGAGCAGAAAGTAATGAGTGAGGTGGAGGATTGCGAAAATTACCACTCCGGTGCAGCACTCACTATAAGTTTCCCTGACATGAGAGCAGCAGAAGCCTTCCAGTTTGTGCAGTTTTCGTTAGAGATAGATAGATAGATAGATAGATAGATAGATAGATAGATAGATAGATAGATAGATGATAGAAGTTGCAGAGGAGACAGCAAGAGAATGGGCCCAGTGCCCTGTCCCTCTGGTCTGCCCCCAGTGCCCTGTCCCATTTTGTTAAAGTTGTTGTTGGTAATATTTAATTTTGTAACTTGATTCTGCATAAAACATTTAAGAGTGTCATTCCATGAGATAATCTACCAGGGCGTGTTTACGGGTGCAATTAGGCGCAGGGCAGTGTATGAATTAGGTGGGGCAACTGGTGGCGAGTATCTCTTGAGGCCTGGCTAGTAGCTCAGGACTTGAAATTTTGAGCCCTGGATAGGTATATATTGTTGTATAGATGTAGGTTGTCGTATAGATATAGGTTGTTGTATAGATATAGGTTGTTGTATAGATATAGGTTGTTGTATAGTTATATGTTGTTGTTTATGTATATATTGTTGTATAGGTATATGTTGTTGTATGTTGTTGTATAATTAAATGTTGCTGGCGTTGTATGGACAGCATAACCAACATCTAATATTGATCTAAGTTACCTGAGCGACTTGGGGAAATCCTCCACAGTCTGACATCTGAGGAGAGAGAAAAGATGTCAGTAATACATTTTAAACAATCCAATACTTTAGCAGTAAAAATTGACCTGGAACATTATACTTGGTTTTGGATGAAGTGGGGGGAAGGGTTAGACACTGTCAGGTTCAAATTGCTGTCTGCATCCCTGCTGGGGGAGATTTTCCTAAAATCTTAGTATAGTAAGTGATGGGAAAACTCTGTAACGGGTACATGGAAAAAAAAAGTACACCATGAAGGCAACACCTTCCCGAAGATAACAACCTCAAGATTTACCACAAAAAAAGTGTCTAGAGTAGTCCCCCGAGAAGGTCATTTCTCTTGGCTGGAGCACACCACAAAAAGGCTTTGCATCTGAATGGCAGCAACTGACTTGAGTTACTCCAGTGGTCATCAACCCTGTCCTCAGGGCCCAACAGGCATGTTTTTTATTTTGCACTACCTTGGGATGATTCAGACCAGAATGCTGCAATCACTGACCAGCAAATGGTATCACCTGTGATGTATTTCAGTTATCTTGAAAACCTGGCCTGTTAGTGAGCCCTGAGGACAGGGTTGATGACCACTGAGTTATACACTCCACGAAAAATCATCCGAACGAACTTTTGAAAAACGAAAGTTCGGTAGTGAGCGCAAACAATAGTGCCATCATGCAATGACCGATAAATCGGTCAGTGGACATTAAAAAAAAAATGATTTTTTTTTTACATATATCTAGTGCAGAAAGTTTGGACGGGAAACACATTAACCTTCCGATTTATCGTTCATTCGGCAGAAACTTTCCAAACTTGTCCTTCGTTTTTTTGGGCTCAAAAACGTCCAAAAGTTTATCGATTTTGTGCCCATTAACTGTTCGAAAAACAAAAGATCTTTCTTAACGACCGAATGTCGGTCGAATTTTCGTATTGTGTATGGCCAGCATCACTCAGTCCTGGCTTATAATGATCCTCCACACCTGTGCACTCACACAGGCTGCAGGTGTAAGGGATGTCAAAATCAGGTACCCCATAAAAAAGGATTATAGTTTTGCTAATGGAGAAAGTAAAACAGAAATGGCATTTCTATTAAATCACCAGTAGATGGCAGAATAGAGTGAAAAGCCTGAATGACAGAAAGCACATTTTTATGGAACTATTGCTAATAGCAGGGGAACCAAAAAACTGACCCTGGTTTCTGGTGGGAACACAATAGCCGTTACTACCCAGTCTATCAGTCTCAAGATCATGTGTTTGTGTTATGGCAGGTAAGAAGGACCATATTTAAAGCTATAAAGAGGGTGAAAGTGATTTAATTTACATCCTTGTGATCAGTAAAGGCTGCTGTGTGATTAATTAACATATAAACACATGCAATTGTTTAATATTTTCTCAAAGGATGTTATTCCTGTATATGTGAATGTTGTTATTATAGATGTGTGTGTATTATTATGTATGAACATAATAGCAGTCGCTACCCAGTCTATCAGTCTGAAGGTCACGTGTTTGTGACATTGCAGAAACGTTTTAAAACACTACTGGTTTCACCCCGGCCCCCTCCCTTCACACATTGGAACTGAGGAGAATTGAGACACTAAGTGGTTGGATACATTTATTATCACCAGCGCAGCGTTATTTGTTTTGCGTCTTATAACCCCTTTCAGTATTTTTGGCATCTGTGACCCACTGGGGAGATTTCCCGTCACTTCCTGTCCCATAGTTAAAACAGGAAGCGTGATCATCTTCAACTTTGGAAGCTACGTATTGTGCTGCTCGGTGAATGGGGAGCGGTTGTGTCTTTCCTTGGGTCTTACCTTCAGCAATGTGGTTTTTGTTGGGTCCAGCTTTGAATTGCATTCAACCTAAAAGAATGAAAATAATAAAAAATGTATTCAGGAACTTCCTGCTGTTTGTTCATTACTACTGGTTCATTGGTTCAGTGCAACAGTGAAATCTGTATTCTTCTTTATATCTCCTTGTGTATATATAAATATATATAATGTATCATGTTCCGAACCAAAAACACTTTTTTATTTTATTAAATTAAATGAAAAATGTTAAGTAATAAAATCAGAAATATTTAATAGAGATACTTGGGCTCGGATTCACATACATCGGCGCATATATATGCCGCCGTAGCGTATCTCTTTTACGCTACGCCGGCGCAATGCAGAGAGGCAAGCATGGAATTCACAAAGCAAATGCTTCCAACGTTGCGCCGGCGTAACGTAAATTCGTCGGTGTAAGCCGGCCTAAGTCAAAGTAGGTGGAAGTGGGCGTGATACATTTTAACCACTTAAGACCCGGACCAAAATGCAGGTAAATAACCAGGCCCCTTTTTGCGATTCGGCACTGCATCGCTTTAACTTACAATTGCGCGGTCGTGCGACGTGGCTCCCAAACAAAATTTGCGTCCTTTTCTTCCCACAAATAGAGCTTTCTTTTTGTGGTATTTGATCGCCTCTGCGATTTTTATTTTTTGCGCTATATACAAAAATAGAGCGACATTTTTGAAAAAAAATCTATATTTTTTACTTTTTGTTATAAGAAAAATCAAATAAACTAAATTTTAGTCAAACATTTAGGGCAAAATTTATTTAGCCACATGTCTGTAGTAAAAAAAATTGCAATAAAAAAAATTAGCTACCTAGCGGGAACAGCGACACTAATACAGCGATCAGAAAAATGATTGCTTAGTGATGCTGGCAATAGGGATTGAAAGGGTTAACTCGGGTGGTGATCAAGGGGTTACATTTTTTTTTAGGGGGGGGGGGGCTACCCGGGACCTAACACTAACTGCCTGTCAACGAACTGCGCATGCGTCGTACCTTGGACGCATCCCAGTGCGCATGCTCACAGTCACTTTGAAACAGCTGCCTAAGATACGTCGAATCACTGCCTACAAAGTTAATGCAACCTACACCCAGCCCTATTCACGTACAACATAAACTATGTAAAATTCAACGGCGTTCGTTCCCTGGTCCATACCTTTGCATGGGTTGCGCCTCCAATATGGGGAATAACTTTACGCCGAACGTAACCTTACGCAAAACGCTTAAATCATGCGCCGGGCGCAAGTACGTTCATGAATCGGCGTATCTCCCTCATTTGCATATTTGAATAGAAAATCAATGGGAAAGCCATATGCGCCCACTCTACGCCAGCGTAGGCAAGTTACGTCGGTCGGATAAAGTCAGTTTTTAGGCGTATCTATGTTTGTGGGTACGGCACATAGATACGGCGGCGCATATTTGTACTTACGTGGCGTATCTGGATATACGTTGGCGTAAGTGCTTTGTGAATCTGGGCCTATGTATTTAAAATTGTAGCCAACATGTGACCATCTCCATGAAGAGTAGCAGCTCTCTGATGTCTGTTTTACAGATGAAATGTAAAATAGACCAGGGAAATCAGATTCCACAGATTGCAGGTAAAGAGGAAGGACAACCCCCACTATTTTAATAAAGACCGGAATAACTATCTTATGGAGTTGTACACAGGTTGCCAACTAACATTCAGGTAGTGCCAAATTTTCTGCAGTAATATAAAAGATTTTCAGGCCTATGCGTTTTTAATCTTTAACCGCTTTACTACCTGCTCTTGTTCTGGGAGAACGTCATATGACGTCCTCACCTTGCAGAGCCTCTAGAGCAGGGGTGTCAAACTCAATTTCATTGTCAACTATCGCTGCGATGGCCCTGCGTTTGCCCAGTAACTGAGCAGGACCATGGATCTCTGGGTGTAAACACAGAGCCCCACGTCCTGTCAGGGAGAGGAGACCGATGCTGTGTCCCTTGTACATAGGGACACAGATCGGTTGCCTCCCCCAGTCAGTCCCCTCCCCCTACAGTTAGAATCACTAACTAGGATTCACATTTAACCCCTTGATCGCCCCCTGACAGTTACATTTACACAGTAATCAGTGCATATTTATAGCACCGATCGCTGTATAAATCTGAATGGTCCCAAAATGTGTCAAAAGTGTCCGATGTGTCCGCCGCAACATCGCAGTCACAATAAAAATCACTGATCGTCGCCATTACTAGTAAAATATATATATATAGGGCTTTTTTTCTGGGGGAGCTTGGGGGAACTCAGTTCCACCACCTTTGGCTCAGACCCTTTGGTGCCTGCTCACCACAATCACTTGTAAACACAGAAGTCTGGTTTCTGTGTTTACAAGTGACAGCTTTGTAACCCCCTGAACTCTGCGCTCTGTATGTAATGCTATTCTGGTATTTAATGCCCCTTTAAGACCCTTCTACTGTTTGTGAAATCTGAACAGGTCGTGGTTGAGTTCCTGTACCTATTTTCTGAGAAAAAAAGCTCTGTAATATATATATATATATATATATATATATATATATATATATATATATATATATATATATATATATATATATAAATGCTATAAATCCGTCCCCTATTTTATAGACGCTATAACTTTTGCGCAAACCAATCAATATACGCTTATTGCGATTTTCTTTTTACCAAAAATATGTAGAAGAATACGTATCGGCCTATAAATTAAATTATATATATTTTTGGGGGATATTTATTATAGCAAAAAGTAAAAAATATTGCCTTTTTTTTCAAAATTGTCGCTCTTCTTTTGTTTACAGCAAAAAAAATAAAAACCGCAGAGGTGATCAAATACCACCAAAATAAATCTCTATTTGTGGGATAAAAAAGGACGCCAATTTTGTTTGGGAGCCACGTCGCACGACCGCGCAATTGTCAGTTAAAGCGACGCAGTGGCGAATCGCAAAAAGTGGCCAGGTCATTGACCAGCAATATGGTCCCGGGGTGAAGTGGTTAATGTTCTTTGCTGTTTTTTTTGTTTTTTTAACCTTTGTTTTATAAATAAATGAGTAATACGGGGTGAAACCATGACAGTGATGTCACAAAGCATGTTGGTTTTCTAAAATGAGAGCACAGTTTTTTGCTTTCTAATCTTTTTAACCCCTTCAATACTGGGCCATTGTCATATGATGTCCACAAAGGGGATCTCCCATCCCGGGTGGACGTCATGGACTTTGGGGGGGGGGGGATATCTGAATGATACCTGCAGCGAGAGGCATCATCCAGATATCCACCTCGTCTGCTGGCGATTCTGCACAACATAAGAACGATCATAGCTGCCATCCGGTGCTTCTCCGGGCTCTCCCGTGCCATCTGGGGCCCGGAGAATGAATCGTCCGGCGCTAGCTGGAACCATAGTGATATGGTCACCAGTCATCTCTATGACCGTCGGAGGACCCGGGCGCGATGTGATGACATCACGCCCAGGTCCTGTAAGTAAACAAAGCCGCGATTGCGGCTACTAAGCAACAGTATTCATGAGAAAATTCACCGATCTCATGGTTTCCAGCCTGGAGGAAAGATGTGGGGTCTTGTTGACCCCGCATCTCTCCTTAAAGAGGACCTGTCACAAACATTCCTATTACAAGGAATGTTTACATTCCTTGTAATAGGAAGAAAAGTGATAAAAAAAAAAAAAAAAAAAAAAAGAAAGTGTAAAAAAATAAATAATAATAATAATAAAAAAAAATTAAAACGCCCCTGTCCCCGGTAGCTCACGCGCAGAAGCGAGTGCACACGCAAGTCCCGTCGACATATGTAAACGCCGTTTAAACCACATATGTGAGGTATCGCCGCATGCGTTAGAGTGCCAGCAACAATTCTAGCACTAGATCTCCTCTGTAAATCTAAACTGGTAACCTGTAAAACAATTCAAAACGTTGCCTATGGAGATTTTTAAGTACCGAAGTTTGGCGCCATTCCATGAGTGTGCGCAATTTTAAAGCGTGACATGTTAGGTATCTATTTACTCGCTGTAACATAATCTTTCATATTTTACCAAAAAAATTGGGCTAACTTTACTGTTTTGTTATTTTTTTAATTCATAAAATTATTGCGCAAACCGTACCGTGCAAGATAAAACATTGCAATGACCATCGTTTTATTCCCTAGGGTGTCTGCTAAAAAAACATATCCAATGTTTGGGGGTACTGCGTAATTTTCGAGCAAAAAAATGATGATTTGTACATGATTTGTAGGAGAGAAGTGGCAGAATAGGCCCGGTATGGAGGTGTGTATAAATACCCGATATTGAAGTGGTTAAGAAACAGGACGATTGTATTACACTGTTTTAGTTTTAACTCTTTAACTCCGTTTGTGACTGCCATAGTCTGGAACGTATCCTGTAGGATACACACTGTAAGAGCCGACTTCACATGACTTTGGGGGCAACTCGGCAAGGCGATCTCAAGACAACTTGAGAGACAACTTTCAAAATGACTTTATATTGAAGTCAATGGAAGTCGCCCCCCAAAGTCGTACAAGAACCTTTTTCTACAAGTCGGAGAGACTTGCGTCGCTCCTAGTAGAACGGTTCCATTGAATAGAGCGGAGCGCGACTTGTCAGGCGGCTCAGACGCCTGACAGGTCGACTCTGTGTGAACCGGCTCTAATGCATAACTTAATGGAAAATGTGAACTTGGCAGCCAGGGAGGAGGAGGAGTCACTTGAGCTATTGAGCTCTATAAATAACAAGCAGGAAAGGATAGCATGAAAAAAGACTTGAGCTTCTCCTGCTGAGCTGAAATACAAATACAATACAATTTACTGTATATGCATTAGTTTACCAGACTATAAAAAAGTAAAAAAAATATATATATCTTTGCATTTTTTTTTTTTATTCCTGACCATAGTAAAATTTATGCAAAATCAATATACAGTAAATTCCCTTTCAAAGACTGGCTGTTCAGCAAAGTATCCCCATAACTGAGTCCTAGCAGCTCTGTATTATCACACTTGTGTCTTGCCAATATTGATACATACCACTGCATCCACGGCAGGAGAACTGTCACCAACCACCAGCAGTGCAGGACACCTACAACACAAAAAACACTCAATGAAATACAGTGAAACATCCAAAACACTGCAAAAGGTTTAAACTGATGTCAAACAAGTGAATTCAAGAAAACATTTAACTTTCATGGATAATAAATGTATTTACGTATCGCTATCGCCACAGAGGAAGATTTTCAATTTTTATTTTTGATTTGTTTTCTTTGGACATCAGTCGCATGTGCGGTTGGGTTTGTTTTTAACATTTTGGGGTCTACAGAATGAATATGTAGATATATGAAATGTATGTTTTTATATATATAGAAAATAAAACAAGAGAAAAAAATGCTGTATTATTAATGATTTTTTATATTAATAATAATAAATATCAAAATAACAAGAGAAAAATAGAAAAACATGCTATTATTATTATTAACAAGAGAAAAAAAAGCTGTGTTATTAATATTATTATTATTAATTATTTTTAATAAATATCCAAATAACAAGAGAAAAATAGAAAAACATCCTATTATTATTATTTTTATTAATCATGTATTATTATTTATTATTATTTAATAATAATTTATTAATAATCTATTAATGGACAAAAAACACTCAATGAAATAAAGTGAAACACCCAAAACACTGCAAAAAGGTTTAAACTGATGTCAAACAAGTGAATTCAAGAAAACATTTAACTTTCATGGATGGTAAATTTATTTACGTATCGCTATCGCCACAGAGGAAAATTTTCAATTTTTATTTTTGATTTGTGTTCTTTGGACATCAGTCGCATGTGCTGTTGGGTTATTTTTAACATTTTGGGGTCTACAGAATGAATATGTAGATATATGAAATGTGTGTGTGTGTGTGTATATATATATATATATATATATATATATATATATATATATATATATATATATATATATATATATAATAAAACAAGAGAAACAAAGCTGTATTATTAATATTATTATAATTAATGATTTTTAATAATAATAAGAATAAATATCAAAATAACAAGAGAAAAATAGAAAAACATGCTATTATTATTATTTTTATTAATCATTTATTATTATTTATTATTATTTAATAATAATTTATTAATAATTTATTAATGGACAAAAACACTCAATGAAATAAAGTGAAACACCCAAAACACTGCAAAAGGTTTAAACTGATGTCAAACAATTAAATTAATAATAAAAACAATAATAATAATAGCATGTTTTTCTATTTTTCTCTTGTTATTTTGATATTTTTTATTACTATTATTATTATTATTATTAAAAACATTAATAATAATAATAATAATAATACAGCTTTTTTTTTCTCTGGTTTTATTTTCTATGAATTTGGAGTATCACAGTATAAATTGATCATAAGCTGTTGTCTATAAGCCTTTTCACTTTTGGTCCCATATTCTAATAATTTTAATTTCTGTCCATCCAGTCCTGAGACTTACACAGCACAGTCAGGTGGATGACATTACAGTTTTGGAATACAGACGTGTCCTATCCAGGGCCAATCCTAGGCAGGGTGCACAGGGTGCATTGCACCCAGGCGCCTGCAGAGGTGGGGGCGCCGAACATCTAACAGACTCTCTAACAGAAGCCCTCTCTGTGTCCATCAGAGACGCCCCCCTCCAGGTCCTAATAAAGTACTCTGCTTCTCTTCCTATATTTTGTTTATTGTTAAGAGGTCATGTAAGGATCCCAGGGTAATGAAGACTCTGGAGCAGCTCTGTGGTTGAGTCATTGCCATAGAAACATTTGTAAAGGGGAGGAGTTAGTAAAATGACGACGCCCATGTGGGGGCGCCAAAAATATTTCTGCACCCAGGCACCTGTGACCCTAGGATCGGCCCTGGTCCTATCTCTGCCTTCGGCCTACTGAATGGACAGTGAATGTGCATCTCTCTCCTGTCTCCTCTTGTCAATTTCCCGCAATGTGGAGACCTGGACATCTTATTGATTAGCCAGAGTCTCCAGGCTTAATTAATAGAACCCATTAATCTGGCTTTGCTCCATTAGCATGGAAATTGGAGCCCGCTTAAGCTCTCATTTCCCAAGCGAGACCCTTACATTGCCTGGATCTGTCCCAATTAGCAAAGAGGAGTAAAAGTTGAACTCCAGACTTAAACAGTTACTTGTTCAATTGTGTTCATTGACAGTTTTAGAAGTTAAAAAAGGGGGTAAAAAAAAAGGCTCAAAATTTCAATTTAAATATATTCTAAGGATATAAATCCCCTTTGTGTGCACCAATGAACTTTACAATCGTATTTACAATCCTAAATGTATATTATATATATATATATATATATATATATATATATATATATATATATATATATATATATATATGTAAACGTAGTGGTGATGTCATCACTGTACTGTACATAAATTGTGCAGAGACAGAGCTGTGGGAGGGGCCAAACAGGCTCCACCTACTACCGCGTTTCCCCCTAAAATAAGACCTACCCCAAAAATAAGACCTAGCATTATTTTCCAGGAGGGCTGCAATATAAGCCCTACCCCAAAATAAGCCCTAGTTTAAAATGCTTTTAAAATCCTATAATCCACTCTATTACAGTAGTATATTATGTACAATGTGTGTGTTTCTGTAATATAATTGTGGGGAAATGAACTCCGGAAGGGGCCACAGAAGCAGAGCGGCACTATAACAAAGGTATTTGGCCCAATTATATTACAGAAACACACACATTGTACATTATATTCTACTGTAATAGAGTGGGTTATAGGATTTTACAAGCTTTTTAACTCAGTTCACACTTGGGATTCCTGTCAGGCAGGGAGAGATAGGGGGAGAGAAGACATCACATTACATGGTAAGACCTACCCCAAAAATAAGCCCTACTGTGTCTTTTGTTGCCAAAATTAATATAAGACCCAGGCTTATTTTCAGGAAAACAAGGTAAGGGCTGCCTGCATTGAACTACAGAAGGGGAGGAGACAAGACCAATCACCCTGCACAAGGAGAGAGAGAGAGAGAGAGAGCAGAGCTGTGGGAGGGGCCCTGTAGGCTCCACACACTACAGGCTGCCATCAGAACAGAGGCGGCTCTAGGCTTTGTGAGGCCTTAGACTAAACTTGACATGAGGCCCCACTCACGCCCATGATGGGAAAAATAATTCAAGGACAAGAGCCCTTTTCCCCACAACCCTGGCCGGTGGTTGTGAGGGTCTGCGGGCAGGGGGCTTATCGGAATCTAAAAGCCCCTTTAACAAGGTGGCCTCCAGATCCTGCTCTTTACTAACTAAGGGGCGGGGGCCACCCAGTGATGTCACCTGGTGAACCCGCCCCCTTGTGACATCATTGACTGAGGGCATGCTGGGTCATTGACGTCACAAGGGGTGGGGTCACTGATATTCACTGGTTGTTAGGGCTGCTGGCGGCTCTGCTCCTGAGTCAGGGCTCTTAACGCTGCCTGAGCACAGCAGCGTTAAGGTCCCTCAAACCTGGGGTAATGAATTGGGTAAGTTAGGCATCCATGAGGCCCCTGTGAGTGCGAGGCCTTTAGGCGACGGCCTAATTTGTCTAATTAAAGAGCTGCCTCTGCATCAGAACTAAAGTAGGGGGTGGAGACAAGACCAGTCACCCTGCACAAGGAGAGAGAGAGGCTCTATAGCCTCCACCCACTACAGGCTGCCCGCAGACAACTACATGAGGGGGTGGAGACAAGACAAAGAGAAAAGGCAGAGCTGTGGGAGAGGCCATGTAGGCTCCACCCACTACAGACTGACTAGCTATGACAAAACACTGAAGCTACAGTGCGAAACGTTAGCTTTTGTTCCAATTTTTTTGCTGTGGCATGTTTATTTTTGTGATCGATTTTAATTAAAAGAACATTTTTGGAGTGCGGCTGTCCAAGTTCTCTTCGTATTTTTGCATCACCATTGCATTGCCAGAACCCATGGTTTGGTTTCAGTGAGGAGGTTCTTTGAAGACTACTGAGCGGTAATTTTTCTCTCTACAGACTGCCTGCTGAGGACTACAGGAGAGGCAGAGACAAGACCAGTCAACCTGCACAAAGGGAGAAGGCAGAGCTGTGGGAGGGGCTCAACAGGCTCCACCCACTACAGGCCGTCCGCTGAGGGCTACAGGAGGTGACAGGGACAAGACCAGTCACCTTGCACAAGGAGAGAGAGCAGAGCTGTGGGAGGGGCTCTTTAGTCTCCACCCACTACAGGCTGCCTGCAGAGAACTACATGAGGGGGTGGAGACAAGACTAGTCACTCTGCATAAGGAGAGAAAGCAGAGCTGTAGGAGGGGCTCAACAGGCTCCACCCACTACAGGCTGCCTGCTGAGGGCTACAGGAGGGGGCGGAGTCCAGACCAATCATCCTGCACAAGGAGAGAGAGTAGAGCTGTGGGAGGGGCTCTATAGCCTCCACCCATTACAGGCTGCCTGCAGAGAACTACATGTGGGGATGGAGACAAGACAAGGAGAGAGGGCAGAGCTGTGGGAGTGGCCCTGTAGGCTCCACCCACTACAGGCTGCATACAGAGAACTTCAGGAGGGGGTGGGGACATGACCAGTCACCCTGCACAAGGAGAGAGAGCAGCAGTGAACGGTCTTTATAACAGGAAGGAAAAGTCTCAGGCCGCATACACACGACCGGTTTCCTCGGCAGAATCCAGCCGCGTTTTGCCGAGGAAACCGGTCGTGTGTACGTTTTTCATCAAGGAAACTGTCGAGGAACTCGACGAGCCAAAAAGAGAGCATGTTCTCTTTTTTCTCAACGGGAGTCGAATTTGGCTCGTCGAGTTTCTCGTCGGGCTGGTTTCCGACGAGAAACTCGAGCATGTGTATGCTAAGAAACCCGTGCACCTTCGGTAAAAGTAGCGTTTGTAATGGAGATGGCACATTCGTCACGCTGTAACAGACTGAAAAGTGAAAATGTCTCTTACCAAACTTTTCAGTAACATGAGATTAGCAAAAGCAGCCCCAAGGGTTGTGCCAGTGGAATCGAACTTCCCCTGCTGTCGCATGTGTTGAAGTCACCGCGTTTGAGAACGAGGAGGTTTGGTCTTTAACGTGTGTTAGCAAAGCAAGCTTGTTGAGTTCCTCGACAAGCCTAACAAGGAACTCGACGAGGAAAATGATGTGTGTCGCCCGACGAGTTCCTCGGTCGCGTGTACGGTTCTCTGCCGGCCGTCAGAATCGGCGACCCGCCCGTCAGCCTTTCCCAACGGGCCGTCGAGCAAATAGAGAACCTGTTCTCTATTTGCTCGACGGGTTTCCCGACGGGCGGGGCTCGCCGAGAGCGTACACACGGCCGAGGTTCTCGGCAGAATGCGGCTCCCAGCGAGGTTGAGGTTCTCACTGGTTTCTGCCGAGTACCTCGGCCGTGTGTACGGGGCCTCACACTGGATTACTGCAAAGATCTGGAAGAAATACGCCAAATGCCAAATGTATTTTTTCTTTGCCTGGAGTTCAGCTTTGACAGCCAATCATATTATTCCCGCTATCTGATTTGATTTGCAGAAGCAGGTTCCTTCCCTTGACCCGTTGTTTGTAAACAGCTATGCATTCTGTAGCTTTCCACACTACTGACAATCCGCCAGGAAATCCTTGCATAACGCTTAACATCTGCTTCTAATATTATAGGCACGCAGATGTGGAGCTCCGGGTCATCATCTGAACAACAACAAAGACTCTTTCTATGCAGCACTGAAATCCGCGACAAAACAACACTTCACCATCATTCATGTGGTTGACCTTTGCTGCTAAACCATTGCTGAAGACTAGAAATGGCGCACTTACTTTAATGTTACTGGGTTTGTCCCGGGAATTGGACGTTCAATTTCTAGATCTCTTCGGCTGAAAAATAGAAAAGAATAAAGAGTTAATGCATATCTATGTAGGCAATGTCTAGCCCCACGGGCTGGGTGGTGACAAGATGGTTTCCGGGATGTGACCTCAACAGGACCCGGGGTCATGACTTAAGATTCCACCTCACTATTCCCAACCCACACGTTTCTGTAGAAGTGGCCGTGTGTATAAGTGGGTGCTGAAGGTGCTGAAGTGACCACCGGCTGGAACCGTGAACAAAGCCCAAAGCTTTGTTAGGTGATTACATCATTACAGCAAACAGAAGAGTTTTGGAGCCTCACAGGACATTGCCGTTTGAAGGAATTTGGGGGCCCCAAGCAAAATGGACATGGAGGCCCCTTGAACCCCCCCCCCCCTCCGTACGCATGCAAAGCCCCCTTGTTCTTTTTACTCCCCTTGGGCCCCTCTTCCTCCCTATGTTCTTTTTACGACTACCCCGGGCCCCCCCTTTTCTACCGGGTCCGTACCACGCAGCATGAGATTAAGTTTCCTGTTCGCGGCCGGACTGACAGGAAGTGAGCACTCAGTGTGCACTTCCTGTCGGAAACAGGAAACAGAATCTTCTGTACTGCGCAGGAACCGGCCGGAGATTGGACTGACAGGAGGAAGGAAGAGGAGCCATGCTACAGAGAAGGGGAAGTGACGACTCGAGGCAGCAGTGCTGCAGGCTCCCTATAGAGCACTCAGGCAGCTGCAGCGTATACGAAGGGCTGCAAGGGCCCTGCTTGGGGCCCCAGGCAAGCTCGGGCCCCAATCAATTGCTTGGTTTGCCTGCCTTGTAGCGACGGGCCTTTAGCAGGACTCCTTCATCGGGCCTGTGGCCTGATGCGTGTCACATGTCTGATTAACAGGTCCTGCAAGGCTCCGAAACGTTGCTGTAATGATGTGATCACCTAATAAAGCTTTGGACCCAATTCTGGAGACCCATGGTGTGCTGGTGACAGTTCTCGCTCTGTTTTGGGTTAAAGGGGTTGTAAAGGTTCCCTTTTTATTTTTAAATAACAAACATACTTACCTCCACTGTGCAGTTCATTTTGCACAGAGTTGCCCCGATCCTCGTATTCTGGGGTCCCTCGGCGGCTGTCTTGGCTCCTCCCCGCAAGAGCTAACCCCCTTCTGGGAAGTGCTTTCCGAGGGGGGTTACCTTGCGTGCGTGCTTCCGTGATACAGTCGGTGGCCATAGTGGTGGCGGGGGGTGGGGCCGACTGCATCACTCGGCCCCGCCCCCGACGCGCAGCATCATTGATTTGATTGACAGCAGCAGGATCCAATGGCTGCACTACTATCATCCAATGAATGAGCTGAGAAGAGCCGAGGAGCCAGCACGTTCACGATGCGGGACTTTCGAGGGCTCAGGTAAGTAAACGGGGGAAGGGGGGGGGGGGGCGCTGGAGGGGCGCTAATCATCGGATGTTTTTTTACCTTAAAGCGGAGGTTCCACCGATTTTTTTATTTTTTATAAGCCAGCAGCTACAAATATGGCAGCTGCTGACTTTTAAAAAATGGACACTTATCTGTCCAGCGTGCCCGTGATGTCAGCAGCCGAGGCTGAGCAATTGCTCGGTCCTCTGCTGCTTCCACCGCCATCCTCGGTGAAGAAATCAGGAAGTGAAGCCTTGCGGCTTTACTGCTCGATTCCCTACTGTGAATGCGTGAGGATCGCGGCGTACCGTCACTGGTCCCCGCTCTCTTCTGGGAACAGTGTTTCCCAGAAGACAGCGGGGGACGGGGGAGGGGGGTGATGTGCAAGGCTGGATTCCCCAGCGGGGAGCAGAACCCGGAAGTGGTGCAAATACCTGTCTCAGACAGGTATCTGCACCCCCACTCCCCCTAAAAGGTGCCAAATATGTCACCGGAGGGGAGGAGGGATCCAAAAAGCGGAGGTTGACGTTTTGTGTGAACCTCCGCTTTAACGCAAAGAATGCCCCATTATTGATATCAGTGGCAGGAATTGTGCCCCGTTGTTAATGTCAGTGGGAGGAATAATGCCTCAAGGGCCAGAAAAGGGCAAGCAAAAGGCCACATCTGGCCCCGGGACCACTGCTCTAGGGTAAAAAAAAAATGATTTAGTGTTTACTGTCTCCCATTGGGGAGGTCAAGACTCTGTGCATGTGGTGCTTGGTTTTTTCCTGGGCATTCCCCAGGTTTTGCTGGTAAGACTCTGTGCAGGCCAGTCAAGTTCCTCCACCCCAAGCTCACTCACCTATGTCTTCATGGACCTTGCTTGCTTGGGATGAATTAGACTAAAAAAAAGTTTTGCCCATAGTTCTACTTTAATTGATTGGATATAGAGGCGTGTGCAAGGGTATTTTATCACAGTTTTGGATTTTCGAGGTTGCCTACCACCGATAAAGAATGTCATTTATGATTACCTGGCATTTTCACTTCTGTCCAGCAGGTGGAGCTTCAGGCTCATTTTTTCTGTCTACCTGTCTACTCTTAGCTGCTCTGCTAGAACAAAAAAACATCTTGTAGTTTTGAGAGGTCAACTATTGGACAGCTCGAGTACAGCCCAACGATTTGGCAAGGGGTTGTGGGGCCGAAAAGTCAATGCATCAATGACCAGTGGAGTTATTATAAAGTATGTAGCAGTGATGGCGAACCTTGGCACCCCAGATGTTTTGGAACTACAATTCCCATGATGCAGTGTAGTTCCAAAACATCTGGGGTGCCAAGGTTTGCCATCACTGGTATATAACATGGCAGAGAATTATGTCAGCCCTCCACCCATAGATGGGCTGCATGCTAGGAATGCGGGTACACTTTGCCTAGACCGTGCACTGCTTACACTCTCTGCACCATTCCACATTTACCTGTTGTAGGACTTGACAAATAGCGCTAGATTATTTTGGTTGATGTTCATGATGTGCTGGCGGTAGGTGTAAATCAAATCGTGGTTGTTGTTGATTTCATCCTAGACAGACACAGAGAAAACGGAAAGTCTCAGCTGAAAACAATTATACTACAAAGAGCGAGGCCTGCGATTCCCTGCGGTTATGCATTTGTAAAGTAGGTCAGGACACAAGCTGTTCCTCTAGAGCCCCCGACAACATTAACAACACCAGATCTTTTCACGTACACATGAGGGCGCGAAGCAGGACCGTGTCCGCACTCTGCCTATTATACCTATAACAGTTACCGGTATCTGCAATCACATTGCTTATTGTCTGTGCCAACATTGGCAAAAAGGGGGTTTCTTTAAACACCCGCCCGGATGAAATGCGATGCATATGACTTGATAAAATACTCATAACTACTAAAAAGTAGGAAAAGAAGGAGTGATTGTTAATCATTTGTTATCCTACGTCATTTGGGTTTCAGTACATCAGTGATGGTTGTGCGATGCTAAAGAATTAAAGGGCATCTCCTTGTTTTTAGCCCTGAAAATGAAAACGACTAACAATTCTATGGTCATGTGTGTCTGCTCCATAGGGCAAGGGGGGGCAATTGACCCCCCCCCCCCCTGGAAAATAGAGAAGGTGTTGAAGAGTCTTGCGGCCGCGGGCTGTCTGTGCTGAAGGGCCGGATGTCACACAGACACAGCGAGCAGAGTGAAGCTGCCTCCCCCTCCAGTGTTTATGTGTACACAGGGGGAGGGAACCTGCTGTTACCCGGCGTGCTGATGACTGATCTGAGGTACTGAATGGGATGGGGGAGGGGAGGTCCATCTGTGCTGAAGGGGGGGGGGGGGGTTTGTGCTGAATGGGGGTCCATCTGTGCTGAATGGAAGGGTCTGTGTGGAATGGGGGGCTGTGCTGAAGGGGGGTCAATCTGTGCTGAATAGGGGGGTCGGTGCTGAATAGAGGGGTCTGTGCTGAATAGAGGAGTCTGTGCTGAATAGAGGAGTCTGTGCTGAAGGGGGGTCTGTACATTCTCTAGGCTATATTTATATGGGCATAGAGTGAAGCTGAATTATCTCACAAGCTACTTCACACTGCCAACTGGCCGCGTTATCGGTAAAGCGTCGCTAAAAAGTGCCACTTTACCATATTTTTAGCTGGGGCGCTTTTAACCCCTGCTAGTGTTTGAAGAAAGGGTTAAATGTGTATCGCCTCTGCGGAAGCGCCCCCCCCCCCCCCCCTGAAAAAATTTCAGCGGACGCCCATGTCTATGGTCACTTATTTTTAAGGTATATTATATCATATACTATAATATAATAATATACAGGCATACCCCGCTTTAAGTACACTCACTTTACATACACTCATGAGTAAGAACATACCGTGAGTAAAGTGTCTTACAAGTACTGTACAGACAATTTTGCAGCCAAGGTAGAAGGAGCTGAAGCTCAGAGAGCATAGCCTGCCCTGTTCCAGTGTGCCCCTGACACCCCCACTACAGCCCCTGAGACCTCCTCTACAGCCCCTGACTTTCCCACTACAGCCCCTGACTTTCCCACTACAGCCCCTGACTTTCCCACTACAGCCCCTGACTTCCCCACTACAGCCCCTGACACCCCCACTACAGCTCCTGACACCACAGCCCCTGAGACCCCCACTACAGCCCCTGAGACCCCCACTACAGCCCCTGAGACCTCAACTACAGCTCCTGACACCCTCAACTACAGCTCCTGACAACCCCACTACAGCCCCTGAGACATTAACTACAGCCCCCACTACACCCTGAAAGTGTATTGTTTCACTCTAAGTACATTTTCGTTTTACATACATGCTCTGGTCCCATTGTGTACCTAAAAGTGGGGTACACCCATAGTCAACTACTCACTACATGGCTTCATTGCTCAGGCTTCTTATGTGCTTTTAACCTTGTTAAAGGCCGGTTCACACCAGATAGCAATGCGGGAAACCCGCGTTCCATGCACGTTTCCCGCACCACATTCAAAACGCAAGACTGATGTAGGTGTCGATGTATTCCTAACGCCACCTCAAACGCAGATCACAAACGCAATGCATTTGTCTGCACTGGACCTCATTGTAGCGCAGTACCATGTGATCCAGCTGTTGTGCAAGTGTGAAATGTTTTGTTAGTTAGAATTCCCTTATGCCCTGTACACACGGTCGGAACTTCCGTCAAGAAAAGTCCGATGTACGCTTTTGGTCGGAAATTCCGACCGTGTGTATGCTCCATCGGACTTTTCCTGTCGGAATTTTCGCCAACAAAAATTTGAGAGCTGGTTCTTAAATTTTCAGACAGAAAAAATTCCAATCGGAAATTCCGATCGTCTGTAGCAATTCCGACGCACACAATTTCCGACACATGCTTGGAAACAATTTGACGCTCACAGTGTTGCCAACCATCCGTATTTTTACGGACAGTTCGTAAAAACGGGTACTTTTTTCCCCCGTTCGTAAATGTCAGTGGTGAATGTGCCAGTAAAAATAGCCATGATTGGTTCGGCATGGAGATTGGAGGCAGGGGGTGATTGGAGGCAGGGGGTGAAAGTGGCTGCGGTGACACCGCAGAGGGGGATGGAGGCAGGGGGCAATGGAGGCAGGGGGAGTTTGGAGGCAGGGGGTCTTAGTGGCAGGGGGTGATTGGAGGCAGGGGGTGTTGGTGGTGGCAACGCAGAGGGGGGTGGTGGCACTGCAGAGGGTGGTGGATGGATACAGGGGTTCTTGGTGGCACCGCAGAGGGGAATGGAGGCAGGGGACGATGGAGGCATGGAGTGATTGGAGGCAGGGGGAAATTGTGACACCGCAGAGGGGGGGTGAAGACAGGGGGTGTTGGTGGCAGAGGGGGATGGAGGCAGGGGGTGATGTGACTAAATAATTTGCCCTTATTATTAGTGTTGAGCGGAATACGCCATATTCGATTTCGCGATATTGCGCGAATATATAGAAGAATATTCGCGAATATTCGTGATATTTTATCCCAAAAATGATTGCGAAATTCTCATAAATGGAGATCATTTCCTGTATTACTAAACTAATATGCACTAAACACTAACTCTACACTAACTCTACTTAAAAGAAAGGAGAATAAGGGGGCAAAAGAAGGGCGGAGAAGATAATCGCGCAATATTCCGTTTGTCGAATATTCAAGTTATTCTGATTGGCTCTGATGCAAAAGAAGGGCCGAGTAGCTGATGCGATTCTTTTATGTTGCCGAAAATTTGCAATACGAATTTTCGGCAACATAAAAGAATCGCATCAGCTACTCGGCCCTTGGTCTCTCTCTAATCATACCAGCAATGCTTTTAGACGTCGATGGAGATCACTAGGATGTGATCTGTTTTAAAAATAAATTTGAAAAAATACGAATATTCGCCGCAATATTCGAGTTATTCGCGAATACTCGAATATGCAATATTCGTAGCGAATATTCGCAATGCGAATATTCGTGAGCAACACTACTTATTATATCGAAAATAACAAAAATATGTTTTTTACCTTAATATCTACCCTAAATAACATTGTTATTTGCCTAGCATACTTGATTTGTAGCCAAAATACTGAAATGTGCACCTAAAAATGTAATTTAGTAACTTTTGTGAAATGCCAGTAAAAACGTGGCTGCGGCAGTAAATTTCGGGTGTCGTGCCAGTAAATTTCAATCTGGTAGGTTGGCAACACTGCATGCTCGGAGGCATTGAACTTCATTTTCTTGGCTCGTCGTAGTGTCGTACGCCACCGCGTTCTTGATGGTCGAAAGTTCAGAGAACTTGTGTGTGACTGTGAGTATGCAAGGCAAGCTTGAGCGTAATTCTGACAGAAAATCCAGTCGTGTGTATGGGGCATTAGAGTCACTTTGAGAGGTCAAAAGAACCCCTTTTCCCGGTTCACTTCATAGCCATAAAGTTTGCAATTACTCCACTCCAAGGCAAGGATTGCAGATAGAGTCAATAATGGGGCTGGTGTTGTAAAGTGAAAGCAGATAACACAGATGCATTTTTCTTACAATAAAAAAAGGTTTTTACTTAAAGGGGTTGTAAAGGTTTTTATTTTCTAAATAGGTTCCTTTAGGCTCGTGCATTGTTGGTTCACTTACCTTTTCCTTCCATTTCCCTTCTAAATGTTTTTTTTCTTTGTTTTCTTTGTCTGAATTTCTCACTTCCTGTTCCTCCTCAGTAAGGTGTTCAATAAGCTGTACTAAATGACTTTCCACCGCTCGGATGATGGTGGAAAGCTTACTGAGGAGAAACAGGAAGTGAGAAATTCAAACAAAGCAAAAAAACATTTAGGCCCGGATTCACAGACATCGGCGCATATTTATTTATGCCGCCGTAGCGTATCTTCTTTACGCTACGCTGACGCAGCGCAGAGAGGCAAGCACAGAATTCACAAAGCACGTACACTCAAAACTACGCTGGGTTTCTAAGGTGTAAGCCAGCAAAGGTGGAAGTGGGCGTGAGCCATGCAAATGAGGCGTGACCCCATGTAAATGATGGGCCGGTGCCAGACATGTACTTAGAACGGACTGCGCATGCGTCGTGTCGTGGACGTATTCCCAGTGGGCATGCTCACAATCACGTTGAAACAACTGCCTAAGATACGTCGAATCTTTGCCTACCGTGTGAACGTAACCTACGCCCAGCCCTATTCACGTACAACGCAAAATACGTAAAATTCGACGGTGTTCGTTCCCTGGTCCATACCTTTTGCATGGGTTGCTCCTCCAATATGAGGAATAACTTTACGGCGGACGTACGACTTACGCAAACCGCGTATATTATGCGCCGGGCGCAAGTACGTTCGTGAATTGCCGTATTTCCCTAATTTGCATATTTGAATCGAAAATCAATGGGAGTGCCACATGCGTCCAGCGTAAATATGCGCCCACTATACGCCGGCGTAGGAAAGTTACGTCGGTGGGATGAAGCCTATTTTTAGGCATATCTTAGTTTGTGGGTCCGGCTCACAGATACGACGGCGCACATTTGTACTTACGTCGGCGTATCTGGAGATACGTTGGCGTAAGTGCTTTGTGAATCCGGGCCTTAGAAGGGAAATGGAAGGAAAAGATAAGTGAACCAACAATGCACTAGCTTAACTGGTTGCCGACCGCCCGCCGTCATATTACTGCGGGACGGTGGCACTGCTGGGCGAGAGCACGTAGCTCTACGTCCTATCTTTTTCGGCCACTAGGGGGCGCGCGCGCCGCCGGTGGCCCGCGCGCGCCCCCGCACGCCCCCGAGTCCCGCGCGCGCGCCCAGCGGGCGCGATCGCCGCCGGGCACGCAGCGCGCGTTCGTTACAGAGCGGGGAACGGGAGGTATGTGTGTAAACACATTCCGCTCGTTCCTGTCAGCAGGGGAAACGCTGATCTCCCGTTCATACGATGTATGAACGGAAGATCAGCGATTCCCCCTAGTGAGTCAACCCCCCCCATACAGTTAGAACACACCAGGAACACACTTAACCCCTTCCCTGCCCCATAGTGTTAACCCCTTCACTGCCAATGGCATTTTTATAGTAATCCAATGCATTTTTATAGCATTGATCGCTATAAAAATGCCAATGGTCCCAAAAATGTGTCAAAAGTGTCCGATGTGTCCGCCATAATATCGCAGCACTGAAAAAAAATGCTGATCGCCGCCATTACTAGTAAAAAAAAAATATTAATAAAAATGCCATAAAACTACCCCCTTTTTTGTAAACGCTATAAATTTTGCGCTAACCAATCAATAAACGCTAATTGCGATTTTTTTTTTACGAAAAATATGTAGAAGTATACGTATCGGCCTAAACTGAGGAAAACAAATGTTTTTTTATTTCTTTTTTGGGGATATTTATTATAGCAAAATGTAAAAAATATTGCATTTTTTTCAAAATAGTCGCTCTATTTTTGTTTATAGCGCAAAAAATAAAAACCGCAGAGATGATCAAATACCACCAAAAGAAAGCTCTACTTGTGGGAAAAAAAGGACGCCAATTTTGTTTGGGAACCACGTCGCACGACCGCGCAATTGTCAGTTAAAGCGACGCAGTGCCAAATCACAAAAAGTGCTCTGGTCTTTGGACAGCAATATGGTCCGGGGCTAAAGTGGTTAAAGGAACCTATCTAGAAAATAAAAGATGAACCTTTACAACCCCTTTAACTTTCTATAAATTCTTCAACTTACCTTGGCAAAGAGATGAGAGATCACCATTTCGGTTAAGCCGTGGGCAAATCCAGAGAGCTGCAATAGAGAGGCACAAACAGATGAATAAATAAATGCAAAAATTGACAGAGAGCATACAAGAACTCACACTGCTATTAAAGCCTCATACACACGATCGGACTTCCAGCGGACAAATCCGTTGATTTTTGTCCGAAGGGCGTTGGCCATGAACTTGTTCTGCACACACATGGCAGAACATTTTCAGCCAACGTACACCAAACTTTGTGGTCTTCCAGCTCTTTACTGCCACCCTTTGGGAAACTTCTGCTATTGCTGTCTGATGTTTAGCATTTGTTCTGAGCATGCGTGTTTGTACTTTTAGTCCGACGTACTTGTATACACACGATCGGATTATCCAACAGAACACATGTTGTCAGACAATTTGAGACCATGACCATCCACCATTTGTTGTCGGAAATTCTGATGGAGCATACAGACGGTCGGATTATCTGACAAAACACGTTCGTCTGTCAATTGTTGTCGGAATATCCGATCGTGTGTACGGGCCTTAAGGGTTCCACTGTATCTGAAATATCCATCTAAAAGGTAATTCCTCTGGTGAAATGTATTACCATTTAAAACTATTTTGTAAAGATTCCCAAATAAAATTCGAAATATATTTTTCTGATGTGCCAAATGCTATTGCTGCCTATATACAGGTGCTAACCACTGTACTTCTGGGCCCCATAGAAGATGCATGGCCTGCTATGGCTCTAGCTACTAGACATGTGTAATTCGCTTCATTCCAAATTCATATTTTTAAAGAATTTAGACAAACTTGTTAATTCGAAGATATACAAATTTCCCAATTTTTCAGAAAATTCACAAATTCTAAATTAAAAAATTCAGAAATTTAAATTTTCGGAATTTCCAGAGTTCAGAAATTCAGGAATCCAAAAATAAGAATGAAAATTCAAAAGAATGAAAATCTTAAAATAAGAACAAAAATACAAAAATACAAAGCCCCGGAAAATCTGAAATACTAGCTAACTAATAATAACTTAACAATTACTAACTAATTAATTATAGACATTTGTAATTTCCTTTCAAATGTGGCTGTTAGTGAATGTAATGAATAGTAGACATGTGCACACTGAAATATTTTGTTTAGAAATTTAGTTTTTGTCCGAAAAATAAATATATTTACTTACTTACGAAATTTGTTTTTTATTTATTTTGTTTTGTTAAAAAATGAATTTGTCCGAAAATCCCGATGAATTAAGGTTGAATCTGTCATTGAAGGCTTATGGTGTCTGTGGAATGTTCTAAGAAGATTCGACGAAGCAGCTAAACTGTACGACGCTGCAATCGTACATTTCCTGTCGAATGCTCCGCCTACAAGCTGTAGAAGAACTCTAATGTTGTATGACACTAGTAAGGCCTCGTACACACGATCGAATTTGTCCGCTGAAAACGGTCCGATGGACCGTTTCCGCAGACATCTCCGATCGTGTGTATGGGCTAGCGGACAGATTTGTCCATCGGACAAATTTCAAAGCATGTTTTGAAATTTGTCCGCTACAAACCTGTCCGTCGGATATGTCCGCTGGTTAGTACGGGAAACCAGCGTTCATATCCTCCCGCACATGCGTCGTATCCTGTGAATGGATCTGACACATGTGCGCGGAAGTGTTTACTTCCTGGTGCGTGATGTAGCGGTGACGTGGCGGCGTCAACGTCACCGCCGCGTCACCGACACGTCAGCGCGCTGTCTGCTGGCGGGGATTTTGGTTTGCTCGTGTGTACAGATTTGAACAAATCTGTCCGCTCGTGTGTATGGGGCCTAATAGTTATATTTATTAATTATTATTACTAGTCAACCAACATTAGAATTCTTCTATAGCCTATAGGCGGAGCATTTGACGGGAAATGTACGATTGTGGCGTCGTACAGTTTAGCTGCTTGTCGAATCTTCTTAGAACTTTTGACAGACTCCATAAGCCTTCAATGGCAGATTCAACGTTTGTATATTTTTCTCTGCTTCGACGAATCTTCGTCGTTCATGTCGAATGGTCTACCCCAACGCTATCTCTAAAATGTTTTCTCTCTATTTCAAATCTTTCATCTCTATGTAGAATAGCCCTTTCACGCTGAGCGTACGCATATATGCGTCCTCGGCTTTCAGGGGTTATACCGGAATGTTCCCCGCAGCTGCAGGCATCATCCCGGTACCGTTGTTTAGAGCCGGCAATTGGCTATCCTGACATAACAACGGATGCGGCTAAAAGCCGCTCAGTTGTTATGCCGGAGGAGCGGGAGGGGACATCCACCGGGAGACCCGATCCTCCATCAGACACCTTCAGTGTCCAGGCGCAGACTGAATCAAAGCCGTAAACGTCACTTCCGGGTTTCTCGGCTGCCAATGGCGCCGGATTTAAAAAGTACACAGTATTCAGAATCGCCGTTTTCAGCGACCTGAATACTTTGAAGTGCAAAGGAGTGATCCCTCCATAAAGACTACCTGTCACCACCTATTACTGTCACAAGGGATGTTTACATTCCTTGTGACAGCAATAAAAGTGATCAAAATGTAATATATATATATATATATATATATATATATTATAAAAATAATTACGATTTTTTTTTTAAATCGCCCCCCCCCCCCCCCCCGCGAACTTGTGCAACAAGGAAAACGCATACCGAAGTCACGCCGGCATATGAAAACGGTGTTTAAATCACACATGTGAGGTATGGCTGCGATCGTCAGAGCGAGAGCAATAATTCTAGCACTAGACCTCCTCTGTAACTCTAACCTGCTAACCGTAAAAAAAAGTTTAAAGCGTCACCTATGGAGATTTTTAAGTAGTGTAGTTTGTCGACATTCCATGAGTGCGTGCAATTATAAAGCGTGACATGCTTGTATGCTTGGTATCTATTTACTCGGCATAACATCATCTTTCACATTATGCAAAAAATTGGGCTAACTTTACTTTTTCATTTTTTTAAATTCATTAAAAGTTTTTTTTTTTCCAAAAAGTTGAGGTTAAATCAGCACCGCACAAATACTGTGTGACATAAAATATTGCAACAATCACCATTTTATTCTCTAGATTCTCTGCTAAAAAATATATGTAATGTTTGGGGGTTCTAAGTAATTTTCTAGCAAAAAATACAGATTTTAACTTGTAAACACCAAATATCATAAATAAGCGTAGTCATGAAAGGGATAATCTTGGACTAACAGAGTTAGGTTAGGCACATTCGACCGCAGCTTCGATAGACACACATCACTATTGTCAGCGTCATGTCGAATCTCCTATCTATATCCAACTGTTGTAGCAAAAAAAAATAAAGCATTTTTTTATGTCGGATCTTTCGGATTTGGGATTCTGCGCTTTCGTTTTCGTTTGTTAAAACGATAACAAAAATACCCTAAATTCGGACAAAAACGAATGCACATGTCTAATGAATATACAGTAAATGTATCCAAAGTTACAAATTTACTGGTAATAACAAATGTCGTATCTAAACGAATGGAATGGAATAGATTAATAATAATAAATAATAATAATAAAAATGTATTAGTATTTATCTTTATTTTGTTCCGTTCCATTTTTTTAGATGCAGCATTTGTTATTTTGGATAATTCGTAACTTCCGATAAATTTATATTCGTTATGTTCACTAACAGCCAAATTTGGAAGGAAATCCCAATACCTATAATTTACCAGTGAGTTAGTTAGTTATTATTTAGAATTTGGGGATTTTCGTTCATTCAAATTTTCTGATTTTTTTACTTTTCAAATTCGGAACTCTCAAATTAGCGAATTTACGAATTCCGAATTTTCAAATCAAGGTGAAAGACCATGAGGGTTTACATCAACTTTAATGTAATGTAATAAATAATAAAAAATGATTAAAAATCTACTCCCGCTATTATCAGATTACATGCTGTGCTAAATGACTCAGGGGCAGTCCCTCACCCTCTCTGTGCATCCGACCTAGTCAGTCATACACAGGCTGCCACCAAGCATGCAGGCAGGACTGCCTTCTCTTACTATTCAGTGGCTGCAGCATTTTAAAGTGTATTTGTGAAATAAAAGATTTTATAGAAATCATTAAAAGTTATAAATCATCATAAAAATGTAAAGGTGAAAAAATAACTTATGAAATGTAATAAAAACTTGAATTGGGATCATGTGGTCCACCTACCTTAGTGGCCGCCCAGTCCATCCATCCTTCTGCACATGGGTTAATGTTAATAAGCACCAGGCCCTCCACCATGCTGGGATGGTTTAGCTAGAAGAGAAAGAGTTCCTTGTTCAGAGAACAATTCAGTCATTTTCCGATGATATGACACCAATGTGCTGTCACCGCAATGCCAGCCAATTCCTATTCCCATGGCGCTTCACTGTGAATTTTAGGCGAGGAGATAATTCTCTTTAATGCTGAGCGTGTAATCTAATCAGAACTTTACAATCTGGGCAATAAACACAGTTTTAACCACTTAAGACCCGGACCAAAATGCAGGTAAAGGACCAGGCCCCTTTTTGCGATTTGGCACTGTCGCTTTAACTGACAATTGCGCGGTTGTGCGACGTGGCTCGCAAACAAAATTGGCGTCCTTTTTTCCCCACAAGTAGAGCTTTCTTTTGGTGGTATTTTATCACCTCTGCGATTTTGCTATAAACAAAAATAGAGCGACAATTTTGAAAAAAATGCAATATTTTTTACTTTTTGCTATAATAAATATCCCCCAAAAATATATAAAAAAATTATTTTTTTCCTCAGTTTAGGCCGATACGTATTCTTCTACATATTTTTGGTTAAAAAAAATTTGCAACAAGGGTTATAACAATTGGTTTGTGCAAAATTTATAGCGTTTACAAAATAGTGGATAGTTTTATTTATTTTTTTACTACTAATGGCGGCGATCAGCGTTTTTTTTTTTTTTTACTGCGACATTATGGCGGACACATCGGACAATTTTGACACATTTTTGGGACCATTGTCATTTTCACAGCAAAAAATTCTATAAAAATGCATTGTTTAGTGTGAAAATGACAAATGCAGTTTGGGAGTTAACCACTAGGGGGTGCTAAAGGGGTTAAGTGTGACCTCATATGTGTTTCTAACTGTAGGGGGGCGGAGCTGGACGTGTGACGTCATTGATCGCCTTTCCCTATATCAGGGAACAGACGATCAATGACAGCATCACTCTGAAGAACGGGGAAGCTGCGATTACACACACCTCTCCCCGTTCTTCAGCTCCGGGGACCGATCAGGTCCGCAGGTCCCTCGGCCGCGGTCACGGAGCTTTGGACAGGATCTCGGGCGTGCACCACGGGCGCGTGCCCGTGACCCACGGCTGGGCATTTAACAATCACATACAGGTACTTGTGGGTTTAACCAATCATTTTTTTTAATACATGGCAGGGGGTGTGTCCTATGTCTTGGGATGGTATGCTGATCACATGCACTCTCCCAAGCAACAAAAACCTCCCTAGCAAACTGAGCATGTGCAGCCTGACTCCAAAGGCTCTGTCTTGTCCAGACTTGTCCAGGGGAACAGTGCAGGGAGAGGATCTGTGCATACAAGATCAAGATCAAGCAGCCTTTTTACACAATGCCAAGCCACAGTGAGTATAAAAAGCATGCTTTACTGCATTTACAGACTGATTTTACTGTTGCGGGTTTAGTAACAATTTTTTTTTTTAAAAGCCAGCAGCTACAAATACTGCAGGTGCTGACTTTTAAAAGATGGACACTTACCTGTCCTGGGTGCCCTTGATGTCGGCAACCGAGGCCGAGCGATCGCTCGTCCCCTCCGCTACACCCGCCGCCATCCTCGGTGAGGGAATCAGGAAGTGAAGCGTTGCTGCTTTACTGCACGGTTCCCCACTGCGCATGCACGAGTAGTGCAGTGCGCCGTCACCGGCCCCTGCTCTCTCCTGGGAACAGTGCGTTTCCCAGAAGACAGCGGGGAGTGCGGGTAGAGGCGTGACTGCCGCAGGATTGTATTCCCGGAAGTGGCTGCAAATACCTGTCTCAGGCAGGTATCTGCCCCCCCCCCCCCCCTGAAAGGTGCCAAATGTGACATCGGAGGGGGGGAGGGTTCTGAAAAGCAAAAGATCAATTTTTGGGTGGAACTCCGCTTTAAGAGCAGGTAGGAGGCGGGGCAAGGACATCAAGACTGCGGAACTGCAGGCTCCAGCGAGTGCTGTCACCCAATGGTCACATGCTCCACTGCTGTAGTCAGGCTCTGGTTGAATGGGGGCCTGTAGTAACTGGTAAGCAATTATTGGACTAGATTAGGGATAGGTCAGTGGAATGGGAAGGCAAGGGTTCAGGTCAGTTTCACATTTAAAAAAAACATACATTGGAAAAAGAGGTGGTTACTTACAGCGAATCTTGTGAGGATATAGGCTCCAGCTCCGATTCCCATTCCAATCACACTTCTTAGACTATAGGCAAAAAAAGAGCAAAACAAAACATCACTTTGTGTTATGACCTGAGGATTCAACTGCCTCAATGCTGCATGTCCAGCAGGGGGCACCGTACAGCCACAGCAGACACAGTATACATAGGATTTGAGTGGACCAGTAATAATAGAGGACCTCAAGTGCAGCCCTTGATGCTTCCAGAGGGTCACACAATGGCAGTGTGTTTTCTTACATTAAGATGACATGAAACAAGTTAGGAAGCCCATTTAAAATGAATATACTGCAATTCACCTCAAAGCCCTAAAGTTATGATACTGCTGCATTTTTTGCAACATGCTGCAATGAAGAGGAAGTTGGAGTCATCATTGGTGTGGCTGCAATAACCCTGCCCCCCCCCCCCCCCCAGCATCATTGTTAGAGAATTTAATGAAAACACCCATTATTAGGGTCATTAAAAGCAATAATAACCCCCAGCATTGGTGTCAATTGATGCAATAATAACCCCCAACATTGATGTCAAGTGCTGCAATAATAACCCCCAACATTGATGTCAGTGCATGCAATAATAACCCCCAGCATTGATGCAATAATAACCCCCAACATTGGTGTCAGTGCATGCAATAATAACCCTCAGAATTGGTGTCAGTGCATGCAATAATAACCCCCAACATTGGTGTCAGTGCATGCAATAATAACCCCCAACATTGATGTCAGTGCATGCAATAATAACCCTCAGCGTTGGTGTCAGTGCATGCAATAATAACCCTCAGCATTGGTGTCCGTGCATGGAATAATAACCCTCAGCATTGGTGTCCGTGCATGCAATAATAACCCCCAACATTGGTGTCAGTGCATGCAATAATAACCCTCAGCATTGGTGTCCGTGCATGGAATAATAACCCTCAGCATTGGTGTCCGTGCATGCAATAATAACCCTCAGCATTGGTGTCAGTGCATGCAATAATAACCCCCAACATTGGTGTCAGTGCATGCAATAACAACCCTCAGCATTGGTGTCAGTGCATGCAATAATAACCCTCAGCACTGGTGGCAGTGGACACATTAAAATCCCTCAGCAATGGCATTTTTAGATGCAATAATAACCCCCAACATTGATGTCAGTGCATGCAATAATAACCCCCAGCATTGATGTCAATTGATGCAATAATAACCCCCAACATTGGTGTCAGTGCATGCAATAATAACCCCCAACATTGGTGTCAGTGCATGCAATAATAACCCTCAGAATTGGTGTCAGTGCATGCAATAATAACCCCCAACATTGGTGTCAGTGCATGCAATAATAACCCTCAGAATTGGTGTCAGTGCATGCAATAATAACCCCCAACATTGGTGTTAGTGCATGCAATAATAACTTTCAGCATTAGTGTCAGTGCATGCAATAATAACCCCCAACATTGGTGTCAGTGCATGCAATAATAACCCTCAGAATTGGTGTCAGTGCATGCAATAATAACCCCCAACATTGGTGTCAGTGCATGCAATAATAACCCCCAACATTGGTGTCAGTGCATGCAATAACAACCCTCAGCATTGGTGTCAGTGCATGCAATAATAACCCTCAGCACTGGTGGCAGTGGACACATTAAAATCCCTCAGCGATGGCATTTTTAGATGCAATAATAACCCCCAGCATTGGTGTCAGTGGACTCATATACTGTAATGCATCTCCAAAGCACTAAAGTTTTGATACTTCATTTTTGCAACATACTGCAAAGCACAGTGAAGAGGGAGTTGGACTCGGAGTCACCTTTATTGTCAGTGTACACAATAAACCCATCTAGCATTAGTATTAGAGAATGCAATAGTAACCCCCAATATTAGTGTCAGTGGATGCAACAGCAAGCCTCAGCATTGCATCATTAGATACAGTAATAACCCCTAGCATTGGTGTCAGTGGAAGCAATAATAACCCCCAGCATTGGTGCCAGAGGCGATTTAGTTCGCAAGCGTTGCGCTCTATACGTTTTTCACTCACTCAAATAATAACCCCTAGCATTAGTGTCAGTGAATGCAAAAATAACCCTCAGCATTGGTCTCACTGGATGCGATAGCCCGCAACATTAGTGTCAGTAGAAACAATGATAACCCCACCACTGGTACCAGTGGATGCAATAATAGCCCCCAGCATAGGCATCAGTGGATTCAATAATAACCCCCAGAGTTGGTACCAGTGGATGAAATAATAGTCCTCAGCATTGACATCAGTGGATGCAGTAATAACCCCCAGCTTTGGTGTTAATGGAAATAATATTACCCCAGCACTGGTGTCAGTGGAAGCAATAACTGCCCTCACCATTTGCATCTGTGGCTGCATTACTAACCCTCAGCAATGGTGCCATTGGATGTTATAATAACCCCCAGCATTGGTTTAAGTGTATGAAATATTAAAGGGGTGTTCCAGCCAAATGTTTATTAAAAGTCAGCAGCTACAAAAAGTGTAGATGCTGGCTTTTAATAAACAGTCACTTACCTGCTCCAGGGTTCCAGCGACGCGCCGGGGGGGCTCCGCTCCTCCCCCCCCCCCTCCCGGCCGGCATATTCATTCTAACTGTGGGCACCCGGCCGTGACAGCCTTCGGCTTCACGGCCGGGCACCCACTGCACATGCGCGCGCGGCCCGCCGCTGATTGGAAAGGTTATCGTCTAGGACCTGTCAATAAGATTAGGCTTAATCACCTTACCAGCCCCTCGGCGGAAGGAGGAAGTGGGACAGACTGAAGCTAGCTGAAAATAGGTAAGTCCATGGGTCAGGGGGGGGGCGGGGCACAAATTACTTTTCTCACCCCAGGCGCTGACAACCCACGCTACGCCACTGCACAGAAGGTATAATACGGCTGCTGAATTCCCTTTCTTTATACACAAAAACCCTGCACCAGTGCACCCGCTAGAACACTCAGGGCTATGGACTGCAGATTCAGGGCTGTAGCCCCCATAGCCACCCCCTAGTGACGCCTCTGCTCAGATGTGGACAGGCACCATTGAATATCCTGGGAATCTTGATGTTGAGTATTGAAGCTCTTTGGGAAGCATGCTTCATATCACTCAGGTGTGGACCGGACCTAACCAACGCTTACGGAAAAACAACATGAACACTGAGGTGGTGCAGTGTTTTGCGCCCAGTGCTGCATTGCACAGAGGATGGCAGGGTGCAACCAGGGTTGGCAGTTTGTGATGCAACAAAAACAATCACTGCTATGAAGATTTTCAGACAATAAATATGACAGTTACCCGAGCTGCTGTACTACTCCAGGCAACATTTCAGCCAGTTGGTCCATGGATGGGTACACATACCTGGATTGAATAGATAAAGCAAGACATGAACAGCCATATTCACATTAACTTTAATACCTTCAAACACAACATCTCAACATCACAACATCTCCCCCTTCTTCCTAGTGACATGTCACTGATCGTCTGCTCCCTCTCATTGGGAACAGCGATCAGTGACGTGTCACTCGTAGCCATGCCCCCTAACAGTTAGAATCACTCCCTAGGACACACTTTACCCCTTCCTAGCCCCTACTGCTTATCCCCTTCATTGCCAGTCACATTTACACAGTAAGCAGTGCATTTTTATAGCACTGATTGCTGTATAAATGTCATAAATGTCCCAAAATAGCGCCAAAATGTGTCCGCCATAATGTCGCAGTCACAATAAAAATCACTGATCGCCGCCATTACTAGTAAAAAGAAAATATTAATAAAAATGCCATAAAACTATCCCTTATTTTGTAGATGCTATAACCAATCAATAAACGCTTATTGCGTTTTTTGGTTTTTTTTTTACCCAAAATACGTATCGGCCTAAACTGAGAAAAAAACATTTTTTTAATATATATATATATTTTTGGGGGATATTTATTATAGCAAAAAGTAAAAAATAAAAAAATGCTTATTTTTTTTCAAAATTGTCGCTCTATTTTTGTCTAAAACGCAAAAAAAAAAAAAAAATGATATACAGTGACATCACACCTACAGCCACGCCCCCCTACAGTAAGAATCACTCCCTTAGGGCACACTTTGCCCCTTAGCGCCCCCTAGTGGTTAACCCCTTCCCTGCCATTGTCATTTTCACAGTTATCAGTGCATTTTTATAGCACTTTTTGCTGTAAAAATGACAATGGTCCCAAAAATGTGTCAAAAGTGTCCGATGTGTCCGCCATAATGATCGCCGCCGTTACTAGTAAAAAAATTGTTAATAAAAATGCCATAAAACTATCCTCTATTTTGTAGACGCTATAACTTTTGCACAAACCAATGGATAAACGCTTTATTGCAACCGCGCAATTGTCAGTTAAAGCGACGCAGTGCCGAATCGCAAAAAAAGTGCTCTGGTCTTTGGCCAGCCAAATGGTCCGGGGCTGAAGTGGTTAAATGCATTACAGGACAGAAAGCGATAGAAGAATAAAGGAAAAGGGCAAAGAAGGAGGCGAGGAAGAAAGCTCCTTATCATTAGAGTAATGATTTCCTGACAATCTCGTTCCTAAACTCCCTAATCTTTGTTAAATCTTAATTCCTGTAAATCTCCATCAGACTGACAGGTCTAAGTGGTCCATTAACCTCTCACATCTCACAAGGTCAAAGCAAAGATCACATGGAGATGGAATCATCGGGGTCTTACCCTGATGGGAAGGAAGGGGCTCCTTCGTGTTGGCCGGGAGCATCCACATGGCATACGGAGAAGTGCTGGGTGATTTCATTCATGTCCTCACAGCTGAACAGAGGGTTAAAGCAGCTTTTATCTGTAAAGCCAATAAACAGGTCAAGGTTCCAATCATTAAAGGACTAGATACTTACATTTATATTACACTGCAATGTTTTACTTAGTGGCAAGGCCGATTTAATGAGAGGGCACACCTGGGCACTGCCCAGGAGCCCCAGCTGCATTAGGGGGGCCCTGCACTTTCCCCAAAGCAGCTGGTCCTTGAGCCCACGCTGTCCTGAAATTGGGGGCCCCCCCATGATGGTACTGAGAGTGATAGATACACAGGGGAAGCAGTCTGCCTCCTATCTACTTGATGTCTGTTTACCTGCACTGTCATCATTGTAGGGGCCCCAGAGCATTACTTTACCCAGGGGCCCATGATGCTATTAAGATGGCCCTGCTTAGTGGCTCTCACTACCACAGACTGGTTTTAACAGAATATTTATTTTTCGTCACTGCACAGTGGGGTTTGGCCACCATGTGAACCTGTTGCGCTTATCGCTATACAGTCCGCTATACAGTCTGTGCTGGCAGCAGTTTAACCACATGCCGACCAGCTCACAACGAAATACGTCGACACAATGGCTCGGCTGGGCATATGTACAGGTACGTCCCCTTTAAGATGCGGAATTGTGGGCGTGCTGGAGCGCCGTGAGTCCGAAACGCAGGTCCCATGGAGATTGCTTCTCCCGACTTGTTCATTCCCCGACTTAGTTGGCGGGGGTGGGCCAGCCACGCCATGTGACCTTTAACCTCTGGAAACCCGCCTTTTGACCTTTGACCTCTGGGGGAGGTCCCTGTTCCAATTCCTGAGTCCTAGCCATATTCTTCTATGGGAAACCCTAACCTTTGACCTCTGGAAACCCGCCTTCTGACCTTTGACCTCTGGGGGAGGTCCCTGTTCCAATTCCTGAGTCCTAGCCATATTCTTCTAAGGCCTCGTACACACGATCGAATTTGTCCGCTGAAAAGGGTCCGATGGACCGTTTCAGCAGACATCTCCGATCATGTGTATGGGCTAGCGGACAGATTTGTCCACCCGACAGATTTCAAAGCATGCTTTGAAATCTATCCGGTGGGAATCTGTCCGCCCGACATGTCTGCTGGTTAGTACACTTACCAGCAGACATGTCGTCCCACTCCGCGCGGAAGTGTTTTACTTCCTGGTGCGGTGACGTGGCGGCGTCAACGTCACCGCCACGTCACCGCGCCGTCCGCCGGCGGGGAATTTGATCCGATGGTGTGTACACGCCATCGGACCAAACTCCAGATCGGACATATCCGATGGAAACGGTCCGCGGACCGTTTTCATCGGATATGTCCGATCGTGTGTACAAGGCCTTAGGCAAACCCTAACCTTTGACCTCTGGGAACCCGCCTTTTGATCTTTGACCTCTGGGGGAGGTCCCTGTTCCAATTCCTGAGTCCTAGCCATATTCTTCTATGGAAAACCCTAACCTTTGACCTCTGGGAACCCGCCTTCTGACCTTTGACCTCTGGGGGAGGTCCCTGTTCCAATTCCTGAGTCCTAGCCATAACCCTAACCTTTGACCTCTGGGAACCCGCTTTTTGATCTTTGACCTCTGGGGGAGGTCCCTGTTCCAACTCCTGAGTAGTAGCCATATTCTTCAATGGGAAACCCTAACCTTTGACCTCTGGGAACCCGCTTTCTGACCTTTGACCTCTGGGGGAGGTCCCTGTTCCAATTCCTGAGTCCTAGCCATATCCTTCAATGGGAAACCCTAATCCTCACAGAGAGGAAAAACTGGGAAATGCTGATACAAGGCATTTGGCCATTCTTCCTGGTGACAGGACATTGATCACAGCTCCCTGTATTTGGGAGCAGTGATCAGTGTCATGTCACACGTAGCCCATCCCCCCTACAGTTAGAACACACTTATCCCCTTTATCACCTCCTACTGGTTAACACCTTCACTGCCAGTGTCATTTTCTACAGGATTTACACACTCCTAAACCTTGCAGGCATCCTTCCCAGAAGAGTTGAAGCTGTTATAGCTGCAAAGGGTGGGCCAACTCAATATTGAACCCTACAGACTAAGACTGGGATGCCATTAAAGATCACGTGCGTGTAAAGACAGGTGTCCCAATACTTTTGGTAATATCGTGTATAGCGTTTCCGGGTAAGATCAAAATCATGTCAGCTCCAACACATGTAAATGAATGAATATAGCCGGTACCCATTGTAGGTCTTGATACTTTATGTACTTGAAGGAATAAAACATACAATCCTCCAGTTACCAGTTATAGAATACTGTATGTTACCTCAACATTTCATATTTCTGATATGTGTCTGCTGTACCATATATTTGTATGAGAAAGGGACTGTGATCACTTATAATACAAAAAAAGGGTGGGTAAAAGGTGTTTATAATGTTTTTTTATATCTATAAACAAATGTTTTTCTTTTCATTTCTATTTCAAACTGAACTGTTGTTTATTATCATTTTAAATAATTTTAATATAAAAAATAATAATAATAGTAGAATAATATAAAAACAGAAGGAGAGAGCCAAAGAATAAGGAATGAATAAATTGAATTACAAATTAAATCAATAAATAATAATAATAATGTTAGGTAATAAATAAAAAATAGAAGAGTTAAATAAAGAATTAAATGAAAGAATAACATGCAAGTATAGAACAATTAGTGGTATCAAAGCTGACTTACGGTTCAGTCCGATGTCATGGTACGTCAGTATAACGGGTCTGTTCTGTCTTGGTGTCCCACACATAGTGACGTGGACGATCCCATGAGCTGTCTCGATGTCATGTTCCTGTGGGCAATTAAAAAGGGACATGAAAATGAACAAGGTACTAAAGTCAAGACTTCGATACAGAACTTGTAACAGATTATTCAAAGTTTAAGCTGTGTTAATAAAATAATGCCATCTCCAGTATGAACCTTGGTATGATCTTTGGAATGGTATTTGGTCATGGTCCTTGGTCATGGTCTTTGGTAAGGCCCTTGGTTATGATCTTTGTTATGGTCCTTGATTATGGTCTTTGGTGGGATCTTTGGTATGGTTCTTAGTTATAATCTTTGGTATGGTCCTTGGTTATGATCTTTGGTACAGTCTTTGGTTATGGTCTTTGTTATGTTCCTTGGTTATAGTATTTGGTATGGTCTTTGGTTATGGTCTTTGTTATGGTCCTTGGTATAGTATTTGGTGTGGTCTTTGGTTATGGTCTTTGGTGTGGTCCTTTTGTTATAGTCTTTGGTGTGGTCCTTTGTTATAGTCTTTGGTGTGGTCCTTTGTTATAGTCTTTGGTTATGATCTTTGGTATGGTCGTTGGTTATGGTCTTTGGTTATAGTCTTTGGTATGGTCTTTGATTAAGGTCTTTGGTTATGGTCTTTGGTTATGGTCTTTGGTTTTGGTCTTTGGTTTTGGTCTTTGGATATGGTCCTTGGTGTGGTCCCTTGATATGGTTCTTGGTTATAGTCTTTGGCAGGGCTCGACAAATCCCAGGCGCCAGGTCGCCAATGCGACTAGAAATTTCACCCTGGCGCCTGGGCTTTGATCAGTGTCTGTATTTGGTGAGGGGGATCTATACTGCGGGAGGGGGGTCTGTATTTAGTGAGGGGGATCTATACTGTGGGAGGGGGGGGTCTGTATTTAGTGAGGGGGATCTATACTGTGGGATGGGGGTCTGTATTTAGTGAGGGGGATCTATACTGCGGGAGGGGGGTCTGTATTTAGTGAAGGGGATCTATACTGTGGGAGGGGGGTCTGTATTTAGTGAGGGGGATCTATACTGTGGGAGGGGGGTCTGTACTTAGTCGGTGGGTCTTTAATGAGAGAGGGGGGTCTGTAGTTGGTGGAGGGGGGTGATACCAACCCTAGTAACGACACTGGGGCTCATCACTGAGTCATACCAAAAAAGAAAAAAATGGTGCCTAACTTTTTTAGCTGGCTCCTAGATTCAAAGCAAATTTGTCAAGCCCTGGTCTTTGGTATGGTCTTTGGATTGGTCTTTGGATTGGTCTTTGGTTATAGTTATTGGTACGGTCTTTGGATATGGTCCTTAGTGTGGTCCCTTGATATGGTTCTTGGTTATAGTCTTTGTTGGGGTCCTTGGTATGGTACCTGTATACCCACTGCTACCATGAGATAAAAGTTCTTAGTAGTAGTCTGAAATTTGTATTCAACGTAGTGAGACTTAAATACATACAAACATTTGTACAGCTGTTTTTACTGCCTATTTGTCACCCGTGTGAGCTCAGCCTAACCTAGCCTACTTGCATCAGGGTTGAGGGCTCATGAGAGGAGTACAGAGGCAGCGGGCTGTGATGTTTATGGGATGCCAAGTACACCACCTAGCCGACTTCAGCCACCAGCCATGATCTGCCTGCATTGCATAGAGGAGCACAGAGTGATGATGTCACTGGGTCTCAAATAAGGTATATAATGAAAAAGGAAAGATTTTCTTTAAAAATGTCATTAGCAAGTTAAGGAGGGGACAAAGGAGGATTATATGAGCAGATTAAAGTGAAATCCTGCAGAAAACGGTTTAATATAAGCGTCACAAATGTAAGAACCTATGATGTGAATACTTCCTAAGTCCTTGTACAGAAGGGGTTGTGTTCCTGAAATTAGAATTTGCCAGAATTTCAGGGAGATCCGTCCATAGGGGTTATTATGTAGTGTAGTTAGGAGGTTGTCTCTCATAAAGAGTCCTTTGATTCCATGAATCCCCCCGGCACATAAAACAAGGCAGAAAATGTTTTGCACTGGAGTTTCTATGGTAATATGGATTAAATGTCACCAGGATGAAGAGTCACTAAACATTTGCAAGTTCCCGGGCTGCAAATTCAGAAGTGAGAACTGCTGAGTACATTATGTAACAGTGTCCGGCTCTCCTCGGTAAAGTGGAATTTACATGCTAAGTGTATGCACCATAAGTTACATCTCATACAGATCCCAGTTCACCCCCTGACAATGCTTCCCTCTGCTTTTCTCCCCAAAAGAACAGAGCCATCTTTGTTCAGGCAACATCCATCTACTTACTGGACCGAGATACCGACTCAGAGATGACAAAACCTGGTTTTAGGGCCGTTGTTAAGGCAGGGCAAAAGGGGAAGCTGCCCTGGGCCCTGTCATTGTTGTGGGGCCCAAAGCAGCTGCCTCATACTTGCCAACTATCCCAGTTTAAATTCCCTTGCCCCTGGAAGTTTTAGTTCTGTGCTGTGTCCTGATATCTCAGTGTGAAGTGCTAATACTAATGCTGCCCAGCTCAGCCCTATTGTTGTGTACAGATGACTCACCTGCAGACCCTGTGTTTACATGTAAATGACCGTAATTCATATGTAAATAACAGGAACATACATATGTAAATAGCCAATGCAGTCGGCATTCATATGTAAATAAAGGCGGCATTCATATGTATA
Organism: Rana kukunoris; assembly: GCA_029574335.1. Taxonomy (NCBI): domain Eukaryota; kingdom Metazoa; phylum Chordata; class Amphibia; order Anura; family Ranidae; genus Rana; species Rana kukunoris. The sequence continues at coordinate 464,803,605 of CM056053.1, read as the reverse complement.
TCATGCTCCTCTGCCGTGAAGAGATAATGTGCTGTACCTCTAGCAACCAATCAGTGAGTAGTATTACCGTACAGTAATCTCTAGAAACCAATCAGTGAGCAGTATTACCGTACAATAATCTCTAGCAACCAATCAGTGAGTAGTATTGCCGTACAGTAATCTCTAGCAACCAATCAGTGAGTAGTATTACCGTACAGTAATTTCTAGCAACTAATCAGTGAGTAGTATTACCGTACAGTAATCTCTAGCAACTAATCAACAACAAGAAATCAGGTGCTGTAACCTTTAGCAACTAATCAGTGAGTCAGTAAGTGGTAATGATAACCTGTAACCTGATACAGTAAACTGATTTTAAGTCTAGCAAGAATTGTTTTGTTCGGGGTCCAATCAACATTAAAGACGGCCCTGCCTGGTTCTAGGCTGTGCATAAATGTCTGACGCAAGTCACTATGTGACTTACTACAAAGTTACAATGTTGCAGTCCGTTTACTGGGGGGGGAGAGGAGACTGAGGAAATGCTTCCTCCTGCCTGCAGCAGACTGATGACATTACCTAAGACTAGGCAAAGTCAGGAGCTTCGCGGGTGCTATTTAAAGCGGAGTTCCCCCTAAAAAAAACAATTAAATGTCAGCAGCTACAAATACTGCAGCTGCTGACTTTTATTATATGGACACTTTTGCCGCGTACACACGATCGGAAATTCCGACAAGAAAACCGTGGATTTTTTTTCAGAAGGAATTTTGGCTCAAACTTGTGTATGCAACACAAGTTTGAGCCAAAATTCCATCTGAAAAACACAGTCACACAAAATTCTTACCATCAAGAACGCAGTGACGTACAACGAGCCGATAAATTAAGTTCAATGATTCCGAGCAAGCGTCAAATTGATTCCGAGCATGCATGCTTTTTTTTGCGTGTCGGAAATGCATACAGACGATCACAATTTCCGACAAGAACTTTTCTTGTCAGAAAAATTGAGAACCAGCTCTCAATTTTTTGCTGTCGGAAATTCCGACAGAAAAAGTCAGATGGAGCCTACACAATTTTCGAGCAAAAGCTCACATCAAACTTTTCTTGCCGGAAATTCCGATCGTGTGTGTGCGGCATTGCCTGTCCTGGGCACCCACGAGATGTTGGCACCTGAAGCCGATCTGTCCCTCGGCTCTCGGGTGAAGGCGCCGCCATCTTCGGTAAGGGAATCAGGAAGCAAAGCCTTGCGGCTTCACAGCCTGGTTCCCTACTGCGCATGCGTGAGTCATGCTGCGTTATCCCACTGGTCCCTGCTGTCTTCTAGGACCTGTGTGTCTCCCAGAAGGATAGCAGGGGGGATGGAGGAGGCGCTGGACGTGGCATAGGTCGCGGCAGATACTGCGGCGATCTATCACTGTATTAGACAGGTATCTTCTCCCTCCTCCCTCCCTGAAAAGTGCCAAATGTGACACCGGGGGGGGGGGAGTAATACGAAAAGTGGAAGTTCAATTTTTAGGTGGAACTCCGCTTTAACCACTTTCCGACCAGCCGCTGTCATTATACTGTGGTAGGTCCGCACGTTCCCACGAATGGCTGTAGCTGTACGTCGGCCCTTGAAACAGCTCTAGCAGGCGTGTACCTGCTGCATGGCGGGGGATATGATGCAAGGGGCCGGCAGCGGGTTGTGTAATGCAGCAGCGGGTTGTGTAATGCGGAGACGCAGCACTCCCGACAGCCCAATTTGTGATAAAAGTGGAAAACAGCCTCAGCTCCACCCAAGCCATGCTGGTTGACGTGTTGCACCCCAGGGCTTTTGTTGGAGCGTGGCTTGGGAGGGGTCAAGGCCATTTTCCACCTTTATCACACATTACACAGATGATCTACAGGGTGGGCCATTTATATGGATACACCTTAATAAAATAGGAATGGTTGGTGATATTAACTTCCTGTTTGTGGCACATTAGTATATGTGAGGGGGGAAACTTACAAGATGGGTATTGACCATGGCGGCCATTTTGAAGTCAGCCATTTTGAATCCAACTTTTGTTTTGTCAAGAGGAAGAGGGTCGTGTGACACATCAAACTTATTGGGAATTTCACAAGAAAAACAATGGTGTGCTTGAGTTATTTACAAGTTTCTGACCACTTATAAAATGTGTTCAATGTGCTGCCTATTGTGCTGGATTTTCAATGCAACCCTCTCCTGGAAAGTGGATTGGTCGTCATGGGCCAGTTGAATGTCCCCCAAGGTCTCCCGATCTGACCCCCTTAGACTTTTATCTTTGGGGTCATCTGAAGGCAATTGTCTATGCTGTGACGATACGAGATGTGCAGCACCTGAAACTATGGATACTGGAAGCCTGTGCTAGCATTTCTCCTGCAGTGTTGCTATCAGTGTGTGAAGAGTGGGAGAAGAGGGTTGCATTAACAATCCATCACAATCGGCAGCACATTGAACACATTTTATAAGTGCTCAGAAACTTGTAAATAACTCATGAAAGAATAAAGTTACGTTAAAACCAAGCACACCATTGTTTTTCTTGTGAAATTCCCAATGAGTTTGATGTGTCACATGATCCTATTCCTATTGAAAAAACAAAAGTTGGATTCAAAATGGCCGACTTCAAAATGGTCACCACCCATCTTGAAAAGTTTCCCCCCTCACATATACTAATGTGCCACAAACAGGAAGTTAATATCACCAACCATTCCCATTTTATTAAGGTGTATCCATATAAATGGCCCACCCTGTAGTTATGCTTTGATACTTCAGATCACTGTATCGGGACACGTATGCAGACACTGATAATAAATCCTGAATAATGACTGACAAAATTCTGCCCAAGTCATATACTATGCATCTGATTAAATAGATTCAGGAGAATAAAAAAAACTGACTTCATCCAATGTGGATATAATCCATAAATTTTTTTTTAGGAATTTAAAGCTGCCCTGTGTTCAAATGAAGAGACGTCTACGAAATTCTATGTAGTGAAAAACTCTTTCTGTTGTCATTGGGAATGGCTTTTTCCTCCAATCCTGGTCATGTTAGATACTGTACATTTATTCAGTTTATCGAAATTTGGGAGCCTTGGTTAAAATATATGGGAATCTCTTATACCCTAAGCGTATAATAGTAGCTTTTGCTTTAGACTGATGTAAACTTTTGGCAGGTAGGCTCTTTCTTTCTCCTAATCTTTATACTTCTTTCTTCTCATTTCCGACCTTTTTTCTCTTTCTTTCTCTCTTTTTCCCTTATTTTTTCTTTACATAAAGGTGATATACGTTGTATATTATTCTTTCCATACGTTATATTTACGGTGGGTGTCATTTATTAAAAAAATGTTTATTGAATTCCTTGATTCCTCTTAGGTTTGTAAATTAGAGGATGATTTTAACCACTTCCTTACTGGGCATGTAAACCCCCTTCCTGACCAGGTGAAATTTCAGCTTGCGGCACTGCATCGCTTTAACTGACAATTGCGTGGTCGTGCGACGTGGCTCCCAAACAAAATTGGCGTTCTTTTTTCCCCACAAATAGAGCTTTTTTTTGGTGGTATTTGGTCACCTCTGCGGTTTTTATTTTTTGCGCTATAAACAAAAAAGGACGCCAATTTTGAAAAAAAATACAATATTTTTTACTTGTTGCTATAAAAAATATCCCAATTAAAAAAAAAAAAATTCAGTTTAGGCCGATACGTATTCTTCTACATATTTTTGGTAAAAAAAAAAAAAAAAATTGCAATAAGCCTACAAAATAAGGGACAGAATTATTATTATTTTTTTTTTTTTTTACTAGTAATGGCGGCGATCTGCGATTTTTATTGCGACTGCGACATCATGGCGGACACATCGGACACTTTTGACACATTTTTGGCACCATTCACATTTATACTGCAATCAGTGCTATAAATATGCACTAATTACTGTATAAATGTGACTGGCAGGGAAGGGGTTAACACTAGGGGGTGAGGAAGGGGTTAATGTGTTTCCTGCATTGTGTTCTAACTGTGGGGGGAGGGGGGGTGACTGGGGGGGTGACCGATCTGTGTCCCTATGTACTAGGAACACAGATCGGTCTGCTCTCTCCCTGACAGGACGCTGTCATTGTGAGAGCCGGCAATGAGAGATGATCTCATATGTTTACATATGAGACCATCTCTTATTCGCTGCACAGATCGCATCGCAAACGGCCACACTGATTGGCCGTTCGCGGCGATCTGTGATTGGCTGTGTCCGAGGGACACGGCCAGTACACAAGTTCCCCGCTGCGCGCTCTGGAGCGCGCGCTGGGAACAAAGAAAGGGGCTGCCGTGAAAACACGGCAGCCCGGAGATTTAGAACCACTCTGCGGCCGCATATAGTCGTACGGCCGTAGGGAAGTGGTTAAAATGATCCTTCTGACGACAGTTTGATCAAATTTATATATTTGGAGGGAGGTTGGGTGGAAAGGATTGTTCTACCTCTTAGAAACAGAGTGATCCCATTAGGGGTGTCGGGGGGGGGGGGGGGGGGTTGTCCTAGATATCTACCTTCTTTATAGATCCGAACAATCGGTCTATTATATTTATTATAACTTTAAAACTTTGGACTAGATTAAAAGGTTTATGGAATCTCTGGTGAATAGGGAAGTCATTTAAAATTAATTTTACTAACTTTGATGTTTTTATTCTTTTTAATTGTTTACATTTTCTTTATCATTTGAATGATACTTTGTTTGTAGATAAAATGGATGGAAAAAATAAACACTGAATGTACCCCATTGTTTACAATTGTATATCTCACTATAGTATCTCCTATGGTATTTATTACTTTGTATTTTCTTCTTTTTATGAAAATAAACTTAAACTTGAATGAAAAAAAAAAGAAAACTTGAATGCCCTGTACACACGATCGATTCATCTGATGAAAACGAACCAATGTTTTTTTCCATCAAATATACAATAAAGCTGACTTTCATCAGTCTTGCCTACACACCATTAGTCAAAAATCCGATTGTGTCCAATGCGGTGACATAAAACACAACGACGTGCAGAGAAAAAGGAAGTTCAATGCTTCCGAGCATGCGTAAACTTGATTCTGAGCATGTGTGGATTTTTGACCGATGGATTTCCCCACAGACGATCATTTTTTTTAACCATACGAAAATTTTAAAACAGGTTCTAATTTTTTTCACCGATGGGGAAAATAAATGATGGGGCCCACACACGATCTATCTATCTAACTGTCTATCTATCGTTATCTATCTCTCTTTATCTACAGTATCTATTGATCCATAGTGTTGCTCACGAATATTCGCATTGCGAATATTTGTAACGAATATTGCATATTCGAGTATTTGCGAATAAATCGAATATCGCGGTGAATATTCGATATTGCAAATATTCGTATTTTTTCAAATTTATTTTTAAAACAGATCACATCCTAGTGATCTCCATCGACGTCTAAAAGCATTGCTGGTATGATTAGAGACCCTGGGTCGAGTAGCTGAGGCGATCCTTTTATGTTGCCGAATATTCGCGATGCGAATATTCGTATTACGAATATTCGCGAAAACTTTCTCTGCCCTTCTGTGTTTTGTGTAAAAAAATAAATAAAATTAGCTTTAGTTTAGTCATATAAGTTTGTGTAAGTAGAGTTAGTGTTTAGTGCATATTAGTTTAGTAATCCAGGAAATGATCTCCGTTTTCGCGTGTTGACGAGAATTTCACAATCAATTTCGCATTCGCATTAGCGAAATTTCGCATTCGCATTAGCGAAATTTTGCAAACGTTTTTTTTTGATAAAATATCACGAATATTCGATATTAACGAATATTTCACGAATATTCTTCTATATATTCGCGAAATATCGCGAAATCGAATATGGCGTATTCCGCTCAACACTATTGATCCATACATCTATATCCATCTATGTATCAATATCCATAAATCTCTCAATACATATCCTTCTACAGTATTGGACTATGAGCATAATTCGTTCCAGAAGAATGCTTGTAATCCAAAGCACTCGTATAGCAAATCAAGTTTCCCCATAGGAATCAATGAAAACTCAGAAAATGTGTTCCAGCATCATGGCTAGTATATGCAGTACTGCATGTGGCCAGAGGTGGGGGGGGCACTGTAAACACTCACAAACACTTAGAGACCACTCAAAGATGCTAGGAGACACTAAAAGACCACTCAGAGATGCTCAGAGACCCTCTGAGACACTTGGGAACAGAGTGTGTCCCTGCAGGTTCCAAGTGTCTCCGAGCATCACTGGTGCCCCCGCACCTCTGGCCAAATGCAGTACTGTGCTTTCCGAACGGCTCAGCTCCGCTCCGGCACCCACACACCTCTGGCCAAATGCAGTACTGCACACCACAAAGTCTTGAATCCTGCTTGTCTTGCGAGACAATGACCCTCGCCAACCGAGTCAGGAAAAAGCTTGTATTTCAGAACTCGTAAACCGCGTTACTCGCAATCCAAGGTATTACCGTATATCCACATTTCTGCCCATATCTATCGATCAACCTATTTATGTGTCTATCGATCCTTTCATATCTATCTATCTATCTATCCATACATCTCTATCCATCCATGTATCAATATCTCCATCCACACTTCCATGTATCTCCAGCTCCTGGAAAGTGGCAGACAATTTACTTACTTCGATGGTTGTGAAGAAGACACACTCATCCATGTCCAGAACCATGCTGGGGAGAGCGGGATAGTCCGATCACACTTGGTGACTGGCTTGTGGCTGCACAATTCAGAATGAGCTTTCCATGTAACAAGCTTATATAGATCACATGCCACTCCGCCTAAGCACGCCAACTCCCAGCATGCAATGCCCACCGAGCAAGCTAAGTTGGGATGAGGATGTTCTTAAACGGGATCTGTGTCACGGGTTCATGATATGACAAATGCTCTTCCAATCCAGCTCAGACAACAAAAACAAGGTCAAGGCAAGAAAAAGATTGGGGGGACCAAGCCAGCCATATAAATCCCTTTCCACGGCCTCTTAAGAAGTGCAAGGCTGCGGATGTAAGCCAGGCATTTCAGGGCGGCCCCCAAGGATGCAAACAACAACTCGAAATCTGTCACAATAAAGCAGCTTACACCTGTCACCGTCAGGGGAGGGCTGGGGCTTAATGTATGTCAAAAGACGTCACCCAATTCATAGCGAAGACAACAACAACAACAACATCATATTTCTACAAGTAGAACAGGATCTACGATGGTACAAAGAATATGTCATTTGGCTCTTACAAGCCCCATTCCTTATCAGTACAAGTTCTATGGTAAGGTGACCAGATTTGAAAAAAAAAAATCTGGTGATTTTTTTTTTTACTAGTAGTGGCGGCAATAAGCGGCTCTCTGCCCGCCTCCGCTGCCGCCACCCGCCTCACAGCCTGTCAAGTCTTACTCTCCGAGCCCCAGCTACTACTGGGTGGGGAGCGGAGGAAGATCACTCCGCCAGGAGATAGGAGCTAAGCAGGCAGACGGCTGGCCGGGACTTGAGCCAAGGCAGAAGAACATGTGGGTGGAGCTGGATGGGCATGCACCCGAAACTGAAGAAAAATTCCCTCCGCTCCGACCAGCACATGACCATCAGAAAGGGGCACAGATAATGGAGAAAAATACACCCTCTAATTTAGTAGGAGCGGCAGAGTGGGGGGTGTAATTTAGAATGTATTTATTTTTATTCTGCACTGACTGTCTTTGAAATCAAATCCAATCTGGGGACAAAACCAGGGACAGACTTTGTCCGGGGACAGTGTCCTCAATCCGGGGACTGTCCCCGGAAACCGGGGACGTCTGGTCACCCTATTCTATGGGCAATTCTGCAAAGGCAGAAATTCCACACCAAAATGAGGATGTTATATAAAATCAAAAGGAGACGTAAACACAGTCAACAACATCTAACTTAAAAGTGTTATTAAACCCTCCATCAAAATAAATGTAGTGGCATACCATACCTCATTATTATTTTTTTCTTTGCAACATAATGAGCCTTTGACAGTTTGATGTGTTTAATGTCTACTTATAGCAGTGATGGCGAACCTTGGCACCCCCAGATGTTTTTGAACTACATTTCACATGATGGTTTTGCACTCTGCAGTGTAGTGGTGCATCATGGGAAATGTAGTTCCAAAACATCTGGGATGCCAAGGTTCACCGTCACTGACCTATAGGGTGGCTCCATTGCCTTGCAGGGTCTCCCAGGGGGCCCCAAGTAGCCATTCTGGCGTGTGTGCTCCTGGTTAGGGATGCATTCTCACAGTCCACTGCCATGCTCAGGCGCGCTACTGTGCTTGGAGGGCCAATGCATAGTATGGGCAGCACTACTTTGCGCTGTGCTCAGGAGATGAATGCGTATTACAGGTAGTTTTTTGGCACTGTACATGAAGAACAGATACGTTTTATGGGCAGTACTTTGGTCCTGTACTCGGGGATGCATGTATATTATGGGCAGTGCTCTGGTACTGTGCTTGGGGGAGGTATGTATATTATGGGCAGTGCTCTGGTCATAGGCGTGCACACAGGGTGTGCCAGGTGTGCCCAGGCACACTTTAATTACCCTGTGCACACCCGATTGCCCTCCCCTCTTTACCCCCACAGCGCTCCTGGCTTCCCTCCTCTCCTTCCCCGCCGGATGTTACTGTGGAGATGTTTTAGGATGTGTGGGGGAAGGGGCCGGTAAATATGTGATTTACCAGCCCCTTCCCTTTCTGAATGGACATTGTGTGTTTGAGCTTTGGGTGCACACCCTAATGCAATAGGCTGTGCACACCTATGGCTCTGGTACTGTGCTTGGCGGGGGGATATGTAAATTATGGGCAGTGCTCTGGTACTGTGCGTGGGGGGGTATGTATCTTATGGGCAGTGCTCTGGTACTGTGCTTGGGGGAGGTATGTATAATATGGGCAGTGCTCTTGTACTGTGCGTGGGGGGGGGGGGGGGGGGTATGTATATTATGGGCAGTGCTCTGGTACTGTGCGTGGGGGGGGGGGGGGGTATGTATAATATGGGCAGTGCCTAGTACTGTGCTTGGGGGAGGTATGTATATTACGGGCAGTGCTCTAGTACTGTGCTTGGGGGAGGTATGTATATTATGGGCAGTGCTCTAGTACTCTAGTACTGTGCGTGGGGGGGGGGGGTATGTATAATATGGGCAGTGCTCTGGCACTGTGCTTGGGGGAGGTATGTATAATATGGGCAGTGCTCTAGTACTGTGCTTGGGGGAGGTATGTATAATATGGGCAGTGCTCTGGTACTGTGCTTGGGGGAGGTATGTATATTATGGGCAGTGCCTAGTACTGTGCTTGGGGGAGGTATGTATATTATGGGCAGTGCTCTGGTACTGTGCTTGGGGGAGGTATGTATAATATGGGCAGTGCTCTGGTACTGTGCTTGGGGGAGGTATGTATAATATGGGCAGTGCTCTGGCACTGTGCTTGGGGGAGGTATGTATATTATGGGCAGTGCCTAGTACTGTGCTTGGGGGAGGTATGTATATTACGGGCAGTGCTCTAGTACTGTGCTTGGGGGAGGTATGTATATTATGGGCAGTGCTCTAGTACTCTAGTACTGTGCGTGGGGGGGGGGGGTATGTATATTATGGGCAGTGCTCTGGTACTGTGGTGGGGGGGGGGTATGTATAATATGGGCAGTGCTCTGGCACTGTGCTTGGGAGAGGTATGTATAATATGGGCAGTGCTCTAGTACTGTGCTTGGGGGAGGTATGTATAATATGGGCAGTGCTCTGGTACTGTGCTTGGGGGAGGTATGTATATTATGGGCAGTGCCTAGTACTGTGCTTGGGGGAGGTATGTATATTATGGGCAGTGCTCTGGTACTGTGCTTGGGGGAGGTATGTATAATATGGGCAGTGCTCTGGTACTGTGCTTGGGGGAGGTATGTATAATATGGGCAGTGCTCTTGTACTGTGCGTGGGGGGGGGGGGGGTATGTATAATATGGGCAGTGCTCTGGTACTGTGCTTGGGGGAGGTATGTATAATATGGGCAGTGCTCTGGTACTGTGCTTGGGGGAGGTATGTATAATATGGGCAGTGCCTAGTACTGTGCTTGGGGGAGGTATGTATAATATGGGCAGTGCTCTAGTACTGTGCTTGGGGGAGGTATGTATAATTAGTGTTGCTCACGAATATTCGCATTGCGAATATTCGCTACGAATATTGCATATTCGAGTATTCGCGAATATCGCGAATATCGCGGCGAATATTCGCTATTTCGAATATTCGTATTTTTCAAATTTCGCAATAAAATTCGCAATGAAATTCGCAATAGCGACATTTCGCATTTTTTTTTTTTTTTTAAATATAGCGAATATTCGTAAATATCGAATATTCGTGATATTTTATAAAAAAAAAAAAAAAAAAAATCGCGAAATTTTGCATTAGCGAAATTTCGCAAATTTTTTTTTTTTTTTATAAAATATCACGAATATTCGATATTAACGAATATTCGCGACCGCATATGTGAAATTTCGCTTTTTTTTTTTTTATAAAATATACCGAATATTCGTAAATATCGAATATTCGTGATATTTTATAAAAAAAAAAAAAAAAAATCGCGAAATTTCGCATTAGCGAAAATTCGCATTGGCGAAAATTCGCAATTTTTTTTTTTAATAAAATATCACGAATATTCGATATTAACGAATATTCGCGAATATTCTTCAAAATATTCGCGAAATATCGCGAAATCGAATATGGCGTATTCCGCTCATCACTATGTATAATATGGGCAGTGCTCTGGTACTGTGCTTAGGGGAGGTATGTATAATATGGGCAGTGCTCTGGCACTGTGCTTGGGGGAGGTATGTATATTATGGGCAGTGCTCTGGTACTGTGCTTGGGGGAGGTATGTATATTACGGGCAGTGCTCTAGTACTGTGCTTGGGGGAGGTATGTATATTATGGGCAGTGCTCTAGTACTCTAGTACTGTGCGTGGGGGGGGGGGGGGTATGTATAATATGGGCAGTGCTCTGGCACTGTGCTTGGGGGAGGTATGTATAATATGGGCAGTGCTCTAGTACTGTGCTTGGGGGAGGTATGTATAATATGGGCAGTGCTCTGGTACTGTGCTTGGGGGAGGTATGTATATTATGGGCAGTGCCTAGTACTGTGCTTGGGGGAGGTATGTATATTATGGGCAGTGCTCTGGTACTGTGCTTGGGGGAGGTATGTATAATATGGGCAGTGCTCTGGTACTGTGCTTGGGGGAGGTATGTATAATATGGGCAGTGCTCTGGCACTGTGCTTGGGGGAGGTATGTATATTATGGGCAGTGCCTAGTACTGTGCTTGGGGGAGGTATGTATATTACGGGCAGTGCTCTAGTACTGTGCTTGGGGGAGGTATGTATATTATGGGCAGTGCTCTAGTACTCTAGTACTGTGCGTGGGGGGGGGGGGGGGGGTATGTATATTATGGGCAGTGCTCTGGTACTGTGCGTGGGGGGGGGGTATGTATAATATGGGCAGTGCTCTGGCACTGTGCTGGGGAGAGGTATGTATAATATGGGCAGTGCTCTAGTACTGTGCTTGGGGGAGGTATGTATAATATGGGCAGTGCTCTGGTACTGTGCTTGGGGGAGGTATGTATATTATGGGCAGTGCCTAGTACTGTGCTTGGGGGAGGTATGTATATTATGGGCAGTGCTCTGGTACTGTGCTTGGGGGAGGTATGTATAATATGGGCAGTGCTCTGGTACTGTGCTTGGGGGAGGTATGTATAATATGGGCAGTGCTCTTGTACTGTGCGTGGGGGGGGGGGGTATGTATAATATGGGCAGTGCTCTGGTACTGTGCTTGGGGGAGGTATGTATAATATGGGCAGTGCTCTGGTACTGTGCTTGGGGGAGGTATGTATAATATGGGCAGTGCCTAGTACTGTGCTTGGGGGAGGTATGTATAATATGGGCAGTGCTCTAGTACTGTGCTTGGGGGAGGTATGTATAATTAGTGTTGCTCACGAATATTCGCATTGCGAAAATTCGCATTGGCGAAAATTCGCAATTTTTTTTTTTTAATAAAATATCACGAATATTCGATATTAACGAATATTCGCGAATATTCTTCAAAATATTCGTGAAATATCGCGAAATCGAATATGGCGTATTCCGCTCATCACTATGTATAATATGGGCAGTGCTCTGGTACTGTGCTTAGGGGAGGTATGTATAATATGGGCAGTGCTCTGGCACTGTGCTTGGGGGAGGTATGTATATTATGGGCAGTGCTCTGGTACTGTGCTTGGGGGAGGTATGTATATTACGGGCAGTGCTCTAGTACTGTGCTTGGGGGAGGTATGTATATTATGGGCAGTGCTCTAGTACTCTAGTACTGTGCGTGGGGGGGGGGGGTATGTATAATATGGGCAGTGCTCTGGCACTGTGCTTGGGGGAGGTATGTATAATATGGGCAGTGCTCTAGTACTGTGCTTGGGGGAGGTATGTATAATATGGGCAGTGCTCTGGTACTGTGCTTGGGGGAGGTATGTATATTATGGGCAGTGCCTAGTACTGTGCTTGGGGGAGGTATGTATATTATGGGCAGTGCTCTGGTACTGTGCTTGGGGGAGGTATGTATAATATGGGCAGTGCTCTGGTACTGTGCTTGGGGGAGGTATGTATAATATGGGCAGTGCTCTGGCACTGTGCTTGGGGGAGGTATGTATATTATGGGCAGTGCCTAGTACTGTGCTTGGGGGAGGTATGTATATTACGGGCAGTGCTCTAGTACTGTGCTTGGGGGAGGTATGTATATTATGGGCAGTGCTCTAGTACTCTAGTACTGTGCGTGGGGGGGGGGGGGGGTATGTATATTTATGGGCAGTGCTCTGGTACTGTGCGTGGGGGGGGGGGTATGTATAATATGGGCAGTGCTCTGGCACTGTGCTTGGGAGAGGTATGTATAATATGGGCAGTGCTCTAGTACTGTGCTTGGGGGAGGTATGTATAATATGGGCAGTGCTCTGGTACTGTGCTTGGGGGAGGTATGTATATTATGGGCAGTGCCTAGTACTGTGCTTGGGGGAGGTATGTATATTATGGGCAGTGCTCTGGTACTGTGCTTGGGGGAGGTATGTATAATATGGGCAGTGCTCTGGTACTGTGCTTGGGGGAGGTATGTATAATATGGGCAGTGCTCTTGTACTGTGCGTGGGGGGGGGGGGGTATGTATAATATGGGCAGTGCTCTGGTACTGTGCTTGGGGGAGGTATGTATAATATGGGCAGTGCTCTGGTACTGTGCTTGGGGGAGGTATGTATAATATGGGCAGTGCCTAGTACTGTGCTTGGGGGAGGTATGTATAATATGGGCAGTGCTCTAGTACTGTGCTTGGGGGAGGTATGTATAATTAGTGTTGCTCACGAATATTCGCATTGCGAAAATTCGCATTGGCGAAAATTCGCAATTTTTTTTTTTTAATAAAATATCACGAATATTCGATATTAACGAATATTCGCGAATATTCTTCAAAATATTCGTGAAATATCGCGAAATCGAATATGGCGTATTCCGCTCATCACTATGTATAATATGGGCAGTGCTCTGGTACTGTGCTTAGGGGAGGTATGTATAATATGGGCAGTGCTCTGGCACTGTGCTTGGGGGAGGTATGTATATTATGGACAGTGCTCTGGTACTGTGCTTGGGGGAGGTATGTATATTACGGGCAGTGCTCTAGTACTGTGCTTGGGGGAGGTATGTATAATATGGGCAGTGCCTAGTACTGTGCTTGGGGGAGGTATTTATATTATGGGCAGTGCTCTGGTACTGTTTATTTTTGTATCTTTCTGTTTATTTATAAACAGATTAAAGGGATGAACTTTGATATACAGATGAAGTCAGTTTAAGCAACTTGTCAAGTAAAAAAAACCAATAATGTTTATGTTTTTTATTAAATGTTCCTCTGTTTAACCCCTTATTAACCCTCAACTTACCATAATCAGACTTAATTAACTCCCTATTCTCCTTCTCCATTTAATTATTCATTTATTTTTCTGCTGTTTCTTTTATTCTGTTCACTTCTATTTTATAAACTATTAATAATTAAAACTTTTTTTTTGTTTGCTTTGTTCGTTAATATTTTTACACCTTTTTATACACAATATATTTCCACGATTCACATTGAAAAGAAGCTGTTTATTTTTGTATCTTTCTGTTTATTTATCTACAGATCAAAGGGGGGAGCTTTTCAATGTGTGTTGTAGGTGTTCATAAATGTCCTATAAACCTACATATGCCATTGGCCGGGTGACTGAGGCTTAAGAATATATGAATTCAGTATTGATTCAGTAATGTGCATTGTGCTGCAGAGGTCATATTAAGCAGTAATGAGTATTCTGATGTCCTCTATTGATCAAGTGACTTCCAAGCTGGAGGCAACAAAGTAAAACTTGATACAATTAAGCCCTGTACACACGATCGGTCAAACCGATGAGAACGGTCTGATGGATTTTTCCATCAGTTAACGGATGAAGCTGACTGATGGCGAGTCGCGCCTACACACCATTGGTTAAAAAAAAAACGATTGTGTCAGAACGCGATGAAGTAAAACACAACGACGTGCTGAAAAAAAATGCGTCGACTTGATTCTGAGCATGCGTGGATTTTTAACCGATGGACATTCCTTACTATCGGTTAGGAATCCATCGGTTAATTTTCAAAACAAGTTTGAAAACAAGTTTACATTTTTTTAACCGATGGATAAATAACCAATGGCGCCCACACACGATCGGTTTGGTCTGATGAAAACGGTCCATCAGACTGTTCTCATCAGTTCAACCGATCGTGTGTACGCGACATTAGATCGCTAGTATAACTAGATGCTCCAACATGACCACAAAATGATCGGATCCCGAGTTTCTCTAAATAAATGCCTGCACTGAGTCTAATGCCGCGTTTTTCAAGTCGTCCTTTTTTACGTCGTGTGTAGGCTTTAACGAGGGGGGAAAAACGCACATGCTCAGAAGCGAGTTATGAGACAGAGAAATTAGCAAAAGCAGCCGAAACTGTGGCGCCATTTGAATGTAACTTCCCCTTTATAGTGCCGTCGTACGTGTTGTACGTCACCGCGCTTTGCTAGAGCATTTTTTTTACCACGAACGGCAGGCTTGAGAGGAATCACGACAAGTCACACAGAGAAAAACTTTTTTTTTTCATGACATGAATAACGGATGTGTGTACGCGGCATAATGGTTATGCATCCTTCTATAAATGATCAATTTATTTTATGATCAATCTCTTCCGATTGGAGTAGTCGATTTATAGTGGACAACCCGTTCAATCGATATGTCACACACAGGGAAGAGGATTTTGGTCAATAGTTAAATTGAAACTACACTGTATCTGAGCACCACAAACCAAAAACACTGTTTTAACCACTTCAGCCCCGGAAGGATTTGCCCTCTTAATGACCGGGCCATTTTTTGCCATGCGGCACTGCGTCGTTTTAACTGAAAATTGCAATTGTAGTTTGACGCTGTACCCCAAAAAAATGTAAAATACATTATTTTTTCCCCAGAAATAGAGCTTTCTTTTGGTGGTATTTTTATCACCTCTGCGATTTTTATTTTTATTTTCGCGGTATAAAAAATATAAACATTTTTGAAAAAAAAAACACAATATTTTGTACTTTTTTCTATAATAAATATCCCCAAAAAGTTAAAAAAAATGTCTTCATCAGTTTAGGCCGATATGTATTCTTCTACATACCCTGTTTCCCCAAAAATAAAACCTACCCTGAAAATAAGACCTAGCGTTATTTTCCAGGAGGGCTGCAATATAAGACCTACCCTGAAAATAAGCCCTAGTTAAAAATGCTTGTAAAATCCACTCTATTACAGTATCATATAATGTACAATCCTTAGTGTGAACTGAGTTAAAATGCTTGTAAAATCCTATAATCCACTCTATTACAGTAGTATATAATGTACAATGTGTGTGTTTCTGTAATATAATTGCAGAATAGCGCTATAACAAAGGTATTTGGCACAATTATATAACAGAAACACACACATTGTACATTATATAATATTGTAATAGAGTGGATTATAGGATTTTACAAGCATTTTAACTCCGTTCACACTGGGAAATCCTTTCAGGCAGGGAGAGAGAGGGGGAGAGAAGACAGCACATTACATGGTAAGACCTACCCCAAAAATAAGCCCTACTGTGTCTTTTGTTGGCATAATTAATATAAGACCCGGGCTTTTGTCCAAATCATTGCAATTTCTGACAGCATGGCCTATTCTTGCTGTCATCTATAGGGTGACAGTGTGAAGGCGCCGCCGACACCCAATTTTTCCACACCCATTACTTCTATCTAGAGTCTGTGGTAGAGACACCAGAATTTATCCCCCAAAATCTCGAATCTTGTTCCCAGTGCAGTACATTGTGGCCTCATCATACAGACTGGCTTCCCTAGCTGATTGCTTACAAAATAAAGAAAGCTTGCAGGGAAAATGTAATTTTTTGGGCTTTTTAAATGCAATTATTGCTGCAGTTTCTTTATACAGTACAGATGTGCCACTTTACAGGTGAACTAAGGGGACCCTCCAGGCACTGAATTTAAAAGATTTTTTCATTTTTATGCTTTCACTTTAAAGCGGGAGTTCACCCAAAAATCAACTTTCTGCACTTAGATCCAGCATACTGCTGACATCTGCAGTATGCTGGTCTTTTCTTTTTTTTTTTTGGTACTTATCGTTTTAGCCGTCTTTCTTCTATGGCTCCGAGCGGCGATTACTTCCTGGTATAGGCGTTCCCGAAGACAAGCAAGTTGATTGACGGCCTTCGATAGCGTGTCACGGCTTCCGAAAATAGCCAAAGTGACGCTCTGCAATTTACGGCGCCTGAGCAGTCAGCTCTACACGGCAGGCGCAGGCGCCATAAACAGCCGAGTGTCACCTCTGCTATTTTCGGAAGCCGTGACACGCTATTGAAGGCCGTCAATCAACTTGCTTGCCTTCGGGAACGCCCATTCCCCCGCAGGATTCCCCGGTCGGAGCCATAGATGAAATACTGCTAAAACGATAAGTACCAAAAAAAAAAAAAAAGACCAGCATACTGCAGATGTCAGCAGTATGCTGGATCTAACTGCAGAAAGTTGATTTTGGGGTGAACTCCCGCTTTAAGCATCAATAAATCACTTCTCATTTAAAAATGTTTTTTACAAACTTTGTATGCCCAATTAGCCTTCAAATTAGGCACTTTTGATTTTTCACGTTCAGGTCCCATAGACTTCAATGAGGTTTTTTATTTGGTTCTTTTGCGGTGTTCAACAGTTATGGTGCGAACCAAAAAGGGGGTCGTTCGGCCCATCCCTACTCTTGGCAATTCTCCTTATAGCAGAGTTCCATCCAAAAGTGGAAGCTCCGCTTATCTGCTTCCTCCCCACATTTGGTACCTTTGGCGGGAGCGTGTACCTGTTTTTGACAGGTACCCATCCCCACTTCCGAGAGATCTTGCCCTGGCCCGATCACTAGGAAGTCCCGCCCCCTCCTCCTTCCTCCACCGCCAGGCCATTCAGAAAGCGCAGCGTGCGTCGTGCATGCTCAGTAGGGAACCAGCTGTGAAACGTAAATATTTCACTGCTGGTTTCCCTCACCACAAATAGTGGCAGCAGCACCCAACTTGTCTTGCATACAAACGGAAAATAATTGTCAGCCAACAAACACGGAACAATGTGGTTTTTCAGCTCCTTAGCTTCACCCTTTGGTGGGCAACTTCTGCTTATGTTGTTTTATGGTGAGCATTGCTTCTGAGCATGCGTGTCTGTACTTTTGATTTTTTTCCGACGGACTTCTGTACACACATGATCAGATAATCCGACAACACACATTTGTTGTCGGAAGCATGCTATCCCGCATTTGTTGGCAGAAATTCTGACAACAATTGGCCGATGGAGCGTACAAACAGTCGGATTTTCCAACAACAGCCTGCATCACAATTTTCCCATCGGAAAATCTGATCGTGTGTACGGGCCTGAACATTGAGGGGCGTTTAATGGCAGAAAAAAAACCAAGACGTCTCTAGAAGAGGAGTTTAACCACTACATTACCGAGCCAATTTCTGAGATTTGGTGTTTGTTTGTTTTTCTAACACCCTGGAGAATAAAATGTTGCAATACTTTCTGTCACACCGTATTTGCGCAGCGGTCTTACAAGCGCACTTTTTTTGGAAAAAATACACTTTTTTTAATAAAAAAAAAGAAAACAGTAAAGTTAGCCCATTTTTTTTTTAATATTATTAAAGATAATGTTACACCAAGTAAATTGATACCCAACATGTCACACTTCAAAATTGCGCCCGCTCGTGGAATGGCGACAAACTTTTAGCCTTTCAAATCTCCATAGGCGACGTTTAAAAAATTCTACGGGTTGCATGTTTTGAGTTACAGAGGAGGTCTAGGGCTAGAATTATTGCTCTCGCTCTACCGATCGCGGCGATACCTCACATGTGTGGTTTGAACACCGTTTTCATATGCGTGCGCTGCTCACATTTGCATTTGCTTCTGCACGCGAGCTCAGCAGGACGGGCACTTTTAAATATTTTTTTTCTTATTTATTTTACCTTTTATTGAAAAAAAAAAATCACTGTTCTTTAGAAAAAAAAAAATTGTGTCACTTTTATTCCAATTACAAGAGAGGTAAACCTCCCTTGTAATAGAAAAAAGCATGACAGGTCCTCTTAAATATGAGATCTGGGGTCCAAAAGACCTCAGATCTCATATTTACACTAAAATGCAATAAAAAAAATTGTCATTTGAAAAAAATTAAAATAAAATGTCCCTTTAAGAGCTATGGGCGCAAGTGACGCTTCTGCCCTGCAATGACTTTAAAAAACGGGCGGGGGCCATCTTCCCCTCATTCGTCACCATGTCAGGTGAGGGACAGGTCGACGGCCACGGTAAGTGGCACCGGGCACCGGGAGGGGGATGTCAGGTCACCTGTGGCCAGATAACAAGTGCACCCTGTTGTAGTCAGGGGTGCACCACACGGTAGTGAACCCTATAGCAGACTGCGGCGGAGGGACCACAGAGTGGATATGGAGGAGAGGTTCACTGGGTCACAAACAGGGATCCTACAGGCAGCTTGAGCCAAAGATTCCCTAGGGTGCGGAGTCTAAGATCCAGTTGGTATTCACCAGAACCTCTAGTTGTGAGGATGGCCTTCACTGCAACTGGATCCAGGTCGTGGCCCCTGGAGTCCCCTAGGTCATGCTCCATAGGAAGAGAGAGGAAGCAGCCACTCAGGACACAAGGGATAGTGAAGGGTAAGTGAGGTCTGGGCAACAAGCAGACGAGGATAACTGAGGGAGAGGCCAAGGATAAGGGTCACAGGCAAACATGAGTAGTCTGAGACAAGCCAAAATTGGTACACAGCGATAACGTAGCACACGGCAAGCAGGAACACAATACTAACAAACAACATTGATCAGCCAAGCAGACCTGCAGTGCAGTGGTTAATATAGAGTTCCTGGGATGGCCTGGGGTGGATCCATACAGGGAGGACAGATAAAGGCAGACAGATAAAAGAGTCTGGCCTCTAATGAACACATGGAGAGAAAGGTAAGCTGCCAGACATACTATATATCCATGACAAGGGGGGGCCCTCTCCCGCCACCGATAAAAGTGATCTTACGGCGAATCCGCCACAGAGATCTTTTATCTGAAAGAGAACCGCCGGCTCTTGAAGAGGATACCGTGGTTAGCTGCTACCATAACAACGATATTCCTCTTCAAAGCCAGGACGTTTATAGTCGTACGGCGGGAAGGAAGGGGTTAAAACGTCCAGTGGGCATGAGTCCTATATCTGACACAAAGGACTGAGGTGGATTGATACTCTACGGCGATGCCTGCGTGGGAAAAAAGCCGAATTATTCAGCAGCCAGTCCATGTTTCTTGTATAAATCTCATTTTAATTTCTTAATTTTTGATTGGCTTGTACCTTTCATTGTTGCCCTTTATCCTTTGTTTACAGATTGAGATACCTGCACATGAAGCTCAGACGGTGACCGCAGAGACAGATGGCTTCTCGTAACGAGCCAACGTCAGTGTTATTAGGGAAACAGGCTCTTTAAACACCGATTTGCATTAAAACACCATCTCAGGGGAAGGGGAGGGATGGAGACTTCGTCTCGTTGGGTAATCTGATGGAGGGATGAAGGATCCTGCCATCTGTCCAGACACCGTGACCTTTATCTTGTACAGTGTTGTTCCAACCAAAACGCCAGCTGTGTGTGTGTATACGAAGGAAGAACAACACTTTGAAATGTCACCAGGACCTTTTCCACGTCCACGGGTAATGAGCTGAGCTGGCCTTTTCAGCCGAGCATGTATTGTGCATCCAGACGCAAGGCGGGAAAAAAATGAAGCCTTCTCTTACATCTTGGTTTTGGAGGTATTTGGGCTTTTATAGCATTTAAAGGCTCAATGCACTCAAATCTCATTATCCAGTTGGGAATGGATGCCCGCTGATCTCCATGGCTGGAAAAGCTAGAAAGTGGGTACAGCAGGGCCAGG
Source organism: Rana kukunoris (assembly GCA_029574335.1). NCBI lineage: Eukaryota > Metazoa > Chordata > Amphibia > Anura > Ranidae > Rana > Rana kukunoris. The sequence continues at coordinate 464,783,093 of CM056053.1, read as the reverse complement.
CCAAGGGAAATGCAGAAGAGGTGGCCTTGAGCGCTTCAGCAGAAGGGTAGGTGTGCAAAAAGGACAGGAACTGCAATGAATGCTGCTGCCTCGATAATGGGACCGCACTTTGGCCTTTTCACCTTGGGTAAAAAGATACCTTTACTAACACTGGAATAGAACTTTCTTTTCAACCGAGCATGCATTGTTCATTCAAGGGGTACACAAGACAGTAAACAATTAAGGGGCAGATTCTCAGAAGAGATACGACGGTGTACCTCCTGTTTCTGAGCCCTCCTATCTATGCGACTGATTCTTAGAATCAGTTACGCATAGATTTGGCATAGATCCGACCGGCGTAAGTCACTTACACCGTCGGATCTAAGTTGCAATGTTACACTTGGCCGCTAGGTGGTGTTGATTTCTGCGTTGAATATGCAAATGAGCATGATACGCCGATTCCCGAACGTATTTAGTCGTCGTAGTTTGCGTAAGCGTAAGGTTACCCCTGCTATATGAGGGGTAACCTTGCGTAAGTCCGGCGTAAGCCATGTTAAGTATGGATGTCGGGACAGCGTCGTGTTTTTACGTTGTTTACGTCGTTTACGTAACTCGTCGCGAATAGGGCTGTGCGTTAATTACGTTGACGTTGAAATCAATGTATTTGCAGCATACTATGGAGCATGCGCAGTGGGCTACGTTTACGGACGGCGCATGCGCAGTTCGTTCGGCGCGGGGGTGCGCTTAATTTAAATACAGCACGCCCACCTCCTTCATACTTTGAATTACGCGGCCTTACGCCGGCCCATTTACGCTACACCGCCGCAAATTATGGAGCAAGTGCTTTGAGAATACAGCACTTGCCCGTAAAAAGTGCGGAGGCGTAGCGTAAATGGGATACGCCGTAAAAACGCAAAAGTACGAGAATCTGGCCCTAAGTCTTCTCTTACATTTTGGTTTTGGTGGGATTAGGAGATTTATAGCATATAAAGGCTCGATGCACACAAAACTCGTAGTTCAGATTTGATTGGATGCTCGTTGATCTAAATAGCTGGCAGATCTAAGAAGTGGGGTTCAGCAGGACCAGGCCAAGGGGTAGGCAGGAGAGGTGGCCTTGAGTGCTTCAGCGGAAAGGTGGGGCTGCAAAAAGGACAGGAACTGCCTTAATGGTGGGGGGTGCACTTTGGTCTTTTTGCCTTGGGTGATAAACTACCTTGTACACCAAAAAATGAAACATGGGAATCCCACTGGTAGAAAAGAGTAGTACTCACCCTATAAATATTAAAATGTTGTCTAAGGATAACTACTGATAAACATAAAAAAAAGTAAAAGCATGTCCACCCAAACTAACCCCATCAATCCTAACAACCCCTGGGGGATCCAGGCGGTTGTTAGGCTGTATGGGGTTAGTTTGGGTGGATATGCTTGTACTTTCTGAGCCCACTGCTCAATAAATTTGTATTATACTCATTTTGGTGTGTAGCGTCTATTTTAAAATATTTTTTTTTTTGTATGTTTATCACTAATATAGAACTACTAGTCACCCCAGAAATATTTAATCAAAAACTAAAATCATATTTGATATGCACAGACAGAAGAAACAAAAATGTACTTTTTTTATATTCAAGTCTTACATATGTGGAAAGATTATTTTTATTTTTTTAATCGACCCCTGTGTTGCCACTCCTTGGGGCTGTCCAGAACCAGGAATAAAGTTTTTTTTTCCAATGAACCAATTTGATATTTTTTACAGCTCAGTTTCCTGTGTCAGTTGCGATGGTACAATGGAGCTGGAAGGCAGGGACACAGCATAGCTCCCAAAGGGAAGGGAGTTACCGCTCCAGGTGGATGTGTTGAACAATCAGCAACGGTTCAGGGAATCAAGGGTGCCGGCAATGCACGAAGCAATTGATAAAAGAGAAAAAGGGTATGGACAGCCGCACTCCAAAAAAAACATAAGGTTGTCTTTAATAAAAAAAAATGGATACAAATGCACTACAAAACACAAAACAAGCAGAAAACGGGAATGACACCCTACGCGTTTCACACTCCAAATCAGTGCTTAGTCATGGCTTAGCTAGGTAGTGGAAATACCATTTGCAAAGACTGCGCAATTGCACAAGGGCCCTCGGAGACTTATGACGCGTACACACGGTCGGAATTTCCGACAATAAATGTTCGATGTGAGCTTGTTGTCGAACATTCCGACCATGTGTAGGCTCCATCGGACATTTGCTGTCGGAATTTCTGACAACAAATGATTGAAAGCTGGTTCTGAATTTTTCCGACAACAAAAGTTCTTGTCGGAAATTCCGACCATCTGTATCCAATAACGACACACAAAAATCCTACGCATGCTCGTGAACAATTCGACACATGCTCGGAATCATTGAACTTAATTTTTCTTGGCTCGTTGTACTGTTGTACGTCACCACGTTCTTGACGTTTGGAATTTCCGAGCAACATTTGTGTGACTGTGTGTATGCAGGACAAGTTTGAGCCAACATCCGTCAGAAAAAAATTCACGATTTTGTTGTCGGAATGTCCGATCGTGTGTACGCAGGATTACAGGTCCATTGTTGCTAAACTGATGCTGGGTTTGATGGTAGCTGGGAAGTGTGATGGTTGTCACCGGCGCAAAATAATTATTTATGTTGACCTGCTGCAGTACTGTGTAAGCCTTTAGGAAGGCCTAGATAGTAGAGCGGAAAAATATTGTTACTGCGCTGGTCTGAATAGGTGATGACACAAAATAATCTTAGTTTATAAGGTGCTGAATTCAGTGCAGTACTGTGCGTGATAAACCACAATAGGTGATTATCTGACTAAATGACAATGTCCAGCTCTTTCGAGCATGTGCAATTGTGTACTACTATGTGCGACTACTGTGCCAACAAACAAAATACATAAATGTATATATATATATATTTTTTGTGTGATACTAATTGCAGCTATTATACCAGCAACCAAATGTAAATAAATAAATATGCATATCAATGTCATAAACCATATGTGCAAAAAATATATATGTGCATGAAAGTTCATAAATGTTCATAACACATCCCGATTGACGTGGAAGTCACAACTTCACAGTTAGAGTTCAATAAGGGAATAAATATGATAATTAATCCTGGTGTTGTGTTTCTACTTTTTCCACCCGACAGAAATAAGTGCTACCACCACCAACTGCTGAAATGCGCACTCACCAGACTCCAGCTGGTAATGGGCCCCAAACTTATTCCATTCCTGTCAGTGGATATGTGCTCCTTGCTCCTTTCACACAGTGTTCCTTAGTGCCTCAAAAAGAAGGGGCTAATCATGGTGTAGTACGTTTAAAAGGTTTTGTTTATTTAAAAAGATAAAATCAGACTGCTCACAAGGGAGGTGCTTTGAACCAGCACATGCTTTCATGCACATATATATTGTTTGCACATATGGTTTATGACATTGATATGCATATTTATTTATTTACATTTGGTTGCTGGTATAATAGCTGCAATTAGTATCACACACTCGAGAGAGTAGGACATTGGTATATAGATAAAAAAAATATTTGTATATGCTCGAGAGAGCTGAACACTGTTACTCATATATATATATATATATATATATATATATATATATATATATATATATATATACACATTTATGTATTTTGTTTGTTGGCACAGTAGTCGCACATAGTAGTACACAATTGCACATGCTCGAAAGAGCTGGACATTGTCATTTAGTCAGATAATCACCTATTGATGGTAGCTGGGACTGCTCCTACTAACACATTGGGGTTGATCTACTAAAAGTGGAGAGTGCACTGCGCCAGATCAGCTTCCAGTTTTTTCTTTCAATGCTTAAAGCAGAGATCCACTGTAAAAAAAAATATTAAAAGCCAGCAGCCACAAATACTGCAGCTGCTGACTTTTAATATTAGGACACTTACCTGCCCTGGAGTCCAGCGAAGTCTACAGCAGAAGATGGGAAATCGCTCGTCTATCTGCTGCCCCCACCTCCATCCTTGGGGAGGGAATTAGGAAGTGAAGCATTCCGGCTTCATTGCCCGATTCCCTACGGCACATGTGCGAGTCATGCAGCGCCGTCCTCACTGGTCTCCCTTGTGTTCTGGAAGCCAAGTGTTTCCCAGAACACAACGGGCGGGGGAGTCGGAAGTAGTGATGAGCGGAATACGCCATATTCGATTTCGCGATATTTCGCGAATATTTCGAAGAATATTCGCGAATATTCGTTAATATAGAATATTCGTGATATTTTATAAAAAAAAAAAATATCACGAATATCACGAAATAATGCGAAATTTCGCTAGTGCGAATGCAAAATTGATTGCGAAATTGATTGCGAAAAAAATACGAATATTCGAAATAGCGAATATTCGCCACGATATTCGAGTTATTCGCGAATACTCGAATATGCAATATTCGTAGCGAATATTCGCAATGCGAATATTCGTGAGCAACACTAGTCGGAAGTGACTTAATGCCTGCAGAGTCCCTGTAGAGAGGACTCCCGGAAGTGGGTGCAAATATCTGTCTTTGACAGGTATCTGCACCCCCCTCCCCCCTGAAATGGTGTCAAATGTGACACTGGAGTGGGGTGGGTTCCAATGAGCGGAAGTTCCACTATAGGGTGGAGCTCCACTTTAATTGAACAAGTTAAAGATAGAAGCTGATTGGTTTCTATGCAGAGCTGCACCAGATTTTGCACTCTCCAGTTTTAGTAAATTGACCCCATAGACTAGAATACTGCTCGATTATTTCTAGTTGTTATTCACTACACACAAGTCTTTTTACTTGAAAGACAGGGGGGGGGGGGTCAACAATTTGTCTTGTACAGGGGCCCTTTAATTAACTTTGTCCACCACTGGTGGCACCTAATGACTCCAAATGATCTTAAAGCAAGTCAAGCACAGAAACTATATGCATATATCTACTGAGTTATATAATAAAGTTATATAATAAATCTGGTTTAATTCTCCAACGTCTAGCAAAAAGGGAAAGACCAGTTTTGGTCGGAATGCCTCTTTAATGTCAAAAGTGTGGGCAGCTCCAAGAGTTGTGTCCTGTTTTTTTAAAGGCCACCTTGGCAATAAAGCGGGTTGGATCATCACCTTAGAATGCTTCTTTTCCATCTATTTATTCCAGATTAAGAATGTCTCGGATTAGTAGGGTTATCAGACAAGTTCTTCCAAGTTATTCCAGTACAAATGACTCACTAATGCCTGAAAGGGATGTGATCCAATGCACTTTGCTGTAATGTTAAAACTTTGGGGAAATGTCTTGAGGCTCCGTTCACACCTAATGCCGTTGCGGCTCCCAGCAGGGGTCCAGTGCGTTCTGGTTCACCGTTGCAGGTCCGATTTTAGCCTGAATATTTGACTGAATTGGACCTAAAATGGACCAAAAGATGCACAGGGCTCCTATGCAAATTTGCATTGGAGCCGCATCGGAGATATGTGAATCGGCTCCATCAAGAGCCATTCACATTCTCCTCCTATAACGCATCCAATTCGCAATAGTGTGAACCCAGCCTTAACTGCTTGCCGACCGCCCACCGCAGTTATACGGCGGCAGGTCGGCACTGCTAGGCGAGAGCACATAGCTATACGTCCTATCTTTTGCGGCCGCTACAATTAGAACACACCAGGAACACACTTAACTCCTTCCCTGCCCCCTAGTGTTAACCCCTTCACTGCCAATGGCATTTTTATCGTAATCCAATGCATTTTTATAGCATGATCGCTATAAAAATGGCAATGGTCCCAAAAATGTGTCAAAATTGTCCGGTGTGTCCACCATAATATCGCAGTACCGAAAAAAACCCACTGATCGCCGCCATTACTAGTAAAAAAAAAATATTAATAAAAATGCCATAAAACTACCCCCTTTTTTGTAAACGCTATAAATTTTGCGCAAACCAATCAATTAACGCTAATTGCGATTTTTTTTTACGAAAAATATGTAGAAGAATACGTATTAGCCTAAACTGAGGAAAAAAAATGTTTTTTTAGATATTTTTTGGGGATATTTATTATAGCAAAATGTAAAAAATATTGAATTTTTTTCAAAATAGTGGCTCTATTTTTGTTTATAGCGCAAAAAATAAAAACCGCAGAGGTGATCAAATACCACCAAAAGAAAGCTCTATTTGTGGGAAAAAAAGGACACCAATTTTGTTTGGGAGCCACGTCGCACGAAGGCGCAATTGTCAGTTAAAGCGACGCAGTGCCGAATCGCAAAAAGTGCTCTGGTCAGGAATCCTTCCGGGGCTGAAGTGGTTAATGTCGTCAGAACTCCCACTTTCAAAAAATTTGTTTTTTGTCCACCACTAATGGCACCCAATGTCTCCTAAAGATCTAAAAGCAAAGTAGACAATAGACAATGAAATATCTTAGGAGCCCGACTCAATTAAACACCTCAAAAGTATGTGGCCCCACATTGAATAAGTCACTCTCCTATTGACCTGTTGGGGTCAGAATAAACAACTTGTAATATGTCAAGATATCCTGAATGCATATGTAACGGTATGGCCCATGGAACCCAGAGAATTTTGAAGGATGCAGGGTACTCCTGTGCCAGCTTCACCAATGATTCTTATGTCTAGGGTCATCCTATGTCCCTTAGGGGCATAGGATGACTGAGAAATTATATCTCGGATTACATGAGATGGGACTTTAATGATAATTCATGTATTTCAGGCTAATTACACTGTATTGTGTGAAAGCTCTATTGATGATAGATATGTGTTTGCAGTCTGAAAGGTCAGATGTCTGACTTCTCAGGTGTAGTGGATTAGCATGTCAATTACGTCTACAAAGAAATGTCCATTATGTAGCAGGTGAATAGCTTATTGCGGAGTCAGAACGTCTGTCTAAAATGTGGATTGAGGGGGACACTTTAGGAACTCATTGTGTGATGCTAATACTGTTTGGTGTAAATTCTATTGATGATAGATGTGGAATGTCATTATTTAAATGTGTATTGAAGCTGCTTGTGTCATGTTGGGGGTGGAGTTGATTCATTGTTCACTCTTGGATTCTAACTGTACATAACAAGGTTGAGTTACCATTAAAGGGCCAGATTCAGGTAGATGGGCGCTTCTTTACTTTGGAGTAACGTTTCTCATTTACGTTACTCTGCCGACACTTTCGGCGCAAGTACTGTTATTCACATAGCAGTTGCGCGTAAACTTGCGCCAGAGTAACGATAATGCGCTGGCGTAACCCGACGCAAGTGGGAGTGGGTGTGATCATATGTAAATGATGGGCGGAGCCCAGTGCAGAGGCTTACGTTCAGCGCATCATCCACGGAGCATGCGCAGTAAGTGAGGCTTCACTCGGCCCCCTTGTGCGCATGCTCACAACTTCCGTCGGCACCACTTCACGGGAAACTTCAGCGCAATGCGTTCCGTTGGGCGTTTAAATGCGCCCGTAGATGCGCCATTCCGGCACTAAAGTATATCCTGTTCCCCCTCCCCGCAGTGAAGTTACTTTTGTTCTGAGATGGCTGCTCCCGTTCCCCGCAAACACACAGGAGAAAGCTGAACTCTAAAGGCCAGGAGCTGTCAGCCGTCATCTCGGCTATGGAGACCTATGATGTCTTCCTCCATGGCTGTAAAAGTTGACAGACAAGCATGGACAGAGGTGTTTTCCTGCAAGTGGGGGTGCTCAGCTAGCTCTTATCATCGGTAACGCTGCTGTAGCTGCTCTCCTGCTGACCTGTGGCCGTCTGGAGTAAAGATAAAGCAGCTATTTGTAGAAATAACTTTGCGCCGGACGAACGAGATACGCGCGGCGCATGTAGCCAGCGTATGGTGCTAATCCGTTCGCGAATCGGGAATTCTTCCTCATTTGCATATTTGCAGGGGAAATCAATAGGCGCGACTGATGCGCCAAACAAAATTATGCGCTGACGAGACTCTGGCGTCGGAAAGTTAAGCCGATTGGAAATGTCCCGTTTTCTGTCGCATCTAGTTTGGTGGGTACGGCCACATAGAAACGAAAGCGCATATTCACAGTTACGCGGCACATATCGAATTACTCCAGCGCAAGTCTTGCTGAATCTGGCCCAAAGTATTCATTCGTTTGGAACCAGAGAACAGAGTTGTGTGTCTGGTTTTCTTTGCAATTGATATGGATCGTGTCTGCTGGATTGTTGGAGTGTTGGATAAGCTGTCGTGGGTTGGTGGAATGGAAGGTCGTAATCGGTGTTGACCCCTGACCGTTACAGCATATATCTCCAGAGTTCTTGAGTTATATAATAAAGCTGGTTTAATTCTCCAGTGTCTAGCAAAAAGGGAAAGATCAGTTTTGGTCAGAATGCCTCTTTAATGTCAAAAGTGTGGGCAGCATAAAGAGTTGTGTTCTGGTTTTTAAAGGCCAGCTTGGGTTTGAAGTGGGTCAGATCATGACCTTAGAATGCTTCTTTTCCATGTATTCCAGATTAAGACTCTCTTGGATCAGTAGGGTTATCGGACATATTTTTCCAAGTTATTCCTGTGCAAATGACTCACTAATGCCTAAAGGATGTGACTCCAATGCACTTTGCTCTAATATTGAAACTTTGGGAAAATGTCTTGAATTTCCTCATAATTAAAAAAAAAAGTGTAAACTCCCATTTTTACTTTTGCTGTGGAGATCTCAGATTTTTGTCACTGCTGAGCTCAGTAAATTGTTAAAGTTACAACGGAAACATGAACAGGGCAGAACAGTGTGCTCTGGGGCTGAAAATCAGAATTAACCACTTAAGCCCCGGACCATGATGCAGGTTAAGTACCTGGCCCCTTTTTGGGATTCAGCACTGCGTCGCTTTAATGGACAATTGCGCGGTCGTGCGACTGGTTTCCAAACAAAATTGGCATCGCCACAAATAGAGCTTTCTTTTGGTGGTATTTGATTACCTCTGCGGTTTTTATTTTTTGCGCTATAAACAAAAATATAAACAAAAATAGTGCGACAATTTTGAAAAAGATGCAATATTTTTTACTTTTTGCTGTAATAAATATCCCCCAAAAAAGATAGATATATAAAAAAATGTTTTCCTCAGTTTAGTCTGATACGCTATTGCTATAAAAATGCACTGATTGCTGTGAAAATGACAATGGCAGTGAAGGAGTTAACCACTAGGGGGCGCTGTAGGGGTTAAGTGTGACCTCATGTGTGTTTCTAACTGTAGGGGGGCGGGGCTGGATATGTGACATCAATGATTGTCGTTCCCTATATCAGGGAACAGATGATTGCCACAGAGAAGAACGGGGAAGGTTTGTTAACACACACCTCTCCCCCTTCTTCAGCTCCTGTGACCGATCGCGGGACACCGGCGGCGATCGGGTCCTGTGGGCATGGTCACAGAGCTTCAGACCGGATCCGCGCTTGCGACCCACGGCTGGGCTCTTAAAGGGGACGTATATATACGTCCATTTGCCCAGCCATGCCATTCTGCCGACGTATATCGGCAGAGTGGTTAAGATATTGTGAAATTTCTGTTTGTTTTTTCATGACAGCTCTGCATTACGATTTGCATACACACCAAGGACAGTTAAGCCCTATACACACGATCGGTTTGTCCAATGAAAAAAAATGTTTTCCATCGGTGAAAAAAAATAGAACATGTTTTAAAATTTTTCCTATGGAAAAAAAAAGATAGAAATAAACGATCGTCTGTGTGGAAGTCCATCGGTCAAAAATCCATGCATACTCAGAATCAAGTCGACGCATGTTTGGAAGCATTGAACTTCATTATTTTCAGCACTTCGTAGTGTTGGACACGGTCGTATTTTTGACTAATGGTGTGTAGGCAAGACTGATGAAAGTCAGCTTCATCGGATATCCAATGAAAAAATCCATCAGATTAGATTCCATCAGATATCCGATCCTGTGTACAGGGCTTGAGGTTTAACCTTAACCACCTGGACTCATAAACGGTCTCCAGATGCTTCTGACCCTCTGAAGGAAGGAGATAACATACAGTGACATGATGGGGGAGATGATGATGCGCACAATTCTCAGGCCGCGTACACACGACCGGTTTTCTCTGCGGAATCCATCAAGATGGGAGACGTATTCTGCCGAGGAAACCGGTCGTGTGTACGTTTTTCATCGAGGAAACTGTCGAGAAACTCGTCGAGCCAAAAAGAGAGCATGTCTTCTTTTTCCTCGACGGGAGTGGAGAAAATTGGCTCGTCAAGTTTCCCGACAGCCGAACAAGGAACTCATCGAGGAAAACGATGTGTTTCGCCCAACGAGTTACTCGGTCGTGTGTACACCGCCTAACACTTTGTTTCAGACTGACAGGGGACCAGTCCTCATTCTGGTTTATGCTGCGATGATGGTCAAAGTTGAAATAATAGAATACAGAATTGTCCTTTTCAGATGAAACGCACCTCAGTGTGAAGGAGGTCTTAGCGTTGTCGGATTTCAGACCCTATGGGGTTGATTTACTAAAGGCAAATAGAGTTGCCCTCTGCAAGAGCAGTTGATCTAGAACAGTGATTGGTGAACTTTGGCACCCCAGATGTTTTGGAACTACATTTCCCATGATGCTTAAGCACTCTGCAGTGTAGGTGAGCATCATGGGAAATATAGTTCTAAAACATCTGGGGATGCCAAGGTTCACCATCACTGCTCTAGAGCTTCAAAACGCTTGTTAACCGCGTTACTCGTAAACCAAGGTTCCACTGTATTGTAATTTTTGTTCTTGAACTGCTGCTAGGGGCTATTTTTGGTGGAATGTTGTTTGGTTATTATTTTAGGATATTTTCTGTTCTGCTTGGATGTTTTTAGGCTTTTAATGCTGTTTTCTCTTCTGGACAAATGTTCTTAGGCTATTGCTTTAGACCAGGGGCGTCAAACTCAATTTCATTGTGGGCGGCATCAGCATTATGATTGCCCTCAAGAACCGGTTGTATCGGTAGGATTAGATGTCCAGTGCATCGCCTCCCCTTACATTAGATGTCAAGAGCCACCCCCCCCATCAGACGGCTACAGCGCAGACCTGAATTTCCAACAGGATGTCTTTTGACGGCCGCCCCTTAAGGCGTTCCCCGTGCGCTCCAGAGCGCGCGGCGGGGAAGCTCTGTGTTGGCCGTGTCCCTTGGACACAGACAATCACAGATCGTGGCGAACGGCCAATCAGAGTGGCCGTTTGCCATGCGATCTGTGCGGCCAATGAGAGATGATCTCATATGTAAACGTATGAGATCATCTCTCATTGCCGGCTCCCACAGAGACAGCGTCCTGTCTCTGGAGAGGAGACCGATCCGTGTCCCTTGTACATAGGGACACAGATCGGTCACCTCCCCCAGTCACCCCCCTCCACCTACAGTTAGAACACTATGCAGGGAATACATTTAACCCCTTCCTCACCCCCTAGTGTTAACCCCTTCAATGCCAGTCACATTTATACAGTAATTAGTGCATATTTATAGCACTGATCGCAGTATAAATGTGAATGGCGCCAAAGATGTGTCCGCCATAAGGTCGCAGTCCCAATAAAAATCGCAGAGCGCCGCCATTACTATAAAAAAAAATAATAATAAAAAAATAATAATTCTGTCCCCTATTTTGTAGGCGCTATAACTTTTGCGCAAACCAGTCGCTTATTGCGTTTTGTTTTATTCTACCAAAAATATGTAGAATACGTATCGCCTAAACTGAGAAAAAAAATATTAAATTGGGCTATTTATTATAGCAACAAGTAAAAAATAATGTATTTTGTTTTCAAAATTGTCGCAATTTTTTGTTTAATAGCGCAAAAAATAAAAACAGCAGAGGTGATCAAATACCACCAAAACAAAGCTCTACTTGTGGGGGGAAAAAGGAGGTCAATTTTGTTTGGGAGCCACGTCGCACGACCGCGCAATTGTCAGTTAAAATGACGCAGTGCCAGAAGCTGAAATTTCACCTGGGCAGGGGGTATATGTGCCCAGTAAGCAAGTGGTTAAATGCAAAATGGAAGGATGAGGTAAGTGAAGGAGGACTGCACTAAGGTAAAGGAAGCTATTTAGGAAACACAAATTGTACCTTTACAAACCCTTTAAGATTGAATCTTCTTAGGGTATAGGTAATGTTACATTTGCCCGGCAATTAGCATCGTAAATATCAGAATGTTACATTTTGCACGTATTCTGCCTACGTAATGAAGTTTAGGCTTCCCCTAAATAAAGGATAAGCTCCAGGGTCCTTTTCCAGGGCTTTTGTCTATATTTATTTTATCGACAGTCTAAGCAGATCTGGAAGAATAGAAGATTTGGAGCTTGCGGGATATAACGGTGGATAAATGGATTAGCCTCTGTTCACTCAGTGGCACACTTATACATAACCCAACTTATGTGTCACCGGGAAGAGGAGGATGCAGATATCACAGAACATTGAGACCTGATTTTGTGATCAGGGGAAGGCCAGGAGAGCAGGTATGGGATTTTGTAGATGGTGCTTTTGTGCCTTCATGTAGCGCATATGTACTGAGCTTAGGGTGACCACATCTCCAAACTACCATTCAGGGACATCCCCCCCCCCCCTCCCAAAAATCAGCTTGTGCTGTAACAAATCACAGCACAGTGATTGGACACAAGCGGTGGGATTTATGATTTCTCCAATCACAAGTAGGGGGTGGGATTGTGCTCCTCCAGGCATTCCTGGCCAGGGCAAGTACTGTCAGTGAGTAAAGCGGTGATGTGGCGGCCATTTTTGGGGGCATCAGATTACCCGGTAGGGTGGCTGTGTCAGTTTCATTCCGGGACACTGTATTGTCCTGGAATAAATGTGCCCGGGACAGACCTGCAAAATTGTCCACCTAAACAGTTATGCCGCGTACACACAGTCGGTCAATCCGATGAGAACGGTCTGATGGACCGTTTTCATCATACCAAACCGATCGTGTGTGGCCCCCATCGGTTAAAAAAATTCAAACTTGTTTTAAAATTAACCGATGGATACCTAACCGATTTAACCGACGGTTAAAAATCCACGCATGCTCAGAATCAAGTCGACGCATGCTTGGAAGCATTGAACTTTTCAGCACATCGTGTTTTACGTCACCGCGTTCTGACACAAACGTTTTTTTTTAACCGATGGTGTGTAGGCAGTTAACTGATGGAAAAATCCATCAGACCGTTCTCATCGGATTGACAGATCGTATGTACAGGGCATAAGTTTGCACATGGAATTATTTAGGTGGACAAACCCTTCGAAATGTTTTAATTTTTTATTTTATTTTTTATTGGATGCTTTAGGGTTACACCACCCAACATTGCCTTGGCACTGGATCCTGGGTAGGGAACAGTTGAGTTATTTTGCCACCAAATAATATATTCTTTTTCTTCTGATTTAACCATATTTCCTGTTTGGGTGCAATTTGCAAAACTTTACCAAAATGTTTATGTTTTGCCAAGACAATTTTTTTCGAATTTTACATTCCCTATTCAATGCACCTGTACTTTTTTTATTATTATTATTATCAGCTCCTAATGCACACTTTTTAGAATTTCACAGTGTGCAGTGATATCTAGGGTTATCGATTATTTTATCATTTACATAATCTATTACAACCGTATTAATAAAACAGATCAGGTGTACTAAACGTAAAACCATTACAAGAAGACAATTGAAGGTAGCCATAAAATGTATCTCTTACGTGAATTTCATAATCTTGCGTTAACACGATTATCCCCTAGAAAAAAGAAGCAAAGGACATATAAGGACTGCAATAAATGTTCATGTTCTAATATATGTAATATTATTACTGTATATATAAAATACAACATTAAATACAAAAAGGTAGCCAATAAAAAGGCCAATGTACTGCTTGTGTTTTATTATGTTCTAGAAATATTTAATTTTGGTGTATTGTTCTGAAACATATATGGTATGTGTTTGGAGCAATTAGGAAATCTTGGCAACTTGGAATTTTAGGAGAGGAGGTCAGCAGTGTCAAGTCTCATCCATTCACATTTATTTTAAAGGGTATCTAAACCCAAAAACAAAATGTAATGTGTCGCAGTCTCTTGGTCCTTACATCTGGTGTAGTGTAGTGATTTACTATTAAAAAAGTGGGGGTCAGCTCTCTTCATAAGCAAGCCCCCCAACTGTTGCTCTTGGCAACACCTAAGGGGCCACACATAATATAGACCTACTGCTAGGGATGAGCTTCGAGTTCGAGTCAGTAGGTCAACATCGGCTGTTCGACCGTTTGCCGAATTTCGAACATTATGGGCCATTCGCGCCAAATTCGAGTGGAGAGTCACAGCCCATAATTCACTGCGGCATCGCAGTGCATTGCTGGGTGATCATTGGCCAAGCATGCACTATGACCCGCATGCTTTGGCCAATCACAGCGTGGAAAAGACGGAGAGCCATAATTGGCCAAAGCCAGGGTGACTTTGGCCAATTATGTCTCAGGGGGTTTAGTACACGCCCCACACTATATAAGGTCGTCTGCGTGGCAGCCTTGTGTAGTGTGTTGCCGTGGTGGTTAAAGAAAGATAGAGAGAGAGTGTCATTTATTTTGAGTTAGATAGAGCAGGCAGGCTAGTCAGTTAGCTCCAGTGTGTAGAGGATATATATGCATCCAAGGAGTTGTATATATATATTTATACACTGTATTCAGTTGAGCTAGATCCGTTCCTATTATTTTCTTCATAATATACTGACAGGCAGGCAGGTTATTGTGCTAGCTGCAGTATTTTCACTTGTGTCCTTTGCACAGTGTGCACCTAAAGCCACGCGAATACAATTGCTGGTGTTCTCATACAAATACAGGCAGTGACCTGCAGTAGTCTGATTTAGTGTCCTTTGCACAGGACCAGACATTACATTAAAGCCGCGAGCAGTTTTAAATTACTTTTTTTCCTATAGAAATTTCATTTTCTGCAGGGACAGTTCTAAACATGTGCCACTTCACAGGCAGACTCTAGACACCCAACAGGTACGATATTTAACCACTTGACCACTGGGCACTTAAACCCCCTTCCTGACCAGACCAATTTTCAGCTTTCGGTGCTCTCACAATTTGAATGACAATTACTCAGTCATACAACATTGTACCCATTTGAAATTTTTGTCCTTTTTTTCACACAAATAGAGCTTTCTTTTGGTGGTATTTGATCACCTCTGAGTTTTTTATTTTTTGCGCTATAAAAGAAAAACGACTGAAAATTCTGTAAAGAAAAAAAATAAAAATCTTGTTTCTGTCATATTAGCGGGTTATTTCTCATACACAGCATATGCATACCACAAATTACACCCCAAAACACATTCTGCTAATCCTCCCGAGTATGGCGATACCCCATGTGTGAGACTTTTACACAGCGTGGCCACATACAGAGGCCCAACATGCAGGGAACGCCATCAGGCGTTCTGGAACACCCAGACTAATTCTGACATTTCTCTCCTACATGGAAAAATCATCATTTATTTGCTAGAAAATTACATAGAACCCCAAAACATCATGTATGCTTTTTTAGCAAAGACCCTAGAGAATGCAATGGCGGCCGTTAAAACTTTTTATCTTGCATGGAATTTCGCACACATTTTTTGAACGCGTGTTTTAAAAAAAAAAAATTTGTGCTTAAAAAAAAAACAAAAAACAGTAAAGTTAGCCCAATTTTTTTTCATAATGTGAAAGATGAAGTTACGCCGAGTAAATAGATACCCAACATGTCACACTTCAAAATTGCGCACACTCATGGAATGGTGCCAAACTTCGCTACTTAAAAATCCCCATAGGCGACGCTTTAATTTCTTTTATTGGTTACACGTTTTTAGTTACGGTGGAGGTCTAGTGTGAAAATGATTTCTATCGCTTTAACGTTCGCAGAGATATCTCACATGTGTAGCTTGAACACCGTTTTCATATGTAGGCGGGACTTACGTGTGCGTTCGCTTCTGCATGCAAGCACACGGGGACAGGGGTGCTTTAAAAAATGGGTATTGCAGAGTATTGGGGTATTGCAGAGTATCGAGCAGGGTATTGGGGTATTGCAGAGTATCGAGCAGGGTATTGGGGTATTGCAGAGTATCGAGCAGGGTATTGCAGAGTATTGCGCAGGGTATTGCAAAGTATTGCGCAGGGTATTGCAGAGTATCGAGCAGGGTATTGCAGAGTATTGCGCAGGGTATTGCAGAGTATTGAGCAGGGTATTGGGGTATTGCAGAGTATTGCGCAGGGTATTGGGGTATTGCAGAGTTTTGTGCAGGGTATTGGGGTATTTCAGAGTATTGTGCAGAGTATTGGGGTATTGCAGAGTATTGGGGTATTGCAGAGTATTGGGGTATTGCAGAGTACTGGGGTATTGCAGAGTACTGGGGTATTGCAGAGTATTGTGCAGGGTACTGGGGTATTGCAGGGTACTGGGGTATTGCAGGGTACTGGGGTATTGCTGATTAATGGGGTATTGCTGAGTACTGGGGTATTGCACAGTATTGGGGTAGCAGGGATGGCTGAGCTGGGATGGATGGCTGGATCTGTGACTGCATTTGTCACAGATCCAGCCACAGCGCTGCTGCTGTCACCCGCTCCCCCCCCCCCCCT
This sequence comes from Rana kukunoris, assembly GCA_029574335.1. NCBI lineage: Eukaryota > Metazoa > Chordata > Amphibia > Anura > Ranidae > Rana > Rana kukunoris. The sequence continues at coordinate 464,766,579 of CM056053.1, read as the reverse complement.
CTCCTCTCACACTGTACCGAACGGTACAGAGAGGAGAGGGAGGAACCGGCATCATCAAATGACGCCGGTTTGTTTACAAGTGATCGCACCGTCATTTGATGGCGCGATCACGTGGTAAACGGCCGCTATCAGCGGCAATTTACTGTGATCCGTGATGCGCCAGGTCTTCTAGACCCGGCGAGCACGGACACTTCCGCGAGCGCGTCCCAGGGGACGCGCAATCGCAGAAGTGCACGACGACATCCCAGGGACGTCGTCCCAAGATAACTCCACCGCGCTGTAGCAGTACAATGTCTACAGCGCGGTGAGCAAGTGGTTAAAGGAATATTTCACTTATTTTTTTTCACTTTAAGCATTAAAATCGCTGCTCCCGAAAAAAATGCTGTTTTTAAAACTTTTTTTTGCATTGATACATTGACCCGGGTCCCCAAACCATTTTTGGGACAATAACTTGCATATTAACCTTTAAAATTAGCACTTTTGATTTTGAATGTTCGAGTTCCATAGACTTTAATGAGCATGCGTCAACTTGATTCTGAGCATGCATGGATTTTTAACCGATGCACTAGCCCACAGACGATCGTTTTTTTTTAACCATCGGATAATTTTAAAACAGGTTCTAAGTTTTTTCAACAATGTGAACAAAAACTATGGGGCCCACACACGATTGGTTTTCATCAGACGAACCGATCGTGTGTATGCGGCATCAATGTTTGAACTTTTCCTACAGGGGCGGTTGTCTGAGCACAGGTGCATCTCATTATATGCACTGTGAACTGGGATGATCCCTATTGCATTTTATGCTATAGATATTGTTGGGGATATGCTTCAGGAGAAAGACATAGGGCCAGATTCACGTACAGCCGCGTATCTTTGTGCGGGCGTAGCGTATCTCATTTACACTACGCCGCCGTAACTTTGAGAGGCAGGTGCCGTGACAGATCTGCACTCTGTGTGTAACCCCCTGAACTCTGCACTCTGTGTGTAACCCCCTGAACTCTGCACTCTGTGTGTAACCCCCTGAACTCTGCAGTCTGTGTGTAACCCCCTGAACTCTGCAGTCTGTGTGTAACCCCCTGAACTCTGCAGTCTGTGTGTAACCCCCTGAACTCTGCTTTCTGTGTGTAACCCCCTGAACTCTGCAGTCTGTGTGTAACCCCCTGAACTCTGCAGTCTGTGTGTAACCCCCTGAACTCTGCAGTCTGTGTGTAACCCCCTGAACTCTGCATGTAACCCCCTGAACTCTGCATGTAACCCCCTGAACTCTGCATGTAACCCCCTGAACTCTGCATGTAACCCCCTGAACTCTGCATGTAACCCCCTGAACTCTGCATGTAACCCCCTGAACTCTGCATGTAACCCCCTGAACTCTGCACTCTGCATGTAACCCCCTGAACTCTGCACTCTGCGTGTAACCCCCTGAACTCTGCACTCTGAGTGTAACCCCCTGAACTCTGCACTCTGCGTGTAACCCCCTGAACTCTGCACTCTGCGTGTAACCCCCTGAACTCTGCACTCTGCGTGTAACCCCCTGAACTCTGCACTCTGCGTGTAACCCCCTGAACTCTGCACTCTGCGTGTAACCCCCTGAACTCTGCACTCTGTGTGTAACCCCCTGAACTCTGCACTCTGTGTGTAACCCCCTGAACTCTGCACTCTGTGTGTAACCCCCTGAACTCTGCACTCTGTGTGTAACCCCCTGAACTCTGCACTCTGTGTGTAACCCCCTGAACTCTGCACTCTGTATGTAACCCCTTGAACTCTGCACTCTGTATGTAACCCCTTGAACTCTGCACTCTGTATGTAACCCCCTGAACTCTGCACTCTGCATGTAACCCCCTGAACTCTGCACTCTGCGTGTAACCCCCTGAACTCTGCACTCTGCGTGTAACCCCCTGAACTCTGCACTCTGCGTGTAACCCCCTGAACTCTGCACTCTGCGTGTAACCCCCTGAACTCTGCACTCTGCGTGTAACCCCCTGAACTCTGCACTCTGCGTGTAACCCCCTGAACTCTGCACTCTGCGTGTAACCCCCTGAACTCTGCACTCTGCGTGTAACCCCCTGAACTCTGCACTCTGCGTGTAACCCCCTGAACTCTGCACTCTGCGTGTAACCCCCTGAACTCTGCACTCTGCGTGTAACCCCCTGAACTCTGCACTCTGCGTGTAACCCCCTGAACTCTGCACTCTGCGTGTAACCCCCTGAACTCTGCACTCTGCGTGTAACCCCCTGAACTCTGCACTCTGCGTGTAACCCCCTGAACTCTGCACTCTGCGTGTAACCCCCTGAACTCTGCACTCTGCGTGTAACCCCCTGAACTCTGCACTCTGCGTGTAACCCCCTGAACTCTGCACTCTGCGTGTAACCCCCTGAACTCTGCACTCTGCATGTAACCCCCTGAACTCTGCACTCTGCGTGTACCCCCTCTGCACTCTGTGTAACCCCCTGAACTCTGCACTCTGCGTGTAACCCCCTGAACTCTGCACTCTGCGTGTAACCCCCTGAACTCTGCACTCTGTGTGTAACCCCCTGAACTCTGCACTCTGTGTGTAACCCCCTGAACTCTGCACTCTGTATGTAATGCAATGCTGGTATTTAATGCCCCTTTAAGACCCTTCTACTGTTTGTGAAATCGAGGTTGAGTTCCTGCGCCTATTTTCTGAGAAAAAAAGCTCTGCATAGTGATATCATAAAAAGACCAAGTGGTTCATCAAGTCGGCCCTCTTTAAACATTTAGGATCTGTCTTTTAATTTTTTACTTCCAAGGACAGAATTTCTAGGGTCTAAGCCCCTGAACATGGCCTGTCCATGGAAGTCAGAGACAGCTGGTAGTTATTTGGCATGTTCATTCATTGCTGTCTGATCTCATCTCATGTTTTCCTGGGCTCATGATTCGTGTTTATTTTATCACAGTTTCTCTCGTGTGATGATGAAGTTGAAGCCAGGCTGTAGGAGGCCACAAGGCCAAAGGAAATTCCTGGAAAATTGCTCACGTCCAAAATGTTTAGCAAACACACCCTGAGTTTGGAGGAACTCGGCGTCAACCATGAAATTCTGATGTACTCTTATTTTTAAAATGAACGCATTAGGGCCCATTTACATTTTTACAATGCAATATCATGTGGATTGTTAACTGGTTGCCGACCGCCCGCCGCCATATTACTGCGGGAAGTCGGCACGCCTGGGCGAGAGCCCGTAGCTCTACGTAGGCTAATTTGCGGCCACCAGGGGGCGCGTGCGCACGTCCCCGCTCGCCCCCGAGTCCCGCGCGCGTGCCCGCCGCCGGGCACACGCGATTGCTCGTTACAGAGCGGGGACTGGGAGCTATGTGTGTAAACACACAGCTCCCGGTCCTGTCAGCGGGGGAAATGCTGATCTTCTGTTCATACAATGTATGAACGTAAGATCAGTGATTTCCCCTAATGAGGCCCCCATACAGTTAGAACACACCCAGGAACACACGTAACCCCTCCCCTGCCCCCTAGTGTTAACCCCTTCACTGCCAATGGCATTTTTATAGTAATCCAATGCATTTTTATAGCACTGATCGCTATAAAAATGCCAATGGTCCCAAAAATGTGTCAAAAGTGTCCGAAGTGTCCGCCATAATGTCGCAGTACTGAAAAAAATCGCTGATCGCCGCCATTACTAGTAAAAAAAAATATACTAATAAAAATGCCATAAAACTAACCCCTATTTTGTAAACGCTATAACTTTTGCGCAAACCAATCAATAAACGCTAATTGCGATTTTTTTCCCCGAAAAATATGTAGAAGAATACGTATCGGCCTAAACTGAGGAAAAAAATGTTTTTTTTATATATTTTTTGGGGGGATATTTATTACAGCAAAAAGTAAAAAATATTGCATTTTTTTCAAAATTGTCGCTCTATTTTTGTTTATAGCGCAAAAAATAAAAACCGCAGAGATGATCAAATACAGTACCACCAAAAGAAAGCTCTATTTGTGGGAAAAAAAGGACGTCAATTTTGTTTGGGAGCCACGTCGCACGACTGCGCAATTGTCAGTTAAAGCGACGCAGTGCCTAATCACAAAAGGTGCTCTGGTCATTGGGCAGCAATATGGTCCGGGGGTTAAGTGGTTAAAATGAGTAGTCTGCCAATGCAATAAAACATCACAGAAATTGCACGGGACCTTAACTTTCTAATGCAATTTGCAATAACAAACTACCATGCGTTGCCATGTGTTGTGACATGCTGCAGTACAGGTATTTTTTAAGCTTGTCTGAGAGTTCAGAAAAAAGGGGGCGGATGAGCTTAACCACTTGCTTACTGGGCACTTATACCCCCCTCCTGCCCAGGTGATATTTCAGCTTCCGGCACTGCGTCGCTTTAACTGACAATTGCGCGGTCGTGCGACGTGGCTCCCAAACAAAATTGACGTCCTTTTTTCCCCACAAGTAGAGCTTTCTTTTGGTGGTATTTGATCACCTCTGCGGTTTTTATTTTTTGCGCTATAAACAAAAAAGAGCGACAATTTTGAAAAAATACAATATTTTTTACTTGTTGCTATAATAAATATCCCAATTAAAAAAAAAAAAACTTTTTTTTTCTCAGTTTAGGGCGATGCGTATTCTTCTACATATTTTTGGTAAAAAAAAAAAAAAAAAATCGCAATAAGCGTCTGGTTTGCGCAAAATTTATAGTGCCTACAAAATAGGGGACAGAATTATTATTTTTTATTATTTTATTTTTACTAGAAATGGCGGCGATCTGCGATTTTTATTGTGACTGCGACGTTATGGCGGACACATCGGACACTTTTGACACATTTTTGGCGTCATTCACATTTATACTGCGATTGGTGCTATAAATATGCACTAATTACAGTATAAATGTGACTGGCATTGAAGGGGTTAACACTAGGGGGTGAGGAAGGGGTTAAATGTATTCCCTGCATAGTGTTCTAACTGTAGGTGGAGGGGGGGTGACTGGGGAGGTGACCGATCTGTGTCTCTATGTACAAGAGACACAGATCCGTCTCCTGCTCTCCAGAGACAGAACGCTGTCTCTATGTAAAACGGCAATGAGAGATGATCTATGAGATCATCTCTCATTGGCCGCACAGATCACATCGCAAACGGCCACTCTGATTGGCCGTTCGCGGCGATCTGTGATTGGCTGTGTCCAAGGGACACGGCCAACACAGTGTTTCCCCGCAGCGCGCTCTGGAGCGCGCGCCGGGAAACAGCTAGTGACAAGCCGTCAATTGACGGCTTGTTGACAAATTAGATTCGCGCTAGAGCCGTCATTCGGCTGTAGCGCGGATCTCAAGTAGTTAAAGTGGTTATAAACTCTGTACAACCACTTTTACCTACAGGTAAGCCTAGATTAAGGTTTAACAGTAGGTGCAAGAAATATCTCCTAAACCTCCACGGTTTAGGAGCTATTTACAAAAATGACGGGCGCCGATGTCTAGGCGAACTATAGCAATGCCGATCATGCCATTACTAAAAGAGGCCGTACCGTGACTGGCGGCTCCAGCGTGCATGCATCATCTGAGCTCTGACCAATCACAGCACCGAAGCCGCGATACCCGGAAGTAACCCCAGCGAGCGATGTATGAGGACGGCTGCTGGGGCTTCAATCTGAGGTGAGTATTACATAATGAGCTAGTATGCTATGCATACTAGCTCATTATGCCTTTGTCTTGCAGGTGGTGTTTTACAAAAAAAAAAAGTGGGTTTACTTCTTCTTTAACCACTTCCATACCAGGCACTTACGCACCTTCCCGCCCAAGCCAATTTTCACGCATATGTGGCACTGATGGGCACTCATAGGTGGCACTGATGGGCACTCATGGGCACACTGGGCACTCATGGGTGGCACTTATGGGTGGCACAGGTGGGCACTGATAGGTGGGCACTGGGCATGGATAGACACTGTGGGGTGACACTGATGGACACTCAGAGGTGGCACTGATGAATCTATGTTGCCAGTCATGTGTGGGCACTGACTGGCATCTTTCTTTTTTTTACTGGCATGTTTTATCATCATTTTTTTTCCTGACTTTTTTTTAATTGTCCCCCCTTTTTTTTTTTTGCTCTTCCCTGGTGGTCTAGTGTGGGCATCCGAGGGGGTGGCTGCGCTGATAAACAATCATCGCAACCCCCCCTGTCAGGAGAGCCGCCGATCGGCTCTCCTGTACTCGCGTCTGTCAGACGCGAGTGAGGAAGAGCCACCGACAGCTCTTCCTGTTTACATTGTGATCAGCTGTGATTGGACACGGCTGATCACGTGGTAGCGAGCCACCGCCGGAGACTCGTTACCGAGATCGGAGATGCAGGGTGTCAGACTGACACCCCGCATCACCGAGCGGCATGAAATCCTGCAGGACGTCATTAGACGTCCAGTCAGGATTTCAGAACCACTTCCCGGATGTCAATCTCCTATTGACCGGGCGGGAAGAGGTTAAATTACACTCTGCAGAGCTCAGTGAGGAGTGCTCTGAGAGATGATTGGTGGGAAGAGACGCACCCCCCTTCACAAAGCTCACAGAAACAGAGCTGATGCTGTCAATCTACTGGAGGTCCCTCCCCTGTCACCATTTTTCTCTTGGTGTCAGGAAAAACTTGTCAGAAGTGATTCATGAGGATAGCAAAAGAAGGGAGCAGCAGACAGAAATTATACTTAGAGGGTATTTACAAAAAAAAAGTACTTGGTGGAGGTATGACTTACTTTACCTAATTTCTCCTCATTGTATAAGGAGGCATTTGTTCCATCTGTTTGGCGATCAGTTATTATAAATTGCTGTTTCTATTTTGGAATGGTTGCTGGTCCCTTAACTTAACTTGCACATGATTGGATAGTTTTTGGTAGGTGAACATCCCCCGCTACTTTAGTATATCAGCTTCAAAATTTATTTTTTAGAAGCACCGAGAATCCAATCCCCAATTCTAACAGATAATCCTAAATACATTTTTAAAGAATACCTCTTCCACCAAGAGCGGCTTCACCTCTCCCACGTTAAAGTCTTGTCCGGACATTGTATCAGCCTGAAAGCAAAAAATAAATATATATAATTAAAGTAAAACTCAAGAAGAAGCATGCATTTCCACAAGAGGGACATCAATGAAGACTCACAATTAAAAATGCATTGTAACTTAAAGTGGTTGTAAACCTCAGACATTAAATATGAACAAAGCATATCCCTCTATAGTGTGTACTTATCAGTCCAGAGCGCTTAGTGTCAGGTTGGTATACACATCGCTTTCCCAGAGGGTAGACAGCATAGGTTGGGGGAGGGGGTAATTTTTAAGAATACAGTAGTTGGCGTACGGCACAAACTCTACTTAAAAACTGAACCCCAGATTATTATTACCATTCTTTTAGTTTGTTAACCAGAATTATTTTATTTTGTTCTTTATTGTGTTTTGTTCATTTTCCTTTTTTTTTTTTCCATGCGACTTTACACTTGCAGAGCAAGCGAGGATTGTTCGCTGCTCTACCTGTTCGAACTTTAATCCTTTTCTTGAAAAACTAATAAGAACTATTGAAAGAAAAAATGAACCCCAGGAATGATCTTTATTACATATATACGCTGGCCCACCTTGACACAATATACCGTATATACTCGAGTATAAGCCGAGTTTTTTAGCACATTTTTGTGCTGAAAATGACCCCCTCGGCTTAGTCACCTTTTTTCGACTGACCAACTGGCCGCAAACTTAGCACACATGTAGCCCCACTCTTCCTCTACTAGTGTGAAAAGTTTGCTGTGTGGGGGACCTACGGCTGGGGAGCACCGATTTTTCAAATCTGGGCACCCCTTCCAAAGACTCCCATGTTAAACGTAAGTCTAGTCATGGACACAGTGAGGCATGGGTATAGTGAGGCATGGACACAGTGAGGCATGGACACAGTGAGGCATGGACACACTGAGGTATAGGCACACTGAGGTATAGGCACACTGAGGCACGGGCACAGTGAGGCACGGGCACAGTGAGGCACGGACACACTGAGGTATAGGCACACTGAGGTATAGGCACACTGAGGCACGGGCACAGTGAGGCACGGGCACAGTGAGACACGGACACACTGAGGTATAGGCACACTGAGGTATAGGCACACTGAGGCACGGGCACAGTGAGGCACGGGCACAGTGAGGCACGGACACAGTGAGGCACGGACACAGTAAGGCACAGTGAGGCATACACATGGACACCCTAGGCTTATACTCGAGTCAATACGTTTTCCCATTTTTTTGTGGTAAAATTAGGTGCCTCTGCTTATATTCGTCCGAGACAAAGCTACGCCAATGTGCCAGGCGAAACGCGTTGACGTCATCACCTAGCGTGACCACGTGACACCGGCAGCTCGTGTGGAGGATGGAGGGATATAGCAACAACATACGCTACAACTTAAAACGATTGCAGTGAGGAGTACCTATGATGGTCAAACAACCCGCAATCATGGATGGATGGATGGATGATGGATACATTGAGCAGACTTTACCTGTGCGTTTAACCAGCCCTTGATCCACACTTGACTTTACAGTGGTAACCTGTGTTATGCTAGACAACGCTACAATTGGATAACAGGACTGTACGCACAGACTGCTTAATTGCAGTGAAAGTGATCCGCACTACACACGTCGGCCATCGAGGTGGTAACGTATACCCAATTAAGTGTTATACCATCTATTGATTACTAGTGTTGCTCACGAATATTCGCATTGCGAATATTCGCTACGAATATTGCATATTCGAGTATTCGCGAATAACTCGAATATTGCGGCGAATATTCGCTATGGCGAATATTCGTATTTTTTCTAATTTATTTTTAAAACAGATCACATCCTAGTGATCTCCATCGACGTCTAAAAGCATTGCTGGTATGATTAGAGACCCTGGGCCGAGTAGCTGATGCGACTCTTTTATGTTGCCGAAAATTCGCATTGCGAATTTTTATGCAACATAAAAGAATCGCATCAGCTACTCGGCCCTTCTTTTGCATCAGAGCCAATCAGAATAACTCGAATATTCGGCAAAAGGAATATTGCGCGATTAGCTTTTCCGCCCTTCTTTTGCATCAGAGCCAATCAGAATAAGTCGAATATTCGGCAAAAGGAATATTCCTTTTGCCGAATATTCGAGTTATTCTGATTGGCTCTGATGCAAAAGAAGGGCGGAGAAGAAAATCGCGCAATATTCCTTTTGCCGAATATTCGAGTTATTCTGATTGGCTGTGATGCAAAAGAAGGGCGGAGAAGATAATCGCGCAATAGGAATATTGCGCGATTATCTTCTCCGCCCTTCTTTTGCCCCCTTATTCTCCTTTCTTTTAAGTAGAGTTAGTGTAGAGTTAGTGTTTAGTGCATATTAGTTTAGTAATACAGGAAATGATCTCCGTTTATGAGAATTTCGCAATCATTTTCGCATTAGCGAAATTTCACAATTTTTTTTTTTGGATAAAATATCACGAATATTCGATATTAGCGAATATTCGCAAATATTCTTCTATATATTCGCGCAATATCGCGAAATCGAATATGGTGTATTCCGCTCAACACTATTGATTACACACAGTGAGTTCTATACGTAATCCAGCCTCCATCTCCCAGTAAGCACCAAGGTCTGCTATGTGCTAATTATATGGTTTTATTACATGCATGTGATTATGGACTCTAATATAGATATTTAATCAATTCACTATATCTAACAACCTGAGTTTATGTGACCATAATACTAACCACTACTAACAAACTTCATCAAGAAACGTACTTAAATTCCAGGCCAATCAGGATTTACCATCTACAACCTCTTTGTTACTGCTTGGACTGTGCTTGCATTTAACGTGTTTTAAGCCAATAACACCAGTACACAGCTTAATAGTATATTCCTTGGTCTACGAACTGTGGATCCACCAACACCATCCAGGCATATTCTCCCTTTTCCCTCCCCTTCCCCTCCTCCTCCACCCCCATCACGAGAAAGTATCCAGCCTCCATACATTGTTAACACTAATTGGTCTATTTTGCGGCTATTGGGAGGGGGTATTACTTACCCCGCCCGCCATTATTATATGGTTTCCGCATTTCCACACAACTACAAGTGTTTCCATAGTGTAGGCTGAATACAAAGGTGTCCGGACCACGCATATTGTCTATGTCTGAATGTGTTTTAGTTTTGTCTAAGGCCCCGTACACACTATCAAATCTATCTGTTCAAATCGGTCGGACCGCCACGTCACCGCACCAGGAAGTATAACACTTCCGCGCATGCGCCGAAATCATTCGGCGCGTGTGCGAGAAGACATGTCTGCTGGTTAGCGTACTAACCAGCAGACATGTCGGGCGGACGGGTTCCCAGGCGACAGATTTCAAAGCATGCTTTGAAATCTGTCGGGTGGCCAAATTCGTCTGTTTGCCCGTACACACGATCGAATCTGTCTGCTGAAACGGTCTAGCAGACTGTTTCCAGCAGACAGATTTAATCGTGTGTACGAGGCCTAAATGTTATGTGTTTTCTTCTTCTTTGCACTAATGGTAGCAAACATCTGTATGACTATCACATGATCAGTTCGTTTCTATACAATTGTGCTTAACATTTAAAAAAAATTTGATACTATACAATAAATTATTATATTTTGTATCATTTTTATCTTTGAGATCATTCCGTGCTGCTTAAGGTAACCCCTTTAGGTCCCTAGTGGGCCGACCATTCCCTTTCCCTCCTCTCCCTTCCTTCTTTTAGTATCAGATTATTGGTTACAGCAACACTACCTAGTTAGGTACTAGATCAATACAGGCGGTGGCTACTCTTCGCCTGTACACCAGTGGAAAACTTGCGCGTCCCCTCCCCCAACCCTCTATTTAAAAAATTATATTCGGGTCAGCTTATACTCGAATATGAATGAATGAATGAATGAAAACTTGTATAGCGCGGCACATGCGAACTGAATCGCCTCTGGGCGCTTGTTGTTCCTGTCTCCTTTGATATCAAAAGAGAAAAGTCTTGACCTTTTTCCTAAATGCTAGGTGGTTCTCCTCCAACCGAATGCTGGTTGGTAAAGCGTTCCATAGTTTGGGACCTTGGATCGCGAATCTCCTTTCTCCCTTGGACTTGAAGTTGGCTTTCGGAACCTGGAGCAGGTTCTGATTCGTGGATCGCAAAACGCGATTGGGATTATGCGCTTTTATTATTTCGCATAAATAAAGGGGGGCATTCCCATGGACACATCTATGTGTAAGACAGAGAGCTTTAAAAGCGATTCTGTCTTTGACTGGCAGCCAATGAAGTGCTGGCTCAGTGAAGGTGAGATGGATTCCCAGGGTTTTTTCCCAGTCACCAGTCTGGCGGCCGTATTCTGAACGACTTGCAGACGAGCGATTTGGTACTTGGGGAGGCCGAGGTAAAGGGCATTTGCATAATCCAGTCTGGAGTTAACAATTGCTCCCACCACGACCGCTAAATCTTCTTTAGGGATGAACGGAGTGAGTCTGCGTAGTAGGCGCAGCAGATGGTGAGATCCGCTGACTACTGACCCTATTTGTGCGTCCATTGTCATAAAGGAGTCAAAAATGACCCCTAGGCTTTTGACTTTGGCGCTAGGGGTGATGAGCTTGCCCAGAATGGGCGGGGGGGTCCATGCTGTTGAAAGTTGATTCATACGCTTGGCGTGAAACAGGAGAAGTTCTGTTTTCGCTCCATTGAGTTTAAGATAACTCTTTGTCATCCAGTCCTCTATCAAAGAGAGACATGTCTCTAGATTGAGGTGGTGATCCTGTCTGTTGCAGATGCGGAAATAGAGTTGTGTGTCATCTGCATATGAGTGGTAGAGCAGTTTTTGGCTGCTGATAATCTCAAAGAGAGGACGAAGATATATGTTAAACAGCACTGGTGACAGAGGCGATCCTTGAGGGACTCCGCATGTTACTGTGCGTTTGTCAGACGTGAAAGGTCCTAACTTCACTGTTTGCGATCGGTTTTCCAGAAAAGAGGAGAACCAAGATAGATCGCCTTCTGCGACTCTGGCTACTTCAGCAAGCCGAGTCAGTAACAGATTGTGGTCTACAGTGTCGAAAGCGGCACTTAGGTCCAACAGAACTAGAAGACAAGATTCTCCTTCGTCTGCGGCCTTGAGAACATCGTCCCATACTTTCAGTAATGCTGTTTCTGTCCCGTGTCCGGACGGAAGCCTGATTGCAATGGGTCAAGTAGCTTGTGGGTATCTAGATGCTGTTGCAGCTGTTGTACCACTACTTTTTCCATTATCTTTTGAGAGTACGTTGAGGCTAGTTATGGGACGGCGGTGGAGTGGATCCTTGGGGTCCAGGGAGGGTTTCTTCAGGATGGGTTGGATTACACCCTCTTTCAACTGTGAGGGCACTATGCCTTCCAAGAAAGACTGGTTGATAAGCTGCGTGATGGGAGGAGCCAGAATGTCGGCGCATTCCTTCAGCAGTTTAGTGGGGATAACGTCATTTGGCGCTGTGCTATTACGCAGAGTACAAATGACATTCTTAGTGGTCTCGATGGAGATGGGTTCCAGGGCGAACTTACCTGATATAGAAGAATTACTATGGGTGTTGTGTGAGAGGCTGCAGGGGGGCTGAGGGGGGAATTGTTTTGCTGAATGCTTTCACGGATCACCTCGATTTTATTAATGAAGTAATCCGATAGTTCATTGCAAAATTCTTGTGTGTCCGAGCTGGGGGTTTCAATGCATCCTGGCTTCATGGTCTGGGTGACCATCTTGAAGAGTTCGCGGGGGCGGTTTAGGGCGCCGTTGATAGCCTCCGAAAAATAATTTTTCTTGGCTTGGAAAATTCCTTTGTGGTATTTTCTTGTAGTCGCCTTGTAGATGGATAGGTTTAGCTCTGAAGAACATCTTTTCCAGGCAGATTCGGCCCTTCTGCGTTCTTGCTTCAGTAACGACAGTTGGTTGCTAAACCAGCTGCGGTTGGTTTTCCGGATGCGGGTTCGTCGCCTTGGCGCTACCAAGTCGGCTGACTGTAGCATGGCCGAGTTTATGGCTTCCAATGTTTCAACGGCCGTTTGATGCGGCGGAGTTGTTTCTATTTTTTTCCTTAAAGTGGTTTTGAAGAGTTCCGAGTGGAGCTTCTTCTGACATCTAGTCCAGTGTGTTGTCACTGGATTTGATGTTTTTGTTGCGGGGGGGATTGTGGAAATATTGAAGGTAATTGCATGGTGATCTGTCCATGGCAATTTTTCATTTTCCCAAATTTTTAGGTAAGTATGCAGATCTAATATCTGAGAAACTGCTTGGGAAGCTGAAAGTCATTGTTGTAGTCGGTGCTACTATAGTTTTCATAGCCCTCTTCCGGGTCCTGTGCTGAGTGGCTGCCCTTCTTCAAAGTAACCACGAGTGGGTGAAGGGTGGGTAATTTTCTTGGAACACCGCCATTCATAGAACACCTTGTAATTTTGTCAGGGAATACAAGGCATCCACTGATTGGACAAGGTGGAGATTATGACGTTGCCGCCCCTCTTCTCCTCCTCGTTCAATCACATGATACCTTGTATTCATTGAAAAAAAATACAAGTCAGTCTTTGAATGGCAGCAGTGTAAAACAAGCAACCCCCTTAGGCCAGTGTACATTGGGGAAGTTGCTCGGCACAGGACCTGGAAGATCGCCGCTCCGACTACTACAGTGATTGTCATCTTGCCCAGTGGACCCCCAGGTACGAGGTATGCATACATGCATTGTTCCAAGCAGGATCAACGTAACTATGCTATAGGGACCATACCAGGACATCAGTTTTAGATCGATAAAAATACTGCAAAAGGACAAAAAAAGAAACACCATATGAAGGTGTAGTCTAACTTAAAAACAATTAAATCACCATTACAAACACATATGTAGGTTATACAATGTTGATATAGGGCAACATAGGGAAGCTAACAGCATTCCGAAGAGGTCAAACAGTACCAGAACTACAGGTGTTGGGTCAAATTGTCATACGGGTGTAGAAGAGATGTTTGGATGGTACAACCAATGCTGGTAGAGGCTTGTGTGAGCGAACCTAAAGTCCTTTAGGATGTTTATTGGGGCAACATGAGGCAACTAACGAGGTTCAGAAGAGGTCAAGTAGTACCGGAACTGCAGGTGCGTGGTCAAATTGTCATATGGTAGCTCAAGAGCAACTAACTGGGTTCTAAAGAGGTCAAACAGTACCAGAACTACAAGTGTTGGGTTAAATTGTCATACAGGTGTAAAAGAGATGTTTGGATGGTACAACCAATGCCGGTAGAGGCTTGTGTGAGCTAAACTAAAGTTTTTCAGGATGTTTATTGGGGAAGCTAACAGAGTTCCACAGAGGTCAAATAGTACTGGAACTACAGGTCAAGTTGTTATACATGTGCACAAGAGATGTTTTGATGGTATAACTAATGCTGGTAGAGGCTTGTGTGAGCTAAACTAAAGTCCTTTAGGATGTTTATTGGGGCAACATGAGGCAACTAACGAGGTTCAGAAGAGGTCAAATAGTACCGGAAATGCAGGTAACAGGTCAAATTGTCATATGGTTGCTCAAGAGCAACTAACAGGGTTCTAAAGAGGTCAAACAGTACCAGAACTACTGTACAAGTGTTGTGTCAAATGGTCATACGGGTGCACAAAAGATGTTTGGGTGGTACAACCAATGCCGATAAACCAAAGTCCTTCAGGATATTTATTGACTGTTACACAAGTTGGGTTAAATTGTCATACAGGTGTAAAAGAGATGTTTGGATGGTACAACCAATGCGGGTAGAGGCTTGTGTGAGCTAAACTAAAGTTCTTTAGGATGTTTTTTGGGGCAACTAACAGGGTTCTAAAGAGGTCAAACAGTACCAGAACTACAGGTGTTGGGTCAAATTGTCATATGTGTGCACAAGAGATGTTTGGATGGTACAACCAATGCCGGTAGAGTCTTGTGTGAGCTAAACTAAAGTCCTTCAGGATGTTTATTGGGTCAACATGAGACAACTAACGAAGTTCAGAAGAGGTCAAATAGTACCGGAAATGCAGGTAACAGGTCAAATTGTCATATGGTTGCCCAAGAGCAACTAACAGGGTTCTAAAGAGGTCAAACAGTACCAGAACTACAAGTGTTGTGTCAAATGGTCATACGGGTGCACAAAAGATGTTTGGGTGGTACAACCAATGCCGATAAACCAAAGTCCTTCAGGATATTTATTGACTGTTCCACAAGTTAAGACATTCTTATATTCTAAGGGCCAGATTCAGGTAGATGGGAGCATCTTTGCTCTGGAGTAACGCTTCTCATTTACGTTACGCTGCCGAAATTTTAGGAGCAAGTGCTGTTATTCATGAAGCACTTGCTCCTAAAGTTGCGGCAGCGCATCGCAAATGAGCCGGCGGAATTCAAATTGGGCGGGTACGGGGCGTGTATTATTTAAACGAAGCGCGATCCCGCGGCGAACGTACTGCGCATGCGTCGAGTGGCAATGCATCCCAGTGCGCATGCTCCAAATTCTGTCAGTGAACGTCAATGACGTCACATCCCCATTCATGAAAGTTTTACGCAAACGACGCGTTTTTTTTTTTTCGACGCGATGACGACGCCTATACTTAACATAGGATACTCCACTAGGGGGCTGCTTTATCTTTACGCCGCGTATCGCTTACGGAAACGTCGGAAAGTCACTGCGTCGCGCCCGAATACGATCGTGAATTGCCGATTCCCGCTGATTAACATATTTTTTCAGCGTAAATCAGCGGGAACGCCCCCGGCGCCATTTTTAAATTAAAGTTGCGATGCGATGGCGAAATTCAATTGCGCCGATCGCATCGGAACACCAACCTGGCGTTTCTTGTTTTCTGGTTACAGAAAACAGAAACGCCGGCTTAAAGTGACAGTTAGGCTGGAGTATCACAGATACTCCAGCCTAACTCTACCTGAATCTGGCCCTAAGTGTTTCTACTTGCAACTAATCACTTCCTTCCCCGCGGTTTCCAGTACGATTTTCTAGGTAGAAGCTACTGAAAATCTGCCATTCAGACTTTAAGCATTTTATCTGAGATTGTAAATCTCTCACTGGATCATTACCAAGAGTTTGTTATTCATCAATCCCGTTTTAGTTCAAATCTTAATCACGAACGTGACATTTATAGAAGTTCAGCCAACCCGAAAGGACATCTGATTAATCCCAACGCACAAAATGGATTGATCAGGTAATTTACTTGTAATAGGTTTTTGGAGAAATGTATCCAACTGCTAATTTGTCTTTGTAGCAGATTGCAGTTTGGTTTACGGCAAAGTAACAATCTTGCATTTAAAAATTTGCTAGCCGTCCCTGATCTCTTGGCCGTTTTCCATAGTTTGGGATTGCAGGAGATAACATTTGCCATTCTGGAGGTTTTATTTCATGCTAAACTGGATTTAAAAAATTAAATTGGACAAGGTCACCCCGCCAATATGGATATTTTCCCATAAAGTAGCTACACTGGTCCAGATGGGATCAATGTAACTATACCTAGCCGATCCATGTGAAAGCTGGTGATCTCTACTAGACAACCCTACTACAGTGATCCCACTAGCTTCCCGGTCTCGTGCTGAGTGACTGTCCTGCTACATTCACAACACAGGAAGTGGGTCGTCTTTAATATTGATTGGACCCCAAACAAAAAACTATTTCAGACCCCCCCCCCTGCAATTTTGCTCTCCACCTGCTCTGAGACATACAGTAAATATCAGCTAGATTTAAAATCAGTTTACTGTATCAGATCAGGCAGTAATTGCGATTGGTTGCCAGAGGTTGCCAGTATATCATTACCACATACTGACTGGTTGCTAGAGGTTACAGCACATATTACGGCTCACTGATTGGTTGCTAGAGGTTAGAGCCCATCATCTCTTCACTGCAGAGGGGCATGATTAAGGCCCCTTTCACAGTAATGATTCTCCTCCTTATGCTCCGTATGCTCAGCGGGGATTGCTCCCTTGATCCCCGCTGAGCCGACGGATGACAGGGCAGTCCCCGCACACTGTGCAGAGACCGCCCTGTCTTTTCTCCGCTCTCCCCTATGGGGGGGGATCAGATGAACACGGACCGTATGTCCGTGTTCATCCGATCCGATCCGCACACGGAAGGAAAAATAGGGTTTTCTTCCGTCTGCAGAATCGGATAATTGCGGAGGCGGACGAGATCGGGGTTCATCTGCTGACACCCGCAATCTCATAGGGACTAATGTATGTATCCACAAACGGATGGATGAAAAAGTGGACATACGGTCCGCACGTGTGAAAGGGGGCAAAACATATGAATGTCTCCCTTATTTACATATGAATGCTGCCACTATTTACATATGAATGTTGCCACTATTTACATATGAATGCTCCCATTATTTACATGTAAACACAGGGTCTGAAGGTAAGTCATCTGTGCACAACAATAGGGCAGAGTTGGGCAGCATTACTAGCAGCACTTCACATTGAGATATCCGGACACAGCACATGACTAAAACTTCAAGGGACAAGGGAATTTAAACTGGGATAGTTGGCAAGTATGAGGCAGCTGCTTTGGGCCCCACAACAATGACAGGGCCCAGGGAAGCTCCTCAGATCAAATATATACTGTATAATTAATTTGTATTTCTGTTTCAGAATAGAGAAACCTCACTAATGTTACTGCAACACTTTTGGAGCATCAGCAACAATGGGGCATGTGATGTTTTTGTTCCAATAAACTCAAGACGGATGTATTTACCTCTGATAGGTATTTGGCACAGACACAGACATTGTGGTGCCATGATGCAACAAAGACACAGGTGTTGTTTCCTTACTTCTTGGCATGTGCAAAATAAAGGTGTTCACCCCCAACATGACCAAACCACCAAACATGATCACAACACAATTATATAACAATTTATACATAGAACATTACACCCCCAACATGACCAATCACTGAACACAAACATAATACAATTCTACTACACTCTATACATAGAACCAACATGTCTGGAGCATCTAGTGCTCCTGCTCCTCATTCCAGCATCCGGGTTTTGGCTATGGCACTCTCCTTGTCTGTCTGTCCACCTGCAAGGTGATTAATGTGATCAGTCTCTGGGTGCAAACCAAACCTGTTATAAGCCAGCCAAACCCTCACTCGCATGCTTGTGATAGAGAGTGATACGTGTGTTATTCCTGATCAAGCCCCCTGTCTGTCTGCCCTGCTCTGCTAGATTGGATTTTTCTGTGTATGACCTTGGACTGGATTTTGGATTATTCCCTGAACTCAGCCTGCCTTCTACCTGGACTGTCATAGAACCACGCTACCTTTCTGCCAAACACAAGTACCCGTTTGCCCTGCCCAGGCACTTTAGCATTCTGTATAAGACCTGGGGGCTACCGAGTACCGGTAGGCCTGCTTGCCTTATGGGAAAGGGGGCTGCTATAGGTGAAGAACACAGTAGCCAGCTATAGTGTATGACCACCTGAGCTGGGGTAGACGTGACACAACATGACCGACCACTGGACACCATCACAATACAATTCTATTACACTCTATACTTAGAACACTACACCCCCAACATTACCGACCACTGAACATGATCATAATATAATTCTATTGCACTCCATACATAGACCACTACACCTCCAACATGACCCACCACTGACCATGATCATAATACAATTCCATTGCACTCCATACATAGACCACTACACCCCCAACATGACCCACCACTGGACATGATCATAATATAATTCTATTACACTCTATTCATAGAACACTACACCTCCAACAGGACCGACCACTGGAGATCATCATAATACAACTCTATTCTATTACACTCTATACATAGAAGAATACACCCCCAACATGACCCACCACTGGACATGATCATAATACAATTCTATTGCACTCCATTAGGGATGAGCCAAACACCCCCGCGTTCGGTTCGCACCAGAACCGTCAAACAGACTGACCGTTCGCGCAAACATTTAGAACCCATTGAAGTCTATGGGACTCGAACGTTCGAATTCAAAAACTATCATTTAAAAGACCAATATTCAAGTTATTGTTGGAAAACGTCTTTGAGAACTCGGGTCTTGCCCCAGGGAACATGTATCAATGGAAAAAAAGTTTAAAAAACGGTTGTTTTTTTAGGAGCAGGACTCCTGAAAAAACGACCATTTTTAAAACTTTTTTTCCATTGATACATGTTCCCTGGGGCAAGACCCGAGTTCTCAAAGACGTTTTCACAGGCAAACTATAGACACCCAGCAGGTACAATATTTAAAATAATTTTTCTTTTTTTTTAAGCATCATTAAAATCACTGCTCCAGGAGCAGTGATTTTAATGATGCTTAAATAAAAAAAGAAAAAGAAAAATGTCTTTAAATATTGTACCTGCTGGGTGTCTATACCTGTGATAACGTCTTTAAATAGCACAATCACCTGCCTGCCAGTAAATTAGGAAGAACTGATCTAGCTAAGCTATACAGTGTATAAATATATGTACAACACCTGGGGATGTATATATATCCTCTACACACTGTAAATTAAGCTAAACTGATTAGCCTGCCTGCCTGCTCTATCTAGCTATATAAAAAGACAATCTCTCTGACTGATCTCTGTTCACCGCTGGAACACACTACACTAGGCTGCCCAACAGGCGGCCTTATACAGTGTGGGGCGTGTGCTAAAGCCCTGAGCCATAATTGGCCAAAGCCACCCTGGCTTTGACCAATTATGGCTCTCCGTTTTTTGCGCGCTGTGATTGGCCAAGCATGCAGGGTCATAGTGCATGTTTGGCCAATCATCAGCGTGCAATGCCGCAGTGAATTATGGGCCGTTGCGCGTCACTCGAATTTGGCGCGAACGACCTGTTTTGTTCGAAATTCGACGAACGTACGAACAGACAATGTTCGAGTCGAACATACATTCGAATCGAACGCGGAGCTCATCCCTACACTCCATACATAGAAGACTACACCCCCAACATGACCCACCATTGGACTTGATCATAATATAATTCTATTACACTCCATACATAGACCACTACACCCCCAACATGACCCACCACTGGACATGTTCATAATACAATTCAACAGGTGTCGGGTCATATTGTCAAACGGTTGCACAAGAGATGTTTGGATGGTAAAACCAATGCCGGTAGAAGCTTTTGTGAGCTAAACTAAAGTCTTTCAGGATGTTTATTGACTATTCCACAAGTTAAGACATTCTTATATTCTAATGTTTGTAGCCATTTCTTTGCACCAGAAACAGATAAGAGTTGGCAATAAATACTGAAAAAAAAATCCTTGCAACCTTTATGGTGCAGGTAGAGAGGATTGCATTTTATCTGAACAAAACTCGAGTTTCACTCTTGTTAAACCTTGTTAAGGAGGTACTGATGGCTTAATTTCTGGCAATTCTGTAACTTATAAACCCTCTAAAAACATTTTACGCAAAATGACACACCTTCAAGATGTTTAACTGCAGAATCAGTGAATTCCTAACCTTTGATCTGTAATAGTTAACCAAGTCTTGTGACCAAACTAGTAAAAGCAGAAGGTAAGGACAATTGAAGAGAATGGAAGAAAACAGATTCTGCCTCTATAAAAAAAAGTTTTTTTTTTTTTTTGGTAAAAAATAAATACATATACTGTGTATACATATAGTTTATGTGGGACAGTAGCAACAAGGACACCCATAAATCTAGCAGGTCGGCTCGGCTGCACGAAATCATGTAATATTATGTGATTTTGCATTTCAGTCACTAGGGGCGCGTGCACGCCTCCGGAGGCGTGCGTGCCCCCTGCTCCCCCCCCGGTCCCGTGCGTGTGCCCAGCGGGCGCGGTCATCGACGGGCACCTGCGATCGCTTGTTACAGAGCGAGAACCGGGCGCTGTGTGTGTAAACACACAGCTCCCGGTCCTGTCAGGGGGTGAAATGACTGATCAATGTACAATGTATGAACAGCGATTAGTCATTTCCCCTAGTCAGTCCCACCCCCCCCCTTCAGTTAGAACACACCTAGGGAACATATTTAACCCCTTCCTCGCCCCCTAGTGTTAACTCTTTTCCTGCCAGTGGCATTTTTACAGTAATCAATGCATTTTTATAGCACTGATCGCTATAAAAATGCCAATGGCCCCAAAAGTGTGTCAAAAGTGTCCGCCATAAGGTTGCAATACCGATAAAAATCACGGATCGCCGCCATTACTAGTAAAAAAATAATAATAATAAAAATGCTATAGAAACCTCGGAAGATGGGTCGTCTTATACGTTGAGCATACCTCCCAACATTTAAAAATTCCACTCGAAGTTGTTGAGCAGGGGGGGGGGGGGGAGAGTATCGAAGTTGTTGAGCGTGGGGGGGTGCCGCAGATCGAAGTTGGAGTTGTTGGGGGGGGCGCGGATTGAAGTTGTTGAGCGGGGGGGTTGCCGCGGATTGCAGTTGTTGAGCGGGGGGGGTGAGCATGTATCCCCTTAGACCTTTCTCTTCTCCCTCCATGCTTCCTGTGCGGGAAAATTAACCCGTTCGCGGGACTGCGGGAAGATGCAGTCTATGCGGGAAGTTCCCGCGGAATCCGTGCGGGTTGGGAGGTATGACGGTGAGTACAAGCAAAAATTCGTAAAAAAAATGTAAAATTAGGGGGTCGTCTTATACACCCGGTCGCCTTATACGGTACTTTTAATTCTACAGCAGATAAAAGATTTTAGACAATTGTGCACTTTCCTCCCTGTGGCAATAGTTTAGTGAAGGTGCTTTTCTGTTCTACCAAGACTGTACCTCAAAGCCAGCTTCATTGAGACATGGTTTGACCGCTTTAGTGTGGAGAAGCTGGAGTGACCTTCACAGAGCCCTAACCGCAACCTCAATGAACACCTTTGGCCAGGGGCGGACTGACCATTCCGGCACTCGGGCACTGCCCTCAGTAAAACCAGGGACAGTATGTAAAAAATCTGTGTTTTTTTTTTTTACAACTGTTCCTGAAATGTCCCTTACCAACATCCTTTTGGTCTAAAAATCCCAAGATTATAGCTGCCCCGCCTCTCCAGTACCTTTTCAGTGTGTGTGTGTGTGTATACTGTGTGTGTATATTGTGTGTATACTATGCGGCCCCATAATCTAATTCCTTTGGGCCCCATAATCTCCTATTGCCCGTGGGGCCCCATAATCTCAGATTTTCCAGGGGCCCCATAATCTCCTATTACCCAGGGGCCCCATAATCTCCTATTACCCAGGGGCCCCATAATCTCCTATTGCCCGGGGGCGCCAAAATCTCCTATTGCCAGGGGGCCCATGAGTTGTCAGTCCGCCCCTGCCTTTGGCACTACATGGAATGCCGATTGCGAGTCAGATCTTCCTATCCAACATCAGTACCTGACCTCACAATTATGTTTTGGCTGAATGAGCACAGACACATTGCAAACTCTTGTGGAACGTCTTCCGAGAAGAGTGGAGGCTGTCATAGCCACAAAGGTTGGTAACTCCATATTAATGGCCATGGGTTTTGTAATTAGATCTCCAACAAGTTCAGGTGTCCAAAAGGTTTTGGCATAAGCTGTATCAATAAATCTTCTACTGACCATTTTCTTTGACTGGAGAAGATAACTTTCCTTGTCTGTGAGAGTTAGGCCGCGTACACACGATCAAATCTGTCTGCTGGAAACAGTCTGCTAGACCGTCCCAGCAGACAGATTCGATCGTGTGTACGGGCGAGCCGACGGATTTGGCCACCCGACAGATTTCAAAGCATGCTTTGAAATCTATCGGGTGGGAACCCGTCCGCCCGACATGTCTGCTGGTTAGTACACTTACCAGCAGACATGTCGTCTCGCACCGGCGCCGAATGGATTCGGCGCATGTGTGGAAGTGTTTTACTTCCTGGTGCGGTGACGTGGCGGCGTCAACGTCACCGCCACGTCACCGCCACGTCAGCGCGCTGTCTGCTGGCGGGGATTTTGGTTTGCTCGTGTGTACACGCGAGTAAACCAAAATCCTAGCAGACAGATTTGTTCAAATCGGTCGGCCCGACCGATTTGAACAAATAGATTGCCTCGTGTGTACGAGGCCTTACACAAAAGAGTAAGAGTGGAGGTTATAATAGCCAAAAAGGAGGGCCAAGTCCATATTAATGTCCATGGTTTTGGAATGGGATGTCCAAGAAGCTTACAGTATATAGTCGCAATGGGAAATCTCCACTAGCATTTGTATGTATTCCAACCACATACAAGTAGCTGGCTGATGTTCAAATTACTCACGGCTGAAAACCTAAAGACAGCTCTTTGTTCGGGAAACAATATCAGCTGTATTAGAAATGTTAACACGATCCTTTATTGTTCTTATTGTCCCGACACTATAACGGGTTGGTGTCACAGTTGCTGAACATCCATGCTGATATAGGAAGACCTGTGTATTTGATGTCAGAGGAAACAAAGATCCCAAAAATAGCAAATTGCTACTTGACATCTGACGACCTTCTAGCCCTTCAGGTTCCGTTATGCTCCATTCAGCTTTAGCATTCAGTCATATAAAGTTGAATAATTGTCACATATAAGAGCTTTGAAAGATAGCCCCAACGTGAAATATATTCAGGAAGATCTATACGTCAATGATACATTAACAGGAAACTTGTAATTTGATAAAAACAATCTTTTCGGTTATCACGTTAATTTAAATATTATTTTTTAAAGAAATCTCTCTAAATGTGGGTGCTGGTATCGTTTTTTTTTTAGAAAAAAATGACAGATGCCTCAAAGATTCTCCAGCCATAAAAATTGCCCCCATCTGTAAATTAGAATGGAACAGTCCCATCATGAACTGGCTCCCCATTGATAGTGGAATGGTATAGTCCCATTGTACGATCCAACTCCTTTTAAAATCAGAATAGTATATTTCCATCATACGAACCAACTCCCTTTTATATCAGAATGGTATATTCCCATCATACGAACCAAATCCCTTTTATATCAGAATGGTATATTCCCATCATACGAACCAACTCCCCTTTATAGCAGAATGGTATAGTCCCATCATAAGAACCAACTCCCCTTTATAGCAGAATGGTATAGTCCTATCATACGAAACCAACTCCAATTTTATAGCAGAATGGTATAGTCCCATCATACAAACCAACTTCCCTTTAATTGCAGAATAGTATAGTCTTATCATGCAAACCAACTCCCCTTTTATAGCAGAATGGTATAGTCCAGGGATATGCAATTAGTGGACCTCCAGCTGTTGCAAAACTACAAGTCCCATCATGCCTCTGCCTCTAGGTGTCATGCTTGTGGCTGTCAGAATCTTGCTATGCCTCATGGGATTTGTAGTTCTGCAACAGCTGGAGGTCTGCTAATTGCATATCCCTGGTATAGTCCTATCATGCCAACCAACTCCAATTTAAAAAAAAGCAGAATGGTATAGTTCCATTATAGGAACCAACTCCCCTTTTATAGCAGAATGGTATAGTCCTATCATAGGAACCTACTCCCCTTTTATAGCAGAATGGTATATTCTTATCATAATACGAAACCAACTACAAGCAGAATGGTATAGTCCCATCATACGAAACCAACTCCCCTTTTATAGCAGAATGGTATAGTCCCATCATACGAAACCAACTCCCCTTTATAGCAGAATGGTATAGTCCTATCATACGAACCAACTCTCCTTTTATAGCAGAATGGTATAGTCCCATCATATGAACCAACTCCCCTTTTTATAGCAGAATG
Organism: Rana kukunoris; assembly: GCA_029574335.1. Taxonomy (NCBI): domain Eukaryota; kingdom Metazoa; phylum Chordata; class Amphibia; order Anura; family Ranidae; genus Rana; species Rana kukunoris. The sequence goes on along the minus strand of CM056053.1, from coordinate 464,741,904 downwards.
GTATATTCCCATCATACGAAACCAACTACAATTTTATAGCAGAATGGTATAGTCCCATCATATGAACCAACTCCCCTTTTATAGCAGAATGGTATAGTGCCATCATACGAAACCAACTCCAATTTTATAGCAGAATGGTATAGTCTCATCATACGAACCAACTCCCCTTTAATTGCAGAATAGTATAGTCCTATCATTCAAACCAACTTCCCTTTTATAGCAGAATGGTATAGTCCTATCATACGAACCAACTCTCCTTTTATAGCAGAATGGTATAGTCCCATCATATGAACCAACTCCAATTTTATAGCAGAATGGTATAGTCTCATCATACGAACCAACTCCCCTTTAATTGCAGAATAGTATAGTCCTATCATGCAAACCAACTTCCCTTTTATAGCAGAATGGTATAGTCCAGAGATATGCAATTAGTGGACCACCAGCGGTTTCAAAACTACAAGTCCCATCATGCCTCTGGGTATCATGCTTGTGGCTGTCAGAGTCTTGCTATGCCTCATGGGACTTGTAGTTCTGCAACAGCTGGAGGTCCGCTAATTGCATATCCCTGGTATAGTTCTATCATGCCAACCAACTCAATTTTTATAGCAGAATGGTATAGTCCCATTATAGGAACCAACTCCCCTTTTATAGCAGAATGGTATAGTCCTATAATAGGAACCAACTCCCCTTTTATAGCAGAATGGTATAGTCCAATCATAGGAACCAATTCCATTTTTTTTTTTTTGCAGAATGCTTTAGTTCAAACTGAATCATAAAAATAGGGTAGTCCTATAATCCACGACAAGATGGTACAGTTCAGTTATAAAAGGTTCCTTTTTTTCAGGCAACGAGGGGCAATTCTACCCAAAAACATGTTTTTTTGTTTTCATCAGAAGCAAGATGGTCCAGTCCATTAATGGTATTTATCTCCTTATCAAAGTCCATTTCATCCATGGCATCTTGGTAGAGTCCAAAGGTAAAAATTGTCTTTTCCCTCGGTGAACATATTACAGTTCCGATATACCAATTATCTTTTTGTTTATGACGGTTTGGTAAAGTCCATTCATAAAAAATGTAGCATAGGGCAGAGTTACATCATAGGAACCGATTCTTCATTTTGGTCAAGTCCTATCACAACATGACATGATGGAACAATTCCTGCTAAATTATGTTCTCATTTCTGGCAGTGTGAGTCCCACCTACTTGTCTTTTCTGGGTGCACAATATTTGTAGGCATGTGCAGGGCTGCCGAGAGGGGCATACAGGCAGTACAAGGCCCCATGGGGTCAGCAAGAGTGATGAGTTGAAGGAGAAGTAGACATCCTTCCCTTGGCCAGCTCCTCCTCATCTGGCAATAAAGGGGTTAAAAACACGTATACACAGAGATTCAGCCAATGTGGGGTAGATAACTTGCCCCTGCCCACCCCCATGCCAGCAGCAGCTTACAGCTTGATCCTGGTGGTTAGTTGAAGCTTAAGGCCTGTACACACAGTCAGACTTTTTGCCAACAAACTTCAAAATCAGCAAGTTTTCAAATTAGTCCGATCGCGTGTACGCTCCATCGGACAAACTTTTTCGGGTTTCATCGGACAAAAAGTTCGGTCTGCAAACGGACAAACTTTTCGGCAACAAAAGTCCGATGGTGCCTAGTCCAACCGTGTGTACAGCAAGCCATCTGACTTTTGTACAAAGTACAAATACGCCTGCTCAGAACCAATGTTAAAATCAACCAACAATAGCAGAAGTTAACCAAAGGGTGGCGGTAAAGAGCAGAAAAACCATGTGATGTTGGGAAAGTTTAAGAAAAGTTTGCAGAAAAGTCCTACCATGTGCATGCTATGGGTGTGACGGACAACTCCATTCAGACAAAAATCCAAGGGAAAGTGTGTTTGATGTCCGACCGTGTGTACGAGCCTTTAGAACACCCAGGGGACCCCAATGGATCATCACAAGCCACAATCTCCCCCATATAACCCTGCCAGGGATTCCAGAGGCCAGAGTGGTCTTCCTTGGCCAAGAATAGTTGGCCTGTCATGTGGGCTATTTTGGGCCCCTTGATTTCTAATGGTGGCCCTGGGTATATATATATCAATATTTTTAAATCAGCATCATCACAATCCTCAATCTCCCCCATATAATCCTGTCAGGGATTCAAGGGGCCTGAGTCGTCGTCCATGACCAAGCATGGGGGACCTGTCAGGAAGGCTACATGGGGCGCCCTGGTATCTAATGGTGACCCTGGTTATATATTCTCAATCTTTTTAAATTGGCATCATCACAAGGCCCCCAATCACTCTGATAAAACCTTGCCAGGGATTCCAGGGGCCACAATAGTTCAACTTTAGCAAGTGTGTGTGGGAAATGGATGGGGGGGGGGGGGGGGCTGTCAGGTAGGCTACATGGGGCCTCCTGTTTTCTAATAGTGGCCCTGGGTGTATGTATTCTTGATCTTTTTAGATCAGCATCGTCACAAGCCCCCAATTAACCCCACATAACCTTGACAGGGATTCCAGGGGCCAGAGTGGTCTTCCTTGACCAAGAATGGGGGGAGGGGCTGTCAGATGGGCTATATAGGCTCCCCTGGTTTCTAACAGTGGCTCTGGATATATATATATATATTCTCAATCTTTTTAGATTAGCATCATTACAAGCCCCAATCTCCCCCTATAACCTTGACAGGGATTCCAGGGGCCAGAGTAGTCTTCCTTGCCCAATAATGGGGGGGGGGGGGGGGAGCTGTCAGGTGGGCTATATAGGGCCCCTGGTTTCTAATAGTGTCCCTGGGTACACATTTTATCATTATTTTTTAGATCAGCATCATCACAAGCCCCCAATTAACCCCACATAAACTTGACAGGGATTCCAGGGGCCAGAATGGTCTTCCTTGACCAAGAATGGGGGGAGGGGGCTGTCAGGTGGGCTATATAGGCCACCCTGCTTTCTAATGGTGGCCCTGGGTATATATCCTCAATATTTTTAAATCAGCAACATCGCAAGTCCCAGTCTCCCCCTTATAGTCTTGCCAGTGATTCCGGGGGCCAGAGTGGTCTTCCTTGACAAAGAGTGGGGGGGGGGGGGGGGTCTGTCAGGTAGGCTATATAGGGCCCCTTGATTTCTAATGATGGCTCTCTGTATATATCTTTAATTGTTTTAAATAAGCAGATTTGATTAAAAAAAAAAGAAGCACTTGGTGATCCTGCCATAAACATCTTTGTCCAGGCACTTCCTGCTATGGGGTGACAACTGTCTCCAAATTCTCTCCAGTGTTGTCACAGGTGCCTCTTGGAGACTAAAAGCGGCCGTGCCAACATGCAGTGAACAGGTATGTTCTGCAGTTGTCACCATCTACCGCAGCAGACCAGAGCAGTGATATGCAAGCGACTTATAGCGACTGTATATGGGCAGGAAGTGGCTGAAAGAGGCTAGAGGAGATCAGCAGCGCAGAAATACAAAAAATATGAAAAAAGCATTTTATGAAAATAATAATAATAATACACAGAGCTTTATCAACTGTCATCCAGTTGCGGTTTCCATCCACTTTGGGTTAATATTACACTTATAGCTGCAGTTTGGTTTTGGGCTTATCTGGTTTAATGATTCTTTCTGCTCAGCGTTCACCTTGCCGCAGATCCGCCGCCTTCCTCTAGGTGGAGCCAGAAGGCTGACTGTTTAAAGAGGGCACAACAAGCAGTAAACAAGTCAATGGAATGAGGTCAAATGTGACCACATGCCAGCACACAGTATAAGTGAATTAATGGGCAAAGCAGCAGTCAGCTGTCACCCCGCATTCACAGCGAGACGCCAATCACATTACCGGAAAAAAAAAAGTTCTGATGTGCGGCTGCCATTAAAAAATACTGACAAATGCGTGTTCTAAAAATCACATTTAATTAGAGGTGAGCAGCAAGTTACTAATGTCTTAGGTCATAGGCACCTCTTTATTCTCACTGTGGGCATCATTGCTCAATATTACCTGCTGGCAATATATATACTAAGTGTTTTCTCCTGTGTTTTATTGCCGCCCCAATTAAATATTCAGTGTAAACTAGCATTTGAGCTGCATCAAAATGTCTCCTAAAGTTCATTTTCTCTAGAAAGCAGCCACAGCCTGAGTAGAAAAGCCTGTCCCCTGCCAGCATGCTGCAGAGAAGGACCCTTGCTTTCTGTAGAGAAGCAGTGGTCTGTCTGCAGAGTTCTGATATGTTTCTTGCAGAGTCAGAGCTAAAGCTTACGCTCCTTGCTGATTGGTCAGCTCTAGTTTTGGGTGCACCCCTTAAACCTCTAAGTGTGTGGTTTTCCTGTTGTGCATCTCTAGCAATAGCATCAAGCTACTTTGTTGTCTGGTTTTCTGTTTAAAGGGTCACTAAAGGAAAAACATGTTTTTGCTGAAATGACTGTTTACAGGGTATAGAGACATAAAAGTTAACTGATTCCTTTTCAAAATGATTAAAAATAGATAAAAATCAATCATATAATGTGCCTGCAGGTTAGTTTCACTTTTGAACTGGCTTCATGTTTCTGTGAAGTAGAAATAGACACAAAGAACAAAAACAAACAAATCCAGGGCAGTGTTTTGTTTTTAAAATGAATCTGATTGGTTCTGAGGAGTTTTAGACACACAGTAATGACAGCTAAAACCATCGTGAGAAAGCTCCCAGCACTGTGGTTATAAGGAAGACAAGCAGGAAGTGTGGAGAACAGAGCAGGATTACAGCAACTCCAAGCAAAAACAAACAATAAGGACATGAAACCAGTACTGCAGTAAGGTAAAGGAAGCTATTTACCGTATTTATCAGCGTATATCGCGCACTTTTTTGCCCTAAAAATCAGGGCAAAATCGTGGGTGCGCGATATACGCCAATACCCACTTTCCCGCGCCAAGTTTTGAATACTGCGCCGACATATACCCAGCGCAGTACACTCGGGTATATTCAGCCAGTCTCGGCTTCTTCCGGGGTTACGTCCTGGACGTACAGGACATGAGCGCGACAGTTGCCGAGCCTGCCCGAGTGTACTGCGCTGGGTATATGCTGGCGCAGTATTCAATACTCGGCGCGGGAAACGAGCAGATGGACGCCGCGCAAGACACCAAAACTGTTAGTACAAAAATAACTTTTTTTCCACAGGATTGGGGGTCACTTTAGGGGTGCGCGGTATACGCGGGAGCGCGTTATACCGCGATAAATACGGTAGCTAAATTTTTTTTTTCCTTTAGTGATCCTTAGTCATTGAGCTGTGATGATTTACACTGCAAAGACACATACCCTGTTCACACCATACAGGTGTGTTGCAGAAATATGCAGCAAGACTGCATTTCTATGCAATGCATAAAATCGCATGTCATGCATATATATATATATACATTTTTATATAAATTGATATATATATATATATATATATATATATATATATATATATATATTTTTTTTTTCTATGAAAAATGCAATGCATGTCAACGCAATGCAGCAATCAAAATACACATATATATATATATATATATATATATATATATATATATATATATATATAAATACATGTTTATTTTGATTGCTGCATTGCGTTGACGGACATGACATGCGATTTCATGCATTGCATTTAAAATTATATATATATATATATATATAGATATATATATATATATATAGATATATATATATATATATATATATATATAGATATAGAGAGAGAGAGAGAGAGAGAGAGAGAGAGAGAGAGAGAGAGAGAGAGAGAGAGAGATATATATAGATATATCTAACTATATATCTATACAGTGCCTTGCGAAAGTATTCGGCCCCTATGAACTTTGCGACCTTTTGCCACATTTCAGGCTTCAAACATAAAGATATAAAACTGTAATTTTTTGTGAAGAATCAACAAGTGGAACACAATCATGAAGTGGAACGAAATTTATTGGATATTTCCAACATTTTTAACAAATAAAAAACTGAAAAATTGGGCGTGCAAAATTATTCAGCCCCCCTAAGTTAATACTTTGTAGCGCCACCTTTTGCTGCGATTACAGCTGTAAGTCGCTTGGGGTGTCTCTATCAGTTTTGCACATCGAGAGACTGACATTTTTGCCCATTCCTCCTTGCAAAACAGCCCGAGCTCAGTAAGGTTGGATGGAGAGCGTTTGTGAACAGCAGTTTTCAGTTCTTTCCACAGATTCTCGATTGGATTCAGGTCTGGACTTTGACTTGGCCATTCTAACACCTGGATATGTTTATTTGTGAACCATTCCATTGTAGATTTTGCTTTATGTTTTGGATCATTGTCTTGTTGGAAGACAAATCTCCGTCCCAGTTTTAGGTCTTTTCCTGACTCCATCAGGTTTTCTTCCAGAATGGTCCTGTATTTGGCTCCATCCATCAATTTTAACCAACTTCTCTGTCCCTGCTGAAGAAAAGCAGGCCCAAACCATGATGCTGCCACCACCATGTTTCACAGTGGGGATGGTGTGTTCAGGGTGATGAGCTGTGTTGCTTTCACGCCAAACATAACGTTTTGCATTGTTGCCAAAAAGTTTGATTTTGGTTTCATCTGACCAGAGCATCTTCTTCCACATGTTTGGTGTCTCTCACAGGTGGCTTGTGGCAAACTTTAAACAACACTTTTTATGGATATCTTTAACCACTTAAGGACCGGACCAATATGATGCTAAATGACCCAAGGGGTTTTTACAATTCGGCACTGCGTCGCTTTAACAGACAATTGCACGGTCGTGCGACGTGGCTCCCAAACAAAATTTGCGTCCTTTTCTTCCCACAAATAGAGCTTTCTTTTGGTGGTATTTCATCGCCTCTGCGATTTTTATTTTTTGCGCTATATACAAAAATAGAGCGACATTTTTGAAAAAAAAACAATATTTTTTACTGTTTGTCATAAGAAAATTCAAATAAACTAAATTTGAGTCAAACATTTAGGCCAATATTTATTTAGCCACATGTCTTTAGTAAAAAAAAAAAAATCGCAATAAAAAAAAAATAGCTACCTAGCGGTAACAGCGACACTAATACAGCGATCAGAAAAATGATCGCTTAGTGACACTGGCAATAGGGAGTGAAAGGGTTAACTAGGGTGGTGATCAAGGGGTTAAAACTTTATATGGGGGGGGGGTACGGGGGCTACCCAGGACCTAACACTAACTGCCTGTCAACTGACACTAAATGCAGTGATCAGTACATATATGATCACTGCATTCAGTGACACTGTGACAGGGGGGAGGGGGGGTGATCGCAAGGGGTTAATGTGCCTGCGTGTCCTGGTGTCAGTGTAGTGTTGTGCAGACTTACTGTAAGATGTGATCTCTCCTCAGCGGCGGTTGAAAATACTGCTGAGAGCAGAGATCACATCACTTCCCCCTTCCTGCGTTTACACAGGAGGAGGAAGTGACACACGGGGGAGCGCGCGCATTGGCTGGGAGCGATCCGGAGGGGGCGGACTAAAACGAACAGCCGCCCCCTCATCCCGGATCGCTCGTACAGCAAACTGGACCGCCGCATGTACCGGGGGGGTCCCGATCGGACCCCCAACCCACGTCAAGGCAGCCACGTACAGGTACGTTGATGTGCCTGTCAGTGCCATTCTGCCAACGTAAATGTACATGCGGCGGTCCTTAAGTGGTTAAGAAATGGCTTTCTTCTTGCCACTCTTCCATAAAGGCCAGATTTGTGCAGTATACAGGGACTGATTGTTGTCCTATGGACAGAGTCTCCCACCTCAGCTGTAGATCTCTGCAGTTCATCCAGAGTGATCATGGGCCTCTTGGCTGCATCTCTGATCAGTCTTCTCCTTGTATGAGCTGAAAGTTTAGAGGGACGGTCAGGTCTTCGTAGATTTGCAGTGGTCTGATACTCCTTTCATTTCAATATTATCGCTTGCACAGTGCTCCTTGGGAAATCTTTTTGTATCCAAATCCGGCTTTAAACTTCTCCACAACAGTATCTCGGACCTGCCTGGTGTGTTCCTTGTTCTTCATGATGCTCTCTGCACCTCTGAGACTATCACAGTGCAGGTGCATTTATACGGAGACTTGATTACACACAGGTGGATTCTATTTATCATCATTAGTCATTTAGGTCAACATTGGATCATTCAGAGATCCTCACTGAACTTCTGGAGAGAGTTTGCTGCACTGAAAGTAAAGGGGCTGAATAATTTTGCACGTCCAGTTTTTCAGTTTTTTATTTGTTAAAAAAGTTTGAAATATGCAATAAATTTCGTTCCACTTTATGATTGTGTCCCACTTGTTGTTGATTCTTTTACAAAAAAATTACAGTTTTATATCTTTATGTTTGAAGCCTGAAATGTGCAAAAGGTCGCAAAGTTCAAGGGGGACGAATACTTTCGCAAGGCACTGTATATATATATATATATTTTTTTTTCTATTAAAAATCCTATGCATCAAAACGCATGTCAACGCAATGCAGCAATCAAAATAAACATGTTTATATATATATAAAAATATATGTTTATTTTGATTGCTGCATTGCGTTGACGGGCATGACATGCATTTTCATTCATCGCATTTCATTTTTTTTTATATATATATAATCTATCTATCTATCTATCTATCTATCTATCTATCTATCTATCTATATCTATATATTACATTTTTATATTAATTTATGTGTCCTTGTTTCTCTTCCATGTATTAATGTGTCTATAGAGAGGGGTAACGATGGGATACCCTCTATAGGTCTATACAGAGAGGGGTGACGATATGATACTCTCTATAGGTCTATAGACCTTCAGTGAAGGACATCTTGTCCCATACAGAGTGACCTCAGTGCCAGACAATTCGTATTGATTTTTATCATCAGTGTTACTTTGACTCTCATTATTATCTGCAGTACAATATCTAATCTGTATTGTGTTTAATGTAGTCCTGTGTGTTATCTGAGTCCATAAATACAAGGTCAGCATCTGCACCATACTGAAGAGGGAGGAAGAAGAAGGAAGGTAAGGAAGGAGAATGAAGAAGAACGGGAAAGGAGAATGAAGAAGAAGAGTAAGGAAGGAGAATGAAGAAGAAGAGTGAGGAAGGACAATGAAGAAGAAAGGTGAGGAAGGAGAATAAAGAAGAAGAAGAACGAGGAAGGAGAATGAAGAAGAAGAGCGAGGAAGGAGAATGAAGAAGAGTGAGGAAGGAGAATGAAGAAGAAGAGCGAGGAAGGAAAATGAAGAAGAAGAGTGAGGAAGGAGAATGAAGAAGAAGATCGAGGAAGGAGAATGAAGAAGAAGAGTGAGGAAGGAGAATGAAAAAGAAGAATGAGGAAGGAGAATACTGAAGAAGAATGAGGAAGGAGAATGAAGAAGAAGAATGAGAAAGGAGAATGAAGAAGAAGAATGAGGAAGGAGAATGAAAAAGAAGAATGAGGAAGGAGAATGGAGAAGAAGAATGAGGAAGGAGAATGAAGAAGAAGAATGAGGAAGGAGAATGAAGAAGAAGAATGAGAAAGGAGAATGAAGAAGAAGAATGAGGAAGGAGAATGAAGAAGAAGAGTGAGGAAGGAGAATGGAGAAGAAGAATGAGGAAGGAGAATGGAGAAGAAGAATGAGGAAGGAGAATGAAGAAGAAGAATGAGGAAGGAGAATGAAGAAGAAGAATGAGGAAGGAGAATGAAGAAGAAGAATGAGGAAGGAGAATGAAGAAGAAGAATGAAGAAGAAGAGTGAGGAAGGAGAATGAAGAAGAAGAGTGAGGAAGGACACTGAAGAAGAAGAATGGGGAAGGAGAATCAAAAGGAACAGTGTGAAGAAGAATGAGGAAGGAGAATGAACGAGAAGAATGAGGAAGGAGAATGAAGAAGAAGAATGAGGAAGGAGAATGAAGAAGAAGAATGAGGAAGGAGAATGAAGAAGAAGAGTGAGGAAGGAGAATGAAAAAGAAGAGTGAGGAAGGAGAATGAAGAAGAAGAATGAGGAAGGAGAATGAAGAAGAAGAATGAGGAAGGAGAATGAAGAAGAAGAATGAGGAAGGAGAATGAAGAATGAGGAAGGAGAATGAAGAAGAAGAGTGAGGAAGGAGAATGAAGAAGAAGAATGGGGAAGGAGAATCAAAAAGAACAGCGTGGAAGAAGAATGAGGAAGGAGAATGAAGAAGAAGAAGGAAGAAGGAGGGAGGAGGAGGCAGGAAAATGAAGAAGAGCAAGAAAGAAGAATGAGGAAGAAGAGCGGATTCTATTTATTTTTTTAATGACTGCCGCTTCCGGCTGTACAGAGGTTCTGCAGCAGCTGGGGCCTTTAAATGCCGACTATCCCAACTTACTCCTCCCACAACATACAAAGTGCAAAGCTCTGGATTCTTATTATTCACTGATCAGTCTTCAGTCTTCAGGGAAACTGACATCAGGTATAAAGGGCCCGACCCCAAGGAAAGGGAGTTAGATATGCTGCAATGGTGTCACTTGTAGCTGTAAATGTTACATTGTAGAGCATTCCATTCAAGGTAGGCCCAGCCAACATAACTTTTATCTACAATATCCGGGCTCTGAGTTTTTTTATATATATTTAAAAAAAAAGGTGTAAACCTGCGATTTTTCCCCTGCTGATTACTCAGCATTGGCGATGTGATTTAAAAAATAAAAGCACTTTCTACATTATTTTAATCAACCTGATAACACTGCGATCTCATCTCACAAGACAGACACTGTATAGGCCAGTGATGGCGAACCTCGGCACCCCGGATGTTTTGGAACTACATTTCCCATGATGCTCAACTACACTGCAGAGTGCATGAGCATCATGGGAAATGTAGTTCCATAACATCTGGGGTGCCAAGGTTCACCATCACTGGTATAGGTGATCAACATGCCATCCAGATTGTTTTCTATGGAATTGAATGGAGCTCTGCCTTGTTTACATACATTTTTTATTTATTACATTTTTCTAGTAATGGAGGCAATCAGCAACTTATAGCAGGACTGGGATATTGTGGAGGACAGTTGAACACTAACTGACACTTTGTGGGAACCAGTGACACCAATATAGTGATCCATGCTAATAATATGCACTGTCACTTTACTAATGACAAACTGGCTGGGAAGGGGTTAAACATCTAGGGCGAGTAAAGGGTTAAATGTGTGCCTAGCCAGTGTTTGTGTACTGTGTGTGCTGCTTTTACTAGGGGAAGAGATGGAATGTATTCCCTGCTTTGCAGAAACACAAAATCCATCCCTTCCCCCTGTTAGAACGTAGCTCTGCCTTGTGTACATAGGTAGAGCTCCGCCATGTGTCGCTTCCTGACGATCGGTGGGTGCCAGCAGGCATCCAGTGCCCCGCACCCGATCATCGGCTTCTGCTGTAAGTAATCAACAGGCAGCACACTCGCACTCCCCCTAGGCAGAAGTTCAATATCAGTGCCTGACCTCACAAATGCTTTTCTGGAAGAATGGTCAAACATTCCCATAGACACAGAGTTGAAGCTGTTATAGCTAAAAGGGGCGGGGCCAACTCAATATTGAACCCTACAGACTAAGACTGGGATGCCATTAACCTCCCTGGCGGTATGATTCTTTAAGATTTTAGGTGCTAAAAGCGGTACCATTATTTGCAAGGGAATTTGGCGTTTTATACTGTAGGCTTGTAATTCTTAGGAATAACTCACTTAAATCTATTCAAACAAGAGTCTAATAGGCATCCCGGGTATGATTTTTTTTTTTTTTTTTAATTAAAAATTATAATATAATAAATAATTATAAAAAATGATCACAAATGATAATATAATTATAGTAAAAATTATTCAATAATGTAATCAAATCAAAATCACTGAAATTTGCTCAGTTGCAGAATTTTTGCTGTCATTTTTTTTTTTTTTTTATGACGAATTTCCCCATAAATCGCTATCGCTAAATTCTGCAAGTGATTCTGATTTATTATCGCTGTTTTTTAGCTGCTCTAAAACAATTTTTGCCATAAAGGGACACTTTTGGTTGCTATGGGCAATCTACAGTTTGCAGGGAGAAAGAAAAGTTTTTATTATACAAAATGACATGTAGTGTACTGGGCAGACCACTAGGGACATGGGGGGTGTGTATTTTTTACATACAGTACTGTAATCTATAAGATTACAGTGTACTGTATGTATAGTGTTTGTTTACATTTTTGAATTTGGCGCCGTTCCCCCCCCTACGTCGCGACGCTCGCAGGGAAGGGAATCGGCGGAACACACAGCATCAGGCGGACATCCGCCCGCCGTGTACTGCGGGGATTCATCGCTGGATCGCAGAGAAAAGGTAAGTAAACAGTTTTCTGCATCCAGCGAGGAAAGTCCGTGTGTGGCACGGGGTTACCGATATTAGCTTAAAAATCTCACCCCGTGCCACACACGTGAAGACCGCCAGGGAGGTTAAAGTTCATGTGCGTGTAAAGGGCGGCATCCCAATAGTTTTGGTAATAAAGTGTGTGTATATATACTAGGGTTGTCCCGATACCACTTTTTTAGGACCGAGTACAAGTACCGATACTTTTTTTCATGTACTCGCCGATACCGAATACCGATACTTTTTTTAAATGTCATGTGACAGTTTTCAAACCACAATATAGACTAAGGATATTTTCTTTAGAATTATGAAGAACTCTAACTCAAGACATTATAAAAGAATAAAAATGAGTAAAAATGAATAAAAAAAATGTATTTGCTTGTCACGCAGTAGTAAAAAACTCAAAGAATTTTCACAGAACATGTTGATAAATACAAAAAAAGTATTCTATTTAGGCATCGGGAGCATTTGCGCGAGTACAAGTACTCCCGCAAATACTCGGTATCGGTCCCGATACCGATACTAGTATCAGTATCTGGACAACCCTAATATATACTGTATATATATATATATATATATACAGTGCCTTGCGAAAGTATTCATCCCCCTTGAACTTTGCGAACTTTTTCCACATTTCAGGCTTCAAACATAAAGATATAAAACTGTAATTTTTTGTGAAGAATCAACAACAAGTGAACAAAATTTATTGCATATTTCAAACTTTTTTAACAAATAAAAAACTGAAAAATTGGGTGTGCAAAATTATTCAGCCCCTTTACTTTCAGTGCAGCAAACTCTCTCCAGAAGTTCAGTGAGGATCTCTGAATGATCCAATATTGACCTAAATGTCTAATGATGATAAATAGAATCCACCTGTATGTAATCAAGTCTCTGTATAAATGCACCTGCACTGTGATAGTCTCAGAGGTCCGTTTAAAGCGCAGAGAGCATCATGAAGAACAAGGAACACACCAGGCAGGTCCGAGATACTGTTGTGGAGAAGTTTAAAGCCAGATTTGGATACAAAAAGATTTCCCAAGCTTTAAACATCCCAAGGAGCACTGTGCAAGCGATAATATTGAAATGGAAGGCGTATCAAACCACTGCAAATCTACGAAGACCTGGCCGTCCCTCTAAACCAGGGGTCTCCAAACTATGGCCCTCCAGTTGTTCAGGAACTACAATTTCCATAATGCTTAGTCGTGTCTGTGAATGTCAGAGTTTTACAATGCCTAATGGGAAATGTAGTTCCGAAACAGCTGGAGGGCCGTAGTTTGGAGATCCTTGCTCTAAACTTTCAAGGAGAAGACTGATCAGAGATGCAGCCAAGAGGCCCATGATCACTCTGGATGAACTGCAGAGATCTACAGCTGAGGTGGGAGACTCTGTCCATAGGACAACAATCAGTCCCTGTATACTGCACAAATCTGGCCTTTATGGAAGAGTGGCAAGAAGAAAGCCATTTCTTAAAGATATCCATAAAAAGTGTTGTTTAAAGTTTGCCACAAGCCACCTGGGAGACACACCAAACATGTGGAAGAAGGTGCTCTGGTCAGATGGCAACAATGCAAAACGTTATGTTTGGCATGAAAGCAACACAGCTCATCACCCTGAACACACCATCCCCACTGTGAAACATGGTGGTGGCAGCACCATGGTTTGGGCCTGCTTTTCTTCTGCAGGGACAGGGAAGATGGGTAAAATTGATGGGAAGATGGATGGAGCCAAATACAGGACCATTCTGGAAGAAAACCTGATGGAGTCTGCAAAAGACCTGAGACTGGGACGGAGATTTGTCTTCCAACAAGACAATGATCCAAAACATAAAGCAAAATCTACAATGGAATGGCTCACAAATAAACATATCCAGGTGTTAGAATGGCCAAGTCAAAGTCCAGACCTGAATCCAATCGAGAATCTGTGGAAAGAACTGAAAACTGCTATTCACAAATGCTCTCCATCCAACCTCACTGAGCTCGAGATGTTTTGCAAGGTGGAATGGGCAAAAATGTTAGTCTCTCGATGTGCAAAACTGATAGAGACACCCCAAGCGACTTACAGCTGTAATCGCAGCAAAAGGTGGCGCTACAAATTATTAACTTAAGGGGGCTGAATAATTTTGCACACCCAATTTTTCAGTTTTTTATTTGTTAAAAAAGTTTGAAATATCCAATAAATTTCGTTCCACTTCATGATTGTGTCCCACTTGTTGTTGATTCTTCACAATTTTTTTTTTGGGGGGGGGGGGGGTATTGGTGGATTTAACTTTTTTTCTATGTCTTGAAGGAGTCTGTTCCATCAGAGCTCTTACTGTAAAGAAGATTTTCCAAATGCAGAGGTTAAATCTCTTCTCCTCTAAACCTGAAGAGTGCTCCTTTGTCCTTGGCAATGACCTTAGACTGGATATCTTTGCAGAAGTTCACATTTGCTATCTGTGACTCATTATACTAACTAGAAGTTAAAGGATATCCTTCCAGCAGGGGTGGCTGTCAAAATGCAGATTGTTTCTACGATTTATCACCTATGTTCAGCTCCTCCACCCTTGCTGCTATTACTGGCAATTACCAGCTGTCAAAAATGACAGCCGGGAAATGCTATATACTGCACAGCAGTGGTGGCTGTCAAAAGCTGTACTTGTCACTACACAAGTATAGCAAGTGTAGCAAGGTATGCTTTCATTGTACTAGTAATTGTGCCATCCTCTTTTTTCTAAAGTTTTTTTTTTAAATAACCCACCAAAAAAAAAAAAAAAAAGTAAGGCTGAGTTCACATATATGCGAATATGATGCATTTTTTTTTAACCACATCCAATTCGCATAACAAGACCGGGGCGGCCGCGGTGCGGTTATGGAAAGGGTCCTGTGCGTTTTCGGGTCTGGTTCAGGTGCAAATTCAGGGAATAATTTGCACCTGAACTGGTGAGCAGAAACGCACCAGACTCCGGACTGCAAACCGCAGCCGCACATATGTGATCGCAGCCTTTTTTTTTTTATGTGCTAGGAACATCATCTTAGGAAAAAAAAAATGAAGAATGAGAGTAAATATTTACATTTAAAAAATGTGTTTATTTCCATTTAACCCCTTATTTTTCTTTCTTTTTATTTTTTTTTAAATAATGGCATATTACCATACTATGTACCAGAAACATATTTTGGTAAAAAAAAAAAAAATGAGTACAATTTTTTTATAAATGTATCTTATTTAACCTCTTACTAACCCTTAGTTAGCCCAATCAGCCTTAATAAACTTCTTCCTCCCTTTATCGCCTTACCTCTTATATTTTACCTATTTAAATTAACAGTAAAAATATATCTCTGGAAAAAGCATGGAAACGTTAAATATATATATATATATATATATATATATTATTCTACCCATTTTAAATTAACAGTAAAAATATATCTCTGGAAAAAGCATGGAAACTTAATATAAAAATAATATGCAAAAATGCATAAAAAAAAATAAGATTTTTTTTAAATTAGATTTTTTTAATTTGACCTAAAAAAAAATGATAATAATAATAAAAAAAAAAAATATATATATATATATATATATATATATATATATATATATATATATATATATATATATTTTATTATTATTATTATTATTATTTTTTTAGGTCAAATTTAAAAATCTAATTTAAAAAAAAATATTAAATACATTTATCATTTTTTTTTATGCATTCTTGCATATTATTTTTATTATTATACAGGATTTATAAATTACACAGAAAATAAAATCAATATTACAGGACATTATTGCCAAAAGAATGCCAAGCTTGTCCCCAAGTATGTATCACTTTGATACCTTTAGTAACAACAACGTTATAGAGGAATAAACAGAGCCATGGTGGAAATGGAAATATCACTCTGGTCTATACAGGTATGAGAGCTGAAGGAGTTAATATTGAACTTCAGAACTTGTAACAGGAAGTCTGAGACTCTTTTTGCTACAGAAGGAGAAGAATAGGACTGTATGGCTGGGGGAGGATTTTCTGTCAGCACACTCAGCAAAATTCTGACACTTCCAACCAGCTTTCAAAGCTAAATGCCACCCAAAAGATCAGGGGGACGGGGACCTACCTTTGACCATTTCATGGCGTAGATAGAAACTGCCAAGGGTAAGTGACATTGGTCATTGTTGCAATCGAGAGCTGGTTGAAATTGCATTATTATTGCCCCTTGTGTGGTCAACTATTTTCCTGATGCCTCCAATCTGGTGCCCCCTCCCCAAATGCCAGTGAGGGATTCCTTCTATGAGCATCTATCTATAGCCAAAGCTCCAGTACTGTGCAGTCTGATAAAAATTACAACAACAAAGTAATAAGAATAGTAAAAACAAATGGCTCTTGATAAAAAGCAAATACATAAAAAAAAAAGTAAAACAAATAGTAATAATAGAAGACAAAAAAAATTAAAATAAAGAAGAAGAAATTTAAGAAGAAGAGGTGGAAGAAGTAAATACTGTAAATAACATACAGATAATATAAACAGTAATAATAAAAAAATATATAAAATGAAATTGAAGAAGAACAAGAAGAAATTGAAGAAAAGGAAGAGGAAGAAGAAGTAAATACTATAAATAAAATAATAAAAATAATATAAACAATATTAATAATTAAAAAAAAAAATAGAAAATTTCATTGAAGAAGAAAAATAGGAAATTTAAGAAAAATTTTTAGAAGAAGAAGAAGTCGAGAAAAAAGAAGAAAAAGTAAATACTATAAATAAAATAATACAAACAATAATAATAATAATAATAAAAAAGAAAATTAAATTGAAGAAGAAAAATAAGAAATTTAAGAATAAATTGAAAAAGAAGAAAAAGAGGAAGAAGTAAATACTATAAATAAAATAATACAAACAATAATAATAATAATATTATAAAAAAATTGAAAATGTAATTGAAGAAGGAAAATAAGAAATTTAAGAAATAATTGAAAAAGAAGAAGAAGAAGAATACTATAAATAAAATAATACAAACAATAATAATAAAAAAAAAATAGAAAATGATATAATCCTTCCTACAGTATATTTTATGCAACAGTCCAATGTCAGCTACCAGACCCAACAAGTGCTGCCACCCATTATCAGGGCATGTTGGCAATTGTAGTTCCACAACTGTTGCACGTGCGAATACGCATAGTTCCACTGCGCTTAAGGCGAGTGTAGCCGTATTAGTGCACTTGCACCAACACAGTCCATGATCCTTTTTTTTTTTTTTGCACTAACAGTTACATTTTCAGGACAAGCTTTGGGGGGGGGGGGGGGTCTTTTCCCCCCTTCTTCTCGGTCCAAGCAGTACTGATACATAAAAACCCCAGCAGCTTTGTACGGAAAGTTGGTCCTGTGCCCCGGACTTACCTCTCGCAATCGGATGTCACAGTCTGTCCCCAGATGCTGCTGTCCTCCTAGTGTTTTTCTATTTTTTTTTATTCTAATCCGGCCAGCCCAGCGAGGGGGTTATATGGGGCTGGTGGAGCCCCACCCTTGCTCCCCCCCCCCCCCCCCCAGGCTAAGCAATGGATGGAAGGGGTTGGCTTGAGAGTGGGTCAGCCAGGCACGCCTTGTAAACAGGGGAGCAGCATGGAGCTGGCTCTCCCTCCCACTCCAGGCTCTACACACGTACTCTCATACAAGGGGAAGCGTGCACAGAGGAGTGTACATGGCTTGGATGAGCCATAGAGGAAGTCATGGCGTCATAGGAATCCTTGTTTCTAGATGGGACTTTTTTAGGTGCCAAGTTAGTATACAAGTAGCAAAAATAAATACCTGTAAAAAATAAATAAATACCGGTAAGGACAGAAGGAAAAAGAGAGATAGAGGGAAAGAAAGAGATAAAGAGAATGAAAGAAAGTGAGAGAAAGAGAGAGAGAGAAAAAGAAATAGGAGACAGGATAGTATTACTAATAATAAAAACAATATTACAAAAATAGTTTCCCCCTTGAAGACATTTGTTATTTTTATAATAACAAATGAGAGAGACAAAGAAAGCAAAGGAAACTGAGAGAAATAATAAAGAGATACATATAAAGAAAGAAAGAAATAGAGAAAGAAAAGTAAGAAACAGTAAAAAAGTAAGAAACAGAGAAAGAGAGAGAAAGCAAATAAAAGAGCGAAAGGAAGAGAGAGAGAGAAAGAGAGAGAGAGATAAAGAAATAGAGTAAGGAAGAGAGAGAGAAGGAACAAGATAGATAGAAAGAGAGAGTAAAAGAGCGAAAGAAAGAGAATGATAGAAAGAAAGAGAGAGAGAGAAAGAGAGAGAGAGAAATAAAAAAAAAGTGAAAGAAAGAGAATGATAGAAAGAAAGAGAGAGAAAGTAAAGAGAGAGAAAGAGGAAGAAAAGTAAGAAATAGAGAAAATAAAATAGCAAAAGAAAGAGAATAATAGGAAGAAAGAGAGAAAGAAAATGCAAGAAAGAGAAAAGAAAGAGACAAAAAAAAGAAACAAAGATAGTTAGAAAGAGAGAGAGAGAGAGAGAGAAATGAAAAAAAAAAGAAAGAAATATAGATAGAGACAAAGAAAGAAAGAAAGAAAGAAAGAAAGAAAGAAAGAAAGAAAGAAAGAGAGAGAATGAAAGAAAGAGATAAAGCAAGAAAGAAAGCAAAGGAAAGTGATAGAAATAAGAAAAATATACATATAAAGAAAGAAAGAAATAGAGAGAGAAATGAAGATAGATATAAAGAAGGAAAGAGAGATAGAACAATAAGAAACAGAGAAAAAGAGAGAAAGCAAATAAAAGAGCGAAAGAAAGAGAAAGGAAAAGAGAGAGAAAGGAAAAGAGAGAGAAAGAAAGAGAAAGGAAATAGATAGATAGAAAGAGAGAGTAAAAGAGCAAAAGAAAGAGAATGATAGAAAAAAAAGAGAGAAAGTAAGAGAGAGAGAGAAATAAAAAAGTGAAAAAGAGAGAAAGTAAGAGAGAGAGAGAAATAAAAAAGTGAAAGAGAGAGAAAGTAAGAGAGAAAGAGAGAGAGAAAGAAAGAATTATAGAAAGAAAGAGCAAAAGGAAAAGAGAGAGAGAGAAAGAAAAAGGTGAAAGAGAGAGAGAGAGAGAGAGTAATAGAGAGAGAGAGAGAAAGAGGGGAAGAATAGTAAGAAATAGAGAGAGAGAGTAAAAGAGCGAAAGATAGAGAATAATAGGAAGACAGAGAAAAAGAATGGAAGAAAGAGAAATGAAAGAGAGACAAAGAAAAAGAAACAAAGAAAGTTAGAAAGAGAGAGAGAGCAAAAACAAGTGAAAGAAAGTAACAGAGAGATAAATAAAAGAGAGAAAGAAAGTGATACAAAGAAGGAGAGAAAGAAAGAAAGAGAAAAAAGAGAAAGAGAGAGAGAAAAGTAAGAAATAGAGAGAGAGAGAGAGAGATAAAATAAAAGATCGAAACAAAGAGAATGATAAAAAGAAATAGATTAAAAAAATAGAAAACCAAAATAAAGAGAGAGAGATCAAAAGAGTGAAAAAGAGAGAGAAAGAAAGAGATACAAAGAAAGAGAGAAATAAATAAAGTGAAACAGAGAGAGTGAGAGAGGGAGAGACGTAAGAAATAGAGAGAAAGAGAGAGATCAATTAAAAGAACGAAAGAAAGAGAATGATAGAAAGAAAGAGAGAGAGAGAGATTAAAAGAGCTAAAAAGAGAGAGCAAGAAAGTGAAAAAGAAAGAAAGAACTGCCAGCTGTTGGTACCTAAGACTAGGTGTACACCTTGTGTGTGTCAGGAAAACATGCATAGAATCGCACTGCGCTTTAGCAGATATGTGGGGGTTTCTTTCATTTTAAATGTGCGATTTTGTGTGGCACAGTTTTGGAAAAGTTTCAGGCGATTCTTTTCTGGGTTCTCGCTCGCAGCACTGCCCACTGAAAATGAAAGGTTTGTCCTGCATGAAATGTGAAGAAACACGCTGAGATATGCTCACACTTGGTTGCAGCTTTATAGTATGAACCTAGCATAAAAATGCGTCATAACCACCATAATGAAAAATATTGTATTCTGGTAACAGTACGAGAATTTATGCGTAATGATAGTATTTAATGTATTTTTCTATTTTTTTATTTCAGAACAATTCTTTATTCTTCTCTACATCTTGAGGCTGCAGTCACACTCTAGCATTTTGTGAATTGCAAGACTTTTCTCAATTTCAAACACCTTTATTTATGCTTAAACTACTGCAAGTTCTTTTAGCTGAAGACAAGCAAATCCTGGAATACAATTCAAGTAACACTGTACTTCTCAATGCAGTTCTCAAACAAGAGAAATATGCATTTATGCCACTAGGGTGCACTGCAGAGGGAAGGTCCAGTTTAGTTTCTAGAGTTTCTAGAATCTAGAGAATAAAATGGCGATCGTTGCAATATTTTATGTCACACAGTATTTGCGCAGCGGTCTTTCAAATGCAATTTTTTAGGAAAAAAATACACTTTCATGAATAAAAAAAAAAAAAATAAGCAGTTAAGTTAGCCCATTTTTTTTGTATAACCTGAAAGATGATGTTACGCCAAGTAAATAGATACCTAACATATAATGCTTTGAAATTGCACACACTCATGGAATGGCGACAAACTACGGTATCTAAAAGTCTCCATAGGCGGTATAGCAGCCGAGCGGCCACATCGGTTGTTATCCCTGGAGAGCCGACTGCCCGCTCTAAAAATCGGTACTGGGATGATGCCTGCAGCTCTAGGCATTGCCCCGGTATAACCCCCTGAAGCCACCGCCGCATATGTGCGTATGCTCAGCGAGAAGGAGTTAAATTATTATGATGGGGGGCAGGGGTACTCCGTGACCACGCCCGCGGGACCCGGGGACCCGATCAGCACTGGTGTCCAGCGATCGGATCACAGAGCTGAAGAACGGGGGGAGGTAAGTGTAAAAAAACCTCTCCCCGTGCTTCCTAGTGAGACTGTCACTGATCGTCTGTTCCCTGGGAACGACGATCAGTGACATCACATGCCAATCCACGCCCCCCCACACAGTAAGAATCACTCCCTTAGGGCACACTTAACCCCTTGATCGACCCCTACAGGTTAACCCCTTCCCTGCCAGTGTCATTTTCACAGTGATCAGTACATTTATTTAGCACTAATCACTGTAAAGATGCCAATGGTCCCAAAACAGTGTCAAAAGTGTCCGATGTGTCCGCCATAATGTCGCAGTCACGATAACAATTGCTGATCGCCGCCATGACTAGTAAAAAAATAATAATAATAAAAATGTCATAAAACTATCCCCTATTTTGTAGACGCTATAACTTATGCGCAAACCAATCAATAAACGCTTATTGCGATTTTCTTTACCAAAAATATGTAGAAGAATCCGTATCGGCCTAAACTGATGAAAACATATTTTTTTTATGCATTTTTGGTGGGATATTTATTATAGCAAAAAGGAAAAAATATTTTTTTCAAAATTGTTGCTCTTCTTTTGTTAATAGCGCAAAAAAAAAAGCAGACCAAAAGAAAGCTCTATTTGTGGGGAAAAAAGGACGTCAACTTTGTTTGGGAGCCACGTCGCACGACCGCGCAGTTGTCAGGTAAAGCGATGCAGTGTCGTATCGCAAAAAGGGGCCTGGTCCTTTAGCAACACATTGGTCCGGGGCTTAAGTGGTTAAATATGGCCATGGGTCGTGGTGGGAAGCAGATTGATTTGCAAAGGTTGGCAGAATATTGGAGAAGGTTGATTCTCTATGGCAATGGTCTCCAATTTGCGACCCATGGGCCAGATGCAGCCCTTTGCTTGCCTTTTATCTGGCCCTTGGGGGAACGTTTCCCCCCACTGATACAGGGCATTATTTCTCAAAGTGACATCAACAACGGGGCATAATTCCTGCCACTGACACCAAGGATGGGGGCGCTGTTGCTTCCTCAATACCAACAATAAGACACACTAACAATGGGGCACCATTCCTCCAATAATACCAATGATGGAGTATTTTGTACTCCCATTGATGCCAGGATGCCCCCCCCCCCCCCACTCCCAATGCTGAATGACAGTAAACTGGTTCTTTGTTTAGAAAGCTTGGAGACCCCTGCTCTACGGTATCAGTGTGCTGACCTATTCCCATTCACTTCCAGATACAATTAGGATCAAGCAATCTACCATTGGAATCCCTGACTGTACAAACAGCTTATACCAGACCCCCTCTATGTACATAGTAAATACAGATAATGTTTGAGCCGGTGGCTCTAAACAGGTGCATGAAAGCTGATTGCATGATCAACAATGCTGAACAAAGGAAGAATGGCAATAGAAAACACAGGAGGGCGACTATAGGAAACAGTCTATTATTAGGTGCCCTAATGATCTACCTGGTCTGCTTGTTAACAACAAACAAAAAAGTAACAAAGACCTCATGTATATCTAATACAGGTTGACATATTCTACTGCACTGGCATCTTACCCATAGCTTCCAACGGTCCCTGATTTTCGAGGAACTGTCCCTGATTTGGAGCAATGTCCCTCTGTCCCTCATTCCTCCTCATTTGTCCCTCATGTCAGTCTGATCCATAGGCGTGCGCACAGGGTGTGCCAGGTGTGCCCAGGCACACCCTAATCCCTCTGTGCAGCACAGATTCCCCTTATTGCACTGTCCCCCCTGTAATTTACTGACCCCTTCCTTTTCTAAATGAACACAGTGAGTGATCATTAGCGTGTGTTTGAGCTTTGGGGTGCACACCCTAATGCAATAGGCTGCGCACACCTATGGTCTGATCTATATAGATGTATGTGAAATGCACTTTTTATCTATCAAAAAAGTGTTTTCCAGCACTAAAACTTTCCTCCAATTTATAAATCACTACATTTGTAAATTCTAAAAGCCAATATAAATGAATAGTAAAATAATCTTATACCTCTAAATTAAGCAAGTAAGCAGAATTTTGAAACCGCATCATCCTAATCTTGGAACTAGGAACCCAGTACCGGCCGGTCGTAGGTCCCATAGACCTAGAACTTGGCACACATGTAGCCCCACTCCCCCTCTACAAGTTAGTCGTCTGGGGGACCTACGGCCAGGGAGCACCGAATTGCCCAGAGGCGATTCAGTTTGCATGTGCTGCGCTATATGGGCCAGATTCACGTAGATTCCGGCGTAGCGTAGCGTAAGCCATTTACACTACGCCACCGCAACTTACTAGAGCAAGTGTCGTATTCTCCAAGCACTTGCTCCGTAATTTGCGGCGGCGTAGTGTAAATGGCCCGGCGTATCCCCGCGTACATCGAAGGGGACGGCTTGTATTTAAATTAAAGGGGTAATTCCCCCAAAAACCTTTTTTTAACATTGATTGAGGCTCGTTATGTCAAGGGGAATCGGGTGTTTTTTTTTTTAGAAACGAAGCAGTACTTACCGTTTTAGAGATGCATCGTCTCCGTCGCTTACGGGTATGATCGTCTGGTCTGGGAGTGCCTATTTTATTGACAGGCTTCCGACAGGCTTCCGACGGTCGCATACATCGCGTCACGAGTAGCCGAAAGAAGCCGAGCGCCGGTTCGGCTCTATACAGCGCCTGCGCACCGTCGTTCGGCTACTTTCAGAAAATCGTGACGCGATGTATCCGAACGTCGGAAGCCTGTCAATCAAATAGGAACGCCCTTCCCCGATGACCATACCCGGAAGCGTCGGAGACGATGCATCTCTGAAACGGTAAGTACTGCTTTGTTTCTAAAAAAAAAACACCAGATTCCCCTTAACAAAACGAGCCTCAATCAATGTTAAAAAAAAGGTTTTTGGGGGAACTACCCCTTTAAGCGTGCCCCCGTGCCGAACGAACTGCGCTTGCGCCGGCCGAAAAAAATAGCCCAGTGCGCATGCTCCAGCTCACGACGGAAAACGTCAATGAAGCCGACGTGAGCATCATTGACGTAAAGCCCTATTCGCGAACGACTTAGTAAAACGACGTAAACGATGGAAAAAGACGACGCTGTCCTGACGCCATACTTAACATGGCATACGGCGGACTGACGTAAGGTTACCCCTCATATAGCAGGGGTAACCTTAGGCTTACGGAAACGACGTAAACGACGACGAGGCGGAGCAAAAACTTTCGGGAATCAGCGTATTAGGCTCATTTGCATAGTCAAATGAGAAATCAACGTAAACGCCACCTAGCGGCCAGCGTAGAATTACATCTAAGATCCGATGACGTAAGTGTCGGATCTACGCCGTATCTATGCGTAAATGATTCTAGGAATCATACGCATAGATACCCGGGGCCAAAAACAGAGAACATCTCTTATGAGAATCTGGCCCTATAATTTTTCATTCATTTACTCACTAATCTTAGTGGAATAGCGGAAGGACTCAGGGAACCCCAGAGACCCTGAAGCACGAACAAAATAAAGTGGGCGGGGAGGACTGTTGCGGTACACAATAGAAAGTTGAACTCAAAAAGTGCAGTAATCTTAAAAAATATACATCAATTTATTAATACAATGACACTAAGACAAAAGATAAAAAACAACAGACATGGACAATGTTTAAAAACAATGGGCCAGATTCAGATACACTTAATATTGCGCTGCGTAATTGAAATACTCTACGCTGCCGTATTTCACCAGGCTCTACACCGAATTCTGGCAGATTTTTGCCCGTACGATACGGCGGCGTAGTCTATTTCTCGCCGCGTAATCGAAATACGCGATTAGGGGGCGTGATGCATTTAAATTAAGCGCGTCCCCGCGGCGATTGAACTGCGCATGCTCCGTTCAGAAATTTCCCGCCGTGCATTGCGCGAAATCACGTCGTTACGTCATTCGTTGTTTGAGTAGCGTCGTTTACGAACATTCCTATTCCCGGACGACTTACGTAAAAAATAATAAAAGACGTCGGAAAACGTAGAAATTCGACGCGGGAACGACGCCCATACTTAACATGGGCTGTCTAATATTAGAGCAGCAAAAAGCTGGTATAGTGTTACGCAAAAAAAAAGATGACTAAAGGTGCCGTAAGAGATTGCGATTGAAGATCGTAATTTCGGGGATTGCCGGCAAAAGCTCATTAGCATACCCCGACGTGGAAAACGACGGGAAGTCCACCCAGTGGCCGCAATTTTATTGCAGCGTAGATCCGAAGGCGTATGAACACGTAATCCAGTCGAATTAAAGCCCGCAGCCGTCTATTCATGGTTTGAGGTTTCCGACTAGCTAAAAAACGCGCGTAATTTGAAATTACTCCAGTCTAACGCCAGTTAGACAGGAGTAAGGGCTCTGTGAATCTGGCCCAATGCACATAGCGTGACATCAAACGGATCACCGGAGGTGCAATCCCTAAGGTAGGGGGGTTTATTAGGTGAAGGTTGGCATCACAATACGGAAGATCTCGACTAGTTTCGCAATGGATAACGCTTCATCAGGAGACAATCGGAGGTGCAATCCCTAAGGAAGGGGGGTTTATTGGGTGAAGGTTGGCACCGTTGCACCTCCGATTGTCTCCTGATGAAGCGATATCCATTGCGAAACTAGTCGAGATCTTCCATATCGTGACGCCAACCTTCACCCAATAAACCCCCCTACCTTAGGGATTGCACCTCCAGTGATCCGTTTGATGTCACGCTATGTGCATTGTTTTTAAACATTGTCGATATCTGTTGTTTTTTATCTTTTGTCTTAGTGTCATTGTATTAAAAAATTGATGTATATTTTTTGAGATTACTGCTCTTTTTGAGTTCAACTTTCTATTGTGTACCGAACAGTTCTCCCCGCCCACTTTATTTTGTTGGTGCTTCAGGGTCTCGGGGGTTCCCTGAGTCCTTCCGCTATTCCATAAAGGAATAGTAGCGGTGAAAAAAAAGCACTTGTAGGTTTAACCAATCTTTGTTTTTTTTTGTTCAATTCTCCTTTAAAGGGCGTGGTAAGGGTGTGTGTCCTATGCCTGCATACTTTTGCTGATAGGTGTCCCTCATTCCCATCTTAAAAATGTCGGGAGGTGTGTGTTAACCCACATCATGAAACAATATACCATATGTACTCGAGTATAAGCCGAGTTTTTCAGCACATTTTTTGTGCTGAAAATGCCCCCCTCGGCTTATACTCGAGTCACCTTTTTGTGACTGATCTCCCGGACTTTGGGGACCCGGTACCAGGGAGCACCGATTTTTCAAAGCCGGGCACTCCTTCAATAGACTCCCATGTTAAACAGTCTTTTCTCTGGTGACTTTGGGGACCCGATACCGGGTCATAGGTCCACTGGACCCTAAACTTGGCACACATGTAGCCCCATTCCTCCTCTACAAGTGCTGTCTGGGGGCCCTATGGCCGGGGAGCACCGATTTTTCAACGCCGGGCACCTCTTCTATAGACTCCCATGTTAAACGTTAGTCTAGTCATGGGCACAGTGAGGCATGGGCACAGTGAGGCATGGACACAGTGAGGCATTGACACAGTGAGGCATTGACACAGTGAGGCATGGGCACAGTGAGGCATGGACACAGTGAGGCATGGACACAGTGAGGCATTGACACAGTGAGGCATTGACACAGTGAGGCATGGGCACAGTGAGGCATACATTTGGACACAGTGAGGCATACAAATGGACACTCTAGTCTTATACTCGAGTCAATAAGTTTTCCCAGTTTTTTGTGGTAAAATTAGGTGCCTCAGCTTAAATTCAGGTCGGCTTATACTGGAGTATATACGGTATATTTATCGAGGTATAAACATGTGCCATTGCTCTGACTACGTGTGCTTGTGACATACCTGGTGAGTTCCTATCTTTTGAGAAAAGTAGAGATTGTATGGAAATCAAAAACCACAAAGTTGAAACAATACGTAATCAGAGGAGACCCTATTAGGGGCCGTTCAATCCATTATGCTGTGGTAATATACGCGCATTGGAGCAATGAGTTCCATTGACACCCCAATGCACCTGGCCAACCTCTACAATAGTGTAAATGGCCCCTCTGTAAAACCAAAAAGTGTGTTAAAAAAATGATCAATAGACTAATGCCGCGTACACACGGTCGTTTTTTGCGATGAAATAAAACAACGTTTTTTAAAACGTCATTTAAATTGATCGTGTGTGGGCAAAACGTCGTTTTTTGTCTTAAAAAAAACGACCAAAAAAAAATTCCAACATGCTTGAATTTTTTGTGTCGTTTTTCAAAACGTCGTTTTTTGTTTCACAAAAAGTCACCGTGTGTAGCAAAAACGTCGTTTAAAACGACGTTTTTCAACCCGCGCATGCCCAGAAGCTAGTTATGAAGCGAGCTTCAATGGAAAAGTGTGGTGAACGTAACCTCGTTTTTTGTGAAAAAAACGATGGTGTGTATGCAACATCGTCTTTGAAAGTGACGTTTCAAAAACGTCGTTTTTTACTTCACAAAAAATGTCGTTTTTTTTTTCATCGCAAAAAACGACCGTGTGTACGCGGCATAAGAGATAAAAGTAGCTGAGGTCATATGCAAATCTTGACTTTAACATGAAAAGTCAAGCATGGCCCCACCTAATTCTACCCATAGAAAAATAATAGTAGTGTAGCCATGCCTCTATAGGGGTTGCTGGATGTTGTGGTTCACCTGTCACCGTGGCCAGCCGGGCATCCATCTCTCATGCACTCAGAGACATAGATCAGTCCATAAGCTTTTTTTTATTTTTATTTGAGGGGATTGAACTTGAATGGGAAAGGGAAATTATGGGATGCCCAGAAGATTCAGTGTAACTTGCTTGGGACTCCTATACACACTCCTGTATATATACACTCCAGTCTTCTCTCCAGCACAATCCCTTATTACATTTTTGTAGCGGTGGGCGGACCTCCGCTGCAAAAAATGTAAGTCAGCAGCTGCACATACTGGGCACTGTTACCTTTAGGGTTGGGCTTTCTACAGAAGATATTGGGGAAAAATTGATTTTTAAATCAGGTATCAAATAACTCTAACCTCTTATCACTCCAACACTAACTTAATCAACATTTACAAACCAAACCTTTGTTCTGTACTCTAGTCCTGAATCCTCAGCCTTCTGTTGATAGCCCAAACGCAAAGATAACAGTGCCACCACTAAGACCGCCAACATCAGTCCCTGGGTATTTATGCATGCTCTTTTCGAATAGATACCGTATATACTCGAGTATAAGCCAATATTTTCAGCACATTTATTTGTGCTGCAAATGCCCCCCTCGGCTTATACTCGAGTCACCTTTTTGCGCCTGATCTCCTGGAATTTGGGGAACCGGACCCAAACTTGGCACACATGTAGCCCCACTCTTCCTCTACAAGTGTACAAAGTTTGTTGTCTGTGGGACTTACGGCCGGGGAGCACCGATTTTTCAAAGCCGGGCACCCCTTACATAGACTCCCATGTTAAACGGTCATTTCTCTGGTGAATTTGGGGACCCAGTACCAGCCGTTTTTGTAGGTTCCCTGGACCCAAAACTTGAGTCACCTTTTTGCACCTGATCTCCCGGAATTTGGGGAACCGGACCCAAACTTGGCACACATGTAGCCCCACTCTTCCTCTACAAGAGTACAAAGTTTGTTGTCTGGGGGACCTACAGATCGGAGGCACCGATTTTTCAAAGCCGGGCACCCCTTCCATAGACTCCCATGTTAAATGGTAATTTCTCCAGTGAATTTAGGGACTCAATACCGGCCAAGACCCCAAACTTGGCACACATGTAGCCCCACTCTTCCTCTACAAGTGTACAAAGTTTGTTGTCTGGGGGACCTACAGCTCGGAGGCACCGATTTTTCAAAGCCGGGCACCCCTTCCATAGACTCTTATTTTAAATGGTAATTTCTCCAGTGAATTTAGGGACTCAATACCGGCCAAGACCCCAAACTTGGCACACATGCCAAGGGCACCCCTTACATAGACTCCCATGTTAAACGTCAGTCTGGTCGTGGACACAGTGAGGCATGGGCACAGTGAGGCATGGGCACAGTGAGGCATGGGCACAGTGAGGCATGGACACAGTGAGGCATGGATACAGTGAGGCATGGACACAGTGAGGCACACCCATGGACACAGTGAGGCAAGGTGAGGCATGCAGATGGACACCCAAGGCTTATACTCGAGTCAATACGTTTTCCCAGTTTTTTATGGTAAAATTAGGTGCCTCTGCTTATATTCGGGTCGGCTTATACTCGAGTATATACGGTATGTGTTTTCTTTTAGGTTTATAAATGTATACTATATTTGACTATTTGATCAGAACCGTTTTTTGTTATTGTGATTACATAAGAAAGTTTAATTGATGTTTAATCATGGTTTATAGGTAGCGGTAATCACAGCAGGCTCTTCCGGTACAGTTTTTTAACTTTGTGTTGCATTTGGCAGCTACTAATGAGGCTGATGAGCCCTGAACTCTTGAACTGTTTTACTGGCACTTTGGCAGAACTTAGAAAATTCCAGAACAGTAGGACACCTTCTGCATCAGTGCAGCTTATTGCAATGTAGCCATTACAAGGGAAGAAATCCCTTATAGTATGGAATTGCTGCCTCTGGCAGGAAAGTGATACTTAGGCCTCGTACACACGATGGAATTTTTTCGCTGGAAATGGTCCGACGGACCATTTCAGCCGAAAAATCCGCTCGTCTGTAGGGGCAAACGGATGGATTCGGACTGTTTTCTCCAGCGGAAAATTTCCAAAGCATGCTTTGAAACTTTTCCGCCGGATACATGTCCATCGGATATGTCCGCTGGTCAGTACACTCACCAGCGGACATATCCACCCGCGCAAGCGTCGTATGGATGCGACGCATGCGTGGAAGTTGTTTACTTCCTGGTGCGGTGACGTGGCGCCACGTCACCGCGCTGTCTGCAGGCGGGGATTTTGATCCGATGGTGTGTACACGCCATCGGACAAAAATAGCCCGGCGGACATATTCGATGAAAACGGTCCGAGGACCGTTTGCATCGGATATGTCCGTCCGTGTGTACGAGGCCTTACTGTACAGAGTGCCTAGGAATTGCAAGCTCATGGAGCCTGAGCAACTGTCAGGGACTTGTGTGGATCGCCTGTGTCACCAGGGGTAGGCATGGGTTTGAGACATTGATTGACTGAAGGCAAAGACCTCGTGCACACGACCGAGAAACTCGTCGTAAAAGAAACATCGTTTTACTCAACGAGTTTCTTGTCAGGCTTGTCAAGAATCTTGTCAAGCTTTCTTTGCGTACACACTGTCAAGACAAAATCTCGTCGTTCTCGAACGCGGTGACGTACAACACGTACGGCGGCACTATAAAGGGGAAGTTAGATTTCACTGGCGCCACCCTTGGGGCTGCTTTTGCTAATCTCATGTTACCGCGTGTTAAGTAAAACGTTGGTAAGAGACGATTCGCGCTTTTCAGTCTGTTACAGCGTGACGAATGTGCTATCTCCATTACAAACACTACCATTACCGAAGGTGCGCTCCCGTCTCATACTTTATTCTGAGCATGCGCAGGATTCTAACCATACACACCGTCGTGTTTCTCTTCGTAAACCAGTCCGACGAGAAACACGACGAGGAAATTGAGACTCCGGACGAGAAAAAAGAGAACTTGTTCTCTTTTTTTCTCGTCAAGATCCACGACAGTTTTCTCGACGAAAAACATACACACGACCATTTTCCTCGGCAAAAAAGCTCTGCCATCAAGTTTCTTGATGGATTTTGTCGAGGAAAATGGTCGTGTGTACGGGGCCTAATAGACTTGTTTGCTTTGCCAAAGAAGATGAGCTTAGCAAGGGAATGTTCTTAGTCAATAAGGTGAAGCTCTTCTGGCTTCCACCATCCAATCACGTCCAAGCAAAAATGCTTTTTCTTTGGAAAGTGACGTTTCACCACATTCACTAAGCACTGTGGAAAATACCCTCGCTAATAGCAATTTATCTTACAATGTTAACTACTTGCCGACAGCCCACCGTCATATTACTGCGGGACGGTGGCACTGCTGGGCGAGAGCCCATAGCTATATGTCGCCCCCGAGTCCCGCGCGCGCCCGGCGGGTACGATCGCCGCCGGGCACGCGCGCTCGTTCCTTACAGAGCGGGGACCGGGAGGTATGTGTGTAAACACAAAGCTCTCTGGTCCTGTCAGCGGGGGAAACGCTGATCTCCTGTTCATACAATGTATGAACAGAAGATCAGTGATTTCCCCTAGTGAGTCCACCCCCCCCATACAGTTAGAACACACCCAGGAACACACTTAACCCTTTCCCCGCCCCCTAGTGTTAACCCCTTCACTGCCAATGGCATTTTTATAGTAATCCAATGCATTTTTATAGCATTGATCGCTATAAAAATGCCAATGGCGCCAAAAATGTGTCAAAAGTGTCCGAAGTGCCCGCCATAATGTCGCAGTACTGAAAAAAAATGATGATCGCCGCC
This sequence comes from Rana kukunoris, assembly GCA_029574335.1. Lineage (NCBI taxonomy): Eukaryota > Metazoa > Chordata > Amphibia > Anura > Ranidae > Rana > Rana kukunoris. Next base: position 464,710,344 of record CM056053.1, on the reverse strand, counting down.
ATTACTAGTAAAAAAAAAAAATATTAATAAAAATGCCATAAAACGACCCCCTATTTTGTAAACGCTATAACTTTTGCGCAAACCAATCAATAAACGCTTATTGTGATTTTTTTTAACGAAAAATATGTAGAAGAATACGTATCGGCCTAAACTGAGGAAAAAAAATTTTGTTTATATATTTTTGGGGGATATTTATTATAGCAAAAAGTAAAAAATATTGTATTTTTTTCAAAATTGTCGCTCTATTTTTGTTTATAGCGCAAAAAATAAAAACCGCAGAGATGATCAAATACCACCAAAAGAAAGCTCTATTTGTGGGAAAAAAAGGACGCCAATTTTGTTTGGGAGCCACGTTGCATGACTGCGCAATTGTCAGTTAAAGCGACGCAGTGCCGGATCACAAAAAGTGCTCTGGTCATTGGACAGCAATATGGTCCGGGGCTAAAGTGGTTAATAGTCTATTTACCTTTCCTAAAGTGGAGTTCCACCCAAAATTGGAACCTCCGCTTAACCCACTTCTCATCCCCCTTACATGATACATTTGGCATGTAATTTTGTTGGGGGGGGGAAGTGGGGGCTTTAGGAGGAGTGGGACATCCTGTCCCACTTCCTCCTTCCGCCGAGGGGCTGGTAAGGCGAATAGCTTAATCGCCTTACTGCAGCCCCTCCCTGTACGCGATCACCTGGGACACGTCACAGGTCCCAGGCGATCGCCAGTCCAATCAGACGGAGTGCCGCTCGCGCATGTGCAGTGGGTGCCCGCCCGTGAAGCCGAAAGCTGTCATGGCCGGGTGCCCACACTTGAAATGAAGACGCCGGCTGGAGAGGGGGGGGAGAGGAGCGGAGGCCCCGCCGGCGTGTCGCTGGAACGCTGGAGCAGGTAAGTGTATGTTTATTAAAAGCCAGCAGCTACACTTTTTGTAGCTGGTGACTTTTAATAAACATAAAAAACGGCTGGTATGCCCCTTTAAACCAACCCCATGGAGTCTAAAGCCAATGAAAATATTGCACAAATAATCATCGGTTCTTTTTAGCATGCTATTCTCATATGGAAAATGAAGAGGTTACTAACGTTATGAAAATTCTCGTACGGCAGAATACACCTTGGAAGTGATGTAATGTGTTGTATTGTACGTTTCATTTCCGAGCATGCGCGGTCATGGTCTTCTGATTTTCTTCAGACGAATACAGTACTGATTAAACGAAAATCCTTCATTCTCCTGAATGCCCTTGAAATTCCCTTTCCAGAAGTTATCTAATGTTCTCTCTCCTAATGCCCATTCAATTCCTCCTATAAATTATAGCATATCTAAATCTCTCACTCCTAATGCCCATGAAACTTCCTCTCCAGATTAAAGTTTATCTAAAGCTCACACTCCTAATGTCCTTGTAGTTCCTTCTATAAATGATAGTATGTCTCAAGTTCCTAACCCTAATACCCGCCAAAGTTTGTTCTATAAATTTTAATATATTTAAAGCTGTTACTTCCCACAACGTTTTCCCTCCAGGTTAAAGAGGTGGTTCACCCTAAATATAAGCTCTCCCATGTGATCCAGCATATTGGCGTATAGCGCGTCACATCTTACGAAAATACCCGATAAGGACTCGGGTAATCTCGGCGAAAATGCGGCGCCTGCGCACAGACCTAGGAGCTGACTGCGCAGGCGCCGTATTTCTCCGAGTCCTATTCCGGCGTTTTTCGGAGGGCGTGACGCGCCATAGCCGTAGGACTCGGAGAAATACGGCGCCTGCGCAGATCTTGGCACATCTTGTCCCACTGACACCTATGATGGGGCACAATTCCTCCCACTGATGGCAACGATGGGGCACAGTTCCTCCCACAAATGGCAACAATGGGGCACGATTCCTCTCATTGATGGCAACGATGGGGCACAATTCCTCCCACAAATGCCAACAATGGAGCACAATTCCTCCCACAGATGGCAATAATGGGGCACAATTCCTCCCACAGATGGCAATGATAGGGCACAATTCCTCCCACAATTCCTCCCACGGATGGCAATGATGGGGCACAATTCCTCCCACAATTCCTCCCACAGATGGCAATAATGGGGCACAATTCCTCCCACAGATGGCAATGATAGGGCACAATTCCTCCCACAATTCCTCCCACGGATGGCAATGATGGGGCACAATTCCTCCCACAATTCCTCCCATGGATGGTAATGATGGGGCACAATTCCTCCCAATGACATCAATGGCTGTGCCCAATGACAATAACGATTGGGCACAATTCGTCTCAATGACACCATCAATTGGGCTAAAATTACACCAATGATGGAGCACAATTCCTCCCAATGACCCTAAGGGTGGGTCACAATATCTCCCAATGACACCAACGATTCAGCCCAATGGCAACAACTATGGGGGCACATCTTGTCCCACTGACACCTATGATGGGGCACAATTTCTCCCTGCGCACAGACCTAGGAGCTGACTGCGCAGGCGCCGTATTTCTCCGAGTCCTATTCCGGCGTTTTTCGGAGGGCGTGACGCGCCATAGCCGTAGGACTCGGAGAAATACGGCGCCTGCGCAGTCAGCTCCTAGGTCTGTGCGCAGGCGCCGCATTTTCGCCAAGATTACCCGAGTCCTTATCGGGTATTTTCGTAAGATGTGACGCGCTATACTGGCGCCGTCCACCACGGGGGTAAGAAATTAAAATTTAACATTATACAGTAAGTGGGGGATTTAAAAAAAAAAAAAAGCATACTGGCGCTGACGCCAGTATGCTGGATCACATGGGAGAGCTTATATTTAGGGTGACCCACCTCTTTAAGTCGTTCCTAATGCCCATGAAATTGTCGATCTCGGGAGCAAGAAAAAGAGGATTGCTTCATTCTTTCATACAGGGGGGGCCATGCAGAACGAATGTAGCCACCCCCTAAAAGGAAGCATCACTTTATTAGACAAAACTCAGCTAGTGAACTCCAACTTATGGTGCATTTCTTTCTTTTCATCAGCTTATCTCGCCCAATATCCTCATAGATTTACAGTATGCAGCTAGTGAATGATGCTGTCCATGGGGGTCACAGTTTTGACTCCAAGCTCAGAGTAAGGTTATCCAGGCCCGGATTTCCCACAAGGCCACTGAGGCCAGGCCTTGGGGCGGCGGGGCATGGATTCCTTTGAAACATACAGTTAAGGGTAGTAAGTTATGGGGGAATCTGCTCGCTGGTTAACAAGTGATTGCGGCAATGTCGCCAAAATCACTTGTACAATGTGTGCTCCCGTCCGTCCTCCCCTTCCCCCCCCCCCCACCCCACATACCTCTCTCTGCTGGCTATGTCTTCAGGACTCCGTCCTCCCCCCGGCCACCGAGTCTGTCACCTGTTTCTGCTGCCGATGTACACAGTGAGAGGGTTGAGCTGTGGTCTTCCCATCTCAGCTGTGACAGGAGTTTTAGCACAGTGCTAGGACTCCTGTTTTGGAGGTGACATGGTCAATAAAGAGAACCTGTCACCTCCAATTGCTACCACACAGGGAATTGTTTTCTCCTGTGTGATAGCAAAAAAAGTTAAGTGAAAAAAAAATTGATACAAAAATAAAATAAATAATTATTAAATTAATAATATAAAAAAGTAATTAAAAAGAATAAGGAAAAAAGAAGAAGAAAGAAAATTATTCAAAAATAAAAAAAGTGTAAGAGACAAGCTACAAATAAATAATAATAAAAAAAATTATTTGATCTAACCCCTGCCATCCGGTTGCCATTCTCCCTTGATTTGGGGGTGGGGGTGGTTCTGTTGGTTGGAAGGGGGTGCATCGTGGAACCTGGCCTTGGGGCGGCAGGGAAAGCAAATCCGGCCCTGAGGTTATCCCTATAAGCTTTTTGACTATTTCATCCTCTGACTCCAATGAAGGGGCACCTTTCCTCCCAATGACCCAACAGTGGGCCACAATATCTCCCACTGACACCAAGGATTGGGCCCAATTCCTCCCACTGACAGCAACAATGGGGCACAATTCTTCCCACAGATGGCAACAATGAGGCACAATTCCTCCCACTGACGGCAACGATGGGGCACAATTCCTCCCAATGACACCAAAGGCTGTGCCCAACGACAATAATGTCTCAATGACACCAACAATTGGGCTAAAATTACACCAATGATGGAGCACAATTCCTCCTAATGACACCAACGGTGGGTCACAATATCTCCCAATGACACCAACGATTGGGCCCAATGGCAACGACAATGGGGCACATATTGTCCCACTGACACCTATGATGGGGCACAATTCCTCCCACTGATGGCAACGATGGGGCACAGTTCCTCCCACAAATGGCAACAATGGGGCACGATTCCTCTCATTGATGGCAACGATGGGGCACAATTCCTCCCACAAATGCCAACAATGGAGCACAATTCCTCCCACAGATGGCAATGATGGGGCACAATTCCTCCCAATGACATCAATAGCTGTGCCCAATGACAATAATGATTGGGCACAATTCGTCTCAATGACACCAACAATTGGGCTAAAATTACACCAATGATGGAGCACAATTCCTCCCAATGACCCTAAGGGTGGGTCACAATATCTCCCAATGACACCAACGATTCAGCCCAATGGCAACAACAATGGGGGCACATCTTGTCCCACTGACACCTATGATGGGGCACAATTTCTCCCACTGACGGCAACGATGAGGCAAAATTACTCCCACAGACAGAAACGATGGGGCACAATTCCTCCCACAGACAGAAACGATGGGACACAATTCCTCCCACAGACAGAAACGATGGGGCACAATTCCTCCCACAGACAGAAACGATGGGACACAATTCCTCCCACAGACAGAAACGATGGGGCACAATTCCTCCCACTGCCAGCAACGATGGGGCACAATTCCTCCCACAGATGGCAAAGATGGGGCACAATTCCTCACAATGACACCAACGGCTGTGCCCAATGACACCAATGATGGGGCACAATTTGTTTCAATGACACCAACAATTGGGCTAAAATTACACCAATGATGGAGCACAATTACACCAATGATGGAGCACAATTCCTCTCAATGACACCAACGATAGGACACAATGGCTCCCACAGACACCAAAGCTGGGGCATTGTTTTTTACCATTGATGTCAGGATTTTTCTACTCCCAATGGCCACAGTGTTTCCCTCTTAAAGGGGTGTTCCAGCCCTAAGTTGTGTTTATTAAAAGTCAGCAGCTACAAAAAGTGTAGCTGCTGGCTTTTAATAAACACTCACTTACCTGCTCCTGCGTTCCAGCGACGCGCCGACCGGGGCTATGCTCCTCTCCCCCCTGCCCGGCCGGCGTCTCCATCCTGACTGTGGGCACCCAGCCGTGACAGCCTTCGGCTTCACGGCCGGGCACCCACTGCGCATGCGCGAGCCGTACTGCGCATGCGTGCGCGGCGCGGCTCGCCGCTGATTGGAGAGGCGATCGCATGGGACCTGTCAGTGTCCCATGTGATCGCCTACAGGGAGGGGGCTGGTGTAGGCGATTAAGCTTAATCGCCTAACCAGCCCCTCGGCGGAAGCAGGAAGTGGGACAGGAAGTCCCACTCCTACTGAAGCCCCCACTCCCCCCCCAAAAAAATTACATGCCAAATGTGGCATGTATGGGGGTGAGGAGTGGGAAAAGCTAAGGTCGTTTTTTTGGGTGGAACACCCCTTTAAAGTCTGAGGGACAGTAAACTGGCCCCTGTATTATAAAGTTTTGAGACTCCCGTTTTAGAACAAGCAAACCTTCATTTTTTTAACTTTGCAAAAAGTAGGAAACATTCAAAACACGTCAGTTTTTATGTTATTGCTATCTTTGTACCATGGGGTAGACTTTCCTTCATTTCTTCTTTACCTACCATATTGCATTAAATCCTTTTTTTTTGTTGCACAGAACCTTAACGTCCTTGCATGCTGGCCAGGAACCAAAACAAACTTCTGTGTATTACAGATCCCACAGAAAAAAATAAAGTATTTGATTTATTTAGAATATATTTATAACTACCCTGGCACTGGTACAGTTCCACAGTATTAAAGTGGTTGTAAAATCAGAATTATTTTTATCTGAATGTATTCTTTGCATTACGATAAAAGACCTTCTATGTGCAGCAGCCCCCCTAATACACAGAGAGAGAGAGAGAGGAGGTCATCCCTGATGCCGCACTTCCACGTAGGTGTTCAACAGTGGAATGACAACCTCAGACTGGACTCCCACCAGGCCACGCCCCAACGTGTTTCGCTCTGCCCCTCAGAGCTTAAAGGGGTTGTAAAGGATTTTTTTCCCCCTAAATATCTTCCTTTCTCTTAGTGCAGTCCTTCTTCACTTACCTCATCCTTCCATTTTGCTTATTTCTTCTGAGAAATCCTCACTTCCTGTTCTTCTGTCTGTAACGCCACACAGTAATGCGAGGCTTTCTCCCTGGTGTGGAGTGTCGTGCGCGCCCCCTCCCTTGGACCACAGGAGAGTCAGGACGCCCACTAACACACAGCTCCTTTCTCTATCTGCAACTTAGAGAGCGTCCCGACTCTCCTGTTGGAGATAGTTAATTCGCAATATTTATTATTAGTTATTCATTATTTCAGATTTTAGAATTTTAGAATTTCCAAATATTCAAATTGTCGAATATTCAGAACATTTTGTTTAACGGGTTTTCGTAAATTTTCGTAATTCGTTAACCACTTGACGACCGCCTCCTGCACATTTACGTCGGCAGAATGGCACGGCTGGGCACATGCACGTACAGGTACGTGCTGTGCTTGTACCCAGCCGCGGCCCGCGGCGCCCTCAGTGACCCGGTCCAAAGCTCCGGGACCGCGGGACTTGCGGATCCGATTGCCGCTGGAGTCCCGCGATCGGTCCCCGGAGCTGGAGAACGGGGAGAGGTGTGTGTAAACTGTGGCGGCGTCATCGATCATGTGATCCCTTTTATAGGGATACACAATTGATGATGTCACACCTACAGCCACACCCCCCTACAGTTGTAAACACACATTAAGTCACACATAACCCCTTCAGCGCCCCCTTGTGGTTAACTCCCAAACTGCAATTGTCATTTTCACAATAAACAATGCAATTTAAATGCATTTTTTGCTGTGAAAATGACAATGGTCCCAAAAATGTGTCAACATTGTCCGAAGTGTCCGCCATAATGTCGCAGTCACGAAAAAAACGCTGATCGCCGCCATTAGTAGTTAAAAAAAAAATGCAATAAAACTATCCCCTATTTTGTAAACGCTATAAATTTTGCGCAAACCAACCGTTAAATGCTTATTGCGATTTTTTTTTACCTAAAATATGTAGAAGAATACGTATCGGCCTAAACTGAGGGAAAAACATTTTTTTATATATATTTTGGGGGGATATTTATTATAGCAAAAAGTAAAAAATATTGCTTTTTTTTTCAAAATTGTCGCTCTATTTTTGTTTATAGCGCAAAAAATAAAAACCGCAGAGGTGATCAAATACCACCAAAAGAAAGCTCTATTTGTGGGAAAAAAAGGACGCCAATTTTGTTTGGGAGCCACGTCGTACGACCGCGCAATTGTCAGTTAAATTGACGCAGTGCCGAATCGCAAAACCTGTCCGGGTCCTTTACTTGCATTTTGGTCCGGGTCTTAAGTGGTTAAAGAACGAATTTGGAATAAAACAAATTGCAGATGTCTAATCTGATGTAAGGTGGGGTTTGGATGCTTTGGACATCTAGTCTAAAGGTCCGTACACACGATCGGATTTTCCGACAACAAATGTGTGATGGAAGGTTTGTGTCTGATAATCTGACCGTTTGTATGCTCCATCAGACAATTGTTGTTGGAAATTCTGACAACAAATGTTTTATAGCATGCTTTAAAACTGTCCGACAACAAATGTGTCTTGTCGGATTATCCGAACGTGTGTACACAAGTCTGTCGGAAAAAAATCCAAAGTACAAACACGCATGCTCCGAACCAATGCTAACCATAAGACAACATTAGAAGAAGTTGCCCACTTGGGGGGCGCTGAAGAGCAGAAAAACCATGTTGTTTCGTGTACATTGGCTGAAAAAGTTCTGCTCAATGTGTGTAGAACAAGTTCACAGCCAACACCCTTCCTACAAAATTCCACGGATTTGTCCGATGGAAATCCGATCGTGTGTATGAGGCTTTACAGATACAACCGGCTCTTTGAGGGCGACCATAATGCTGTTGCGGCCCGTGATGAAATTGAGTTTGACACTCCTGCTTTAGAGTCATAAGCCCTGTACACACGATCGGATTGTCCGATGAAAACAGACCGATGGACTGTTTTCATCGGACAAACCGATCGTGTTTGGGCCCCATTGGTCTTTTTTCCATCAGTGAAAAAAAAAATAGAACGTCTTAAATTTTTCCTATGGATAAAAAACCGCTAGAAAAATCTGATCGTCTGTGTGGATATCCATCGGATAAAAATCCACGCATGCTCAGAATCAAGTCGACGCATGCTCGGAAGCATTAAACTTCTCGTCGTTGTGTTTTACGTCACCGCGTTTTGGCACGGTCGGATTTTGGACTGATGGTGTGTAGGTAAGACTGATGAAAGTCAGCTTCATTGGATATCCGACAAAAAAATCCATCGGATTAGATCCCATCAGATATCCGATCGTATGTACAGGGCTTTAGAGTTTACATCACACTTTCTACAACTACGATCATTAACGGTCTGTGAGTTATATCAGTAATTATAGGAGTCGGAAAGTCTCTGGGCCAGATTCAGGTAGATGGGAGCATCTTTGCTCTGGAGTAACGTTTCTCATTTACGTTACGCTGGCGAAATTTTAGGAGCAAGTGCTGTTATTCATGAAGCACTTGCTCCTAAAGTTGCGGCAGCGTATCGCAAATGAGCCGGCGGAATTCAAATTGGGCGGGTACGGGGCGTGTATTATTTAAACTAAGCACCATCCCGCAGCGAACGTACTGCGCATGCGTCGACTGTCAATGCATCCCAGTGCGCATGCTCCAAATTCTGTCAGTGAACGTCAATGACGTCAAATCCCCATTCATGGACGTTTTACGCAAGCGACGCAATTTTTTTTTTTCAACGGGATGACGACGGCTATACTTAACATAGGATACTCCACTAGGGGGCTGCTTTATCTTTACGCCGCGTATCGCTTACGGAAACGTCGGAAAGTCACTGCGTCGCGCCCGAATACGATTGTGAATTGCCGATTCCCGCTGATTAACATATTTTTTCAGCGTAAATCAGCGGGAACGCCCCCGGCGCCATTTTTAAATTAAAGTTGCGATGGCGAAATTCAATTGCGCCGATCGCATCGGAACTCCAACCCGGCGTTTCTTGTTTTCTGGTTACAGAAAACAGAAACGCCGGCTTAAAGTGACAGTTAGGCTGGAGTATCACTAATACTCCAGCCTAACTCTACCTGAATCTGGCCCTCTGACTTTTTCCTGCTGTATTTGTAAATGAATGATTTTCTATGTGATGATTCACTCTCAGCATGTGGTTTCCTGTGTTTTTTTTTGGTAGTTTGGAGTTTATGTTTTTCCTTTGCGGTATTCATTGTAAAGTGCTGAATATGTCTGTAGGTTGCATCATGTTGTGGGTGTAATTCCATTCTCATTCAGTCTTGTGACTCCTGACAGGCAATGTGACTTATATCTTATCTCTAAGACTTTGGATTGTATGTGTAAATACACACAGACATGGAGGTTAACTGCTTGCCAACCAGCCGCCGCAGTTTTACGGGACATAGCTAAACATCATCTTGCCAAGCAGCCAATAGGGGCAGGCACGCGCCCCCCCCGCTCGTCCCTGACGTCCCGGTGGGCGCGATTGCCGCTGGACACCCACGATTGCTTGTTACAGAGCGAGGACTGGGAGCTGTGTGTGTAAACACAATGTATGAACAGCGATCAGTCATTTCCCCTAGTAAAATCCCACCCCCCCTACAGTTAGAACACACCCAGGGAACATACTTAACCCCTTCCTCGTCCCCTAGTATTAACCCCTTCCCTGCCAGTGGCATTTTCATAGTAAGCACTGATCGCTATAAAAATGCCAATAGTCCCAAAAATGTGTCAAAGTGTCCGCCATAATGTCGCAGTACCGATAAAAATCTGATCGCCGCCATTACTAGTAAAAAATAAATATTAATAAAAATGCCATAAAACTACCCCCTATTTTGTAAACGCTATAACTTTTGCGCAAACCAAACAATAAAAGCTTATTGCGATTTTTTTTACGAAAAATATGTAGAAGAATACGTATCGGCCTAAACTGAGGGAAAAAAACGTTTTTTTTTTTTTTTATATATTTTGGGGGATATTTAGCAAAAAATGCAACATATTTTTTTCAAAATAGTCGCTCTGTTTTTGTTTATAGCACAAAAAGAAGAAAACGCAGAGATGATCAAATACCACCAAAAGAAAGCTCTATTTGTGTGGAAAAAAGGACGCCAATTTTGTTTGCGAGCCACGTCGCACGACCGCGCAATTGTCAGTTAAAGTGATGCAGTGCCGAATCGCAAAAAGTGGCCTGGTCATTGACCAGCAATATGGTCCGGGGCTGAAGTGGTTAAACTGTCTTTTTTTAAACCTTATCAACTATGTCACTATGAAAAACTGATATAATAGTGCAGCCTTATCTCTCAGGGGTTAATTGGTTTTTGAATATTTACTTGTATTCTCTCCCTGTCAGAACATACATCAGGCTGTAAAGTTTGGTACACACTACTATTTTTTTTTTCAGGCCAGTGGGTTGAATGAAAAAAACTTGACAGCTTAGGTCAGAGCCACTGTACCAGGGGCATCGGGAGGGTCGGGGGGGGGGGGGTGCGGCTAGGGGGGCTGGTGCCCCGAATGGGTCCCTGAGAAGCCCTGAGTGTCAGGAATGCAGCATCCAATTGTCAGCCCCGAGTGCCGCCGAACAGAGACCGCTAAGATTACGAACAGCGCTGAGTGTGGCCGAGTGATATTGCAAGTTCCGCCTTCTGGAGCCTGCGGCGCCTATGATGGACGTCCCACAGGTCCAATGCCGGGACCGCGTGACGTGTAACGACCATCATAGGCGCCGCAGGCTCCAATTACAATTACGAGCCACATCACTGTAAGATCCCGGCTCGGGTCGGGCGCAGACGAGCAGTACACTTGCACATGTATGTCAGGTAGGTGAAGTCAGTGTATGTCAGGTAGGTGAGGTCAGTGTATGTCAGGTATGTGAAGTCAGAGTATGTCAGGTAGGTCCATGTATGTCAGGTAGGTGAGGTCCATGTATCTCAGGTAGGTGAGGTCAGTGTATGTATGTCAGGTAGGGGAAGTCAGTGTATGTATGTCAGGTAGGTGAAGTTAGTGTATGTCAGGTAGGTCTATGTATGTCAGGTAGGTGAGGTCCATGTATGTCAGGTAGGTGAAGTCAGTATATGTCAGGTAGGTCCATGTATGTCAAGTAGATGAGGTCAGTGTACGTATGTCAGGCAGGGGAAGTCAGTATATGTCAGGTAGGTCCATCTATGTCAGGTAGGTGAGGTCAGTGTATGTATGTCAGGTAGGTCCATGTATGTCAGGTAGGTGAGGTCAGTGTATGTATGTCAGGTAGGTGAGGTCAGTGTATGTATGTCAGGTAGGTCCATGTATGTCAGGTAGGTGAGGTCAGTGTATGTATGTCAGGTATGTCAGGTAGGTCCATGTATGTCAGGTAGGTGAAGTCAGTGTATGTCAGGTAGGTCCATGTATGTCAGGTAGGTGAAGTCAGTGTATGTCAGGTAGGTCCATATATGTCAGGTAGGTGAGGTCAGTGTATGTCAGGTAGGTGAAGTCAGTGTATGTCAGGTAAGTCTATGTATGTCAGGTAGGTGAGGTCAGTGTATGTATGTCAGGTAGGTGAGGTCAGTGTATGTCAGGTAGGTGAAGTCAGTGTATGTCAGGTAAGTCTATGTATGTCAGGTAGGTGAGGTCAGTGTATGTATGTCAGGTAGGTGAAGTCAGTGTATGTCAGGTAGGTCCATGTATGTCAGGTAGGTGAAGTCAGGTAGGTTAGTGTGTCAGGTAGGTGAGTTTAGTGATCATTGATGGGCACTGGTAAGCCAGGCAGCAAGTAAGCTTACCCTCCGCCAAACAACCCCACCGCCCAGCCAAAAAAATGCACCACAACCACCCGGATCCCCCCCCCCCCCCCCCAGTGGCGAATTTGGGCTGAAGCCCCTGGTTTTTTTTGCCACCTAACAACGCCCCTGCACTGTACTAACAATCCCATGTTAGTGCAGCAAGTGGGGACGGCCCACTGCCAGAACACCCTGGTCAGTGCTCTTAGCCATTGGCTGAAAGCGCTGATCGGGAGCTGGTTGGCAGACATTTTTTGGTCACGTTCCTTCGACCAGCTGCCATATACATGAGCCAAATGTCGCCCAATTTTTTTTTGAACCAGCTTAAGGCCATCCAGTGACCCGCCTAATCTCATTACTGATAAGTTTTAAGGGCTCGTTCCAGGGCAGGGCTGGCAGCCTTAGGCCTGGGGGGCAAGTCCAGTTAAGTGGCCCATTGAACCAACCAATTGAAGAAACTAGTGAAGGACTTCAAGTCCTACAAGTCCCAGCATGAACCCCTGAGGTCTAAGGATGTGACCAGCTTAAATCATTAGATCTCACGGGTTAATGCTGTGACTTGTAGTTCTTCACTAGTTGGGTGGGGGACAGGGACGAGGGTGCGTGACATGTCCTGAGGAGTTCATGCTGGGACCTGTAGTCCTTCACTTTCGGGGGGGGGGGGGGTCGCATCCACTACAAGTCCCAGCATGAACCCCTGAGATCTAAGGATGTGACCAGCATAGATCATTAGATCTCACGGGTCCATGCTGTGATGACCTGTATATATACACGCATGTGTGTTTGAGCTTTAACCACCCTCGTCCCTGTCCCCCACCCAACTAGTGAAGAACTACAGAGGCGATTTACTTCGCATGTGCTGCGCTATACAAGTTCTTCATTCATTCATTCATTCATTCAACCACTTAGGGACCGAGCCTGTTAAAAACATTGTTTTTTTAGAAAATTACTTAGAACCCCCCAAAAATGATAAAAAAATTCTAACACCCTAGAGAATAAAATGGCCGTCATTGCAATACTTTTTGTCACACTGTATTTGCACTTTTTTTGGAAAAAAATACTTTTTTTTAAATTAAAAAATAAGACAACCGTAAAGTTAGCCCATTTTTTTTTTTTATATTGTGAAAGATAACGTTACGCCGAGTAAATTGATACCCAACATGTCACGCTTCAAAATTGCGCCCACACGTGGAATGGCGTCAAACTTTTACCCATAAAAATCTCTTAGGCCGCGTACACACGACCGGTTTCCTCGGCAGAATCCAGCAAGAAACTTGTTGGGAGACGTGTTTTGCCGAGGAAACCGGTCGTGTGTACGTTTTTCGACGAGGAAACTGTCGAGAAACGTCGAGTTTCTGGTCGGGCTGCTTTTTGTCGAGAAACACATTGGTGTGTATGCTAAGAAACCCTCGCACCTTCTGTAAAAGTAGCACTTGTAATGGAAATAGCACATTCGTCACGCTGTAACAGACTGAAAAGTGAAAATGTCTCTTACCTAACTTTTCAATAACATGAGATTAGCAAAAGCAGCCCCAAGGGTTGTGCCAGTGGAATTGAACTTCCCCTGCCGTCCTATGTGTTGAAGTCACCGCGTTTGAGAACGAGGAGATTTGGTCTTTAACGTGTGTACGCAAAGCAAGCTTGTCGAGTTCCTCGACAAGCCTAACAAGGAACTCGACGAGGAAAACGATGTGTTTTGCCCAACGAGTTTCTCGGTCGTGTGTGTACGCGGCCTCAGGCGACATTTAAAAAATTCTACAGGTTGCATGTTTTGAGTTACAGAGGATGTCTAGGGCTAGAATTATTGCTCTCGCTCTAACGATCGCCGTTTTCATATGCGGGCGCTGCTCACGTATGCGTTCGATTCTGTGCGTGAGCTTATCGGGATGGGGCGCTTTAAAAAAATATATATATATATTTTCTTATTTATTTTACTTTATTTTATCAATTTTAATAAAAAATAAATAAATGGATCACTTTTATTCCTATTACAAGGAATGTAAACTTCCCTTGTAATGGAAAAAAAAGCATGTCAGGTCCTCTTAAATATGAGATCTGGGGTCCAAACTACTTCACATCTCATATTTACACTAAAATGCAATAAAAAAAACAAAAATATTGTAATTTGAAAAAATCGAAACACAAAAAAATTTCCATTTAAGACGTATGGGCGGAAGTGAAGTTTTGACGTCGCTTACGCCCCAGAGTGATATGGAGACGGGTGGGGGCCATCTTCCCCTCACTCATCTCCATACACAGCAACTGAGAGGACCGAATCGCCTCTGCCACTGCCGACGGCTCCGGAAAGCGGCAGAGGGCACACACCGGAGAGCGGGGGGAGAGGAGGCCCCTCTCCCGCCACTGATAAAAGTAATTTCGCTGCGTATTCGCCGCAGAGACCACTTTTATCTTGTAACGGACCGCCCAGTGAAGAAGAGGATGGGATTACGATAGCTATCTGCTACCATAACAACGGTATTCCTCTTCAAACAGAGGACGTAAAACTGCGGCGGGTGGTCCGGAAGTGGATAAGGTGCACACCCTAATGCCATAGGCTGCGCAACACCTATGTTGGGTGGCTTTACAGCTTCACACACCCCTAAAATATATGCTTCTCCCCATCTTTGTCAGGAGACATTCGGGTTGTAAAAAATGGTCGTGTGTGGGCTTTAACTACGTGAAAAATCTGCGCATGCTCAGAAGCAAGTTATGAGACGGGAGCGCTCGTTCTGGTAAAACTACCATTCGTAATGGAGTAAGCACATTCATCACGCTGTAACAGACAGAAAAGCGCAAATCGTCTTTTACTAACGCAGAATCAGCTAAAGCAGCCCCAAGGGTGGCGTCATCCGCATGGAACTTCCCCTTTATAGTGCCGTCGTACGTGTTGTACGTCACCGCGCTTTGCTAGAGCATTTTTGTTTTTCACAATTGTGTGTAGTTAAGGCTGGCTTAATGATCAGGTTGAAAAAAACTTTGTTTTTTCTACAGCCTGAAAAACATAATTTTTTACAACCTGAAAAATTATCGTGTGTACTCTGCATTAGGGGAAAAAAGAGTGCCTAACAAAAGAAGATATATCAGTTTATTAGTAACTGTACTTAATTCTTTTAGCACACAAGGGTGGGGGCGTTCTAGACAATGTGCTTTGTCTAACTTAATTTCATTGAGAACTATCTGCTCCTGTTCCTGTGTTAGGGTAATGATATTACGTTATCTCTCTCCACCTATCTGGCATTGGCTGCTGATCTGTGAAGACTGCTGACTTCCACTCCCCTCCAGATGATGCACCATTTATTATTTAACCCTTTTAACCACTTGCCGACCAGCCGCCGTCATTCTACGGCGGCAGGTCGGCTCTCCTGGGCTAGAGCACGTAGCTCTACGTCAGCTACATTTTCGGCCACTAGGGGGGCGTGCGCGTGCCCGGCGGGTACGATCGCGGCCGGGCACACGCCATCGCTCGGTACAGCGCGAGGAACGGGAGGTATGTGTGTAAACACATAGCTCTCGGTCCTGTCAGCGGGGGAAACCCGGATTTTCTGGTCATACAATGTATGAACGGAAGATCAGTGATTGTCCCTAGTGAGGCCACCCCCTCATACAGTTAGAACACACCCAGGAACACACTTAACCCTTCCCTGCCCCCTAGTGTTAACCCCTTCACTGCCAAATCGCTAAAAAAATGCCAATGGTCCCAAAAATGTGTCAAAAGTGTCCTAAGTGTCCGCCATAAGGTCGCAGTACTGAAAAAAAACGCTGACCGCCGCCATTACTAGTAAAAAAAATATATTAATAAAAATGCCATAAAACTAACCCCTATTTTGTAAACGCTATAACTTTTGCGCAAACCAATCAATAAACGCTTATTGTGATTTTTTTTACAAAAAATATGTAGAAGAATACGTATCGGCCTAAACTGAGGAAAAAAAATGTTTTTTTTATATATTTTTGGGGGATATTTATTACAGAGAAAAAGTAAAAAATATTGCATTTTTTTCAGAATTGTCGCTCTATTTTTGTTTATAACGCAAAAAATAAAAACCGCAGAGGTGATCAAATACCACCAAAAGAAAGCTCTACTTGGGGGGAAAAAGGGATTGCAATTTTGTTTGGGAGCCACGTTGCACGCCTGCGCAATTGTCAGTTAAAGCGACGCAGTGCCGGAAGCTGAAATTTCACCTGGGCAGGAGGGGGGTATATGTGCCCAGTAAGCAAGTGGTTAAAGGGGTTGTAAAGGTTTGTGTTTTTTCAACTTAAAGCGGAGCTCCAGACGCGATTTTTTTTTTTTTAAAGTCAGCAGCTACTAACAGTGTAGCTGCTGACTTTGAATAAGGACACTTACCTGTCCTAGGCGCCCGCGCTGACGGCCCCCCCCCGATGCCGGTCCCACGATCGCTCCGGGTCCCGCGCCGCCATTCACACTATGGGAAACAGGCAGTGAAGCCGTACGGCTTCACTGCCCATTTACTACTGCGCCTGCGTGAGTCTCACGCTGGCTTGTGAATGGGCGCGCTGCTCTCTGAGAACACACACAGTTCCCAGAAAGCAGCGCGCCCCATTCACAAGGAGGAGGACAAGAAGAAAAGGCACCGCGGAGTGGAAGAGGCAGATTACGGACTTCCGCATAGCAACAGGTATTTCGGGTGAGTATTTTTTTTTTTTCCAGTTTTTTTTTTTTTTTTTTTTTTTAAACAACATAAGAAAATGTTGTTTTGCTGGGTGGAGCTCCGCTTTAATGCATCCTATGTGAAGGGGAAAGGAACCTCCACCTTTTGGGAGTCCAAGTATATATATATACTCAGGTTTCAGATCTTGAGTCAGTCAGTCAGCCCGCCAGGTGCAGCAGGACGCTCTCACACGAGTCGGCTCACCAAGACAGACTAGTCAGGCAGGTGATCCCTCCAGCCCCTGGCTGCATCCAGGACTCACAGGATTCGCAGCCTTTCAGCTCTCCTTCCATCCCTTTGCCCACTACCTTGTTCTGCTGGGGTCTCACAGGTAAGCCTGTTTCTCGCTGGGCGCTTGTGTCCCCCCCCCGCCCCCCTGCTTCCCCTGGGACAGCGCGGCCGTCCTTCTAAGGATAAGCCACGGCTCTCCCCAACGGAGCAACAATTGCACTTTGGTTGTCTCCCGTTCTCCTCCAGAAAGCCATCAGCAATCGAGCCATCCCCCCGCCGCCTCTCCACCCCAGTCACACCCTCTCCAACCATCCGCGCCGACCTATGGTGTTTTGCGGCGGCCGAATCTAGGAAAGACCGCGGCTTCACCCGCGGCCTAGTGGCACGCCGCACAAACACCCAGGAGATTCCCCTAAAGCCGCCCAGAAACCCCCCTCTTACTATAGGAGGACCTCCATCCTCTCCCTGATTGCCCACCAGCCTCCCCTAGGGACAAATCCACCAAGCTGACAGCCCCAGCTTTTTCCTGAATTGTGGCCAGCTTGGTACTTCTCCCCCTATTCTGCCCCACCGCATATCCACCACCTCTGTGGCACTTGATCCAGGGTTTATTTGCTGATCGCCCTTGAGGGGTCAGGAAGGAATTTTTTTCCCTTGCCGCAGCACATCGAATAGCGCGACCAGGGTTTTTTTGCCTTCCTCTGGATCAACCTGGGAGTGAGGATTTAAAGAAATCTTCCCCCCCCCCCATCCCACTAAAACCGCACTGGCACCCCCGATGCTTGATGACAATGGCTAATCTGCGATACTCTGCAGACACCATTCGGAGTCTAAAGCGATTCGCCACAGAATTACCAGCCATCACCAAAAAGGCCTTAAGAACTGAGCAACTATTGAGAATCGATCGACGATCGACTGTCAAAAATTTCAGTCATCCATCCCAACCTGAGCACATATCTTGTGCTTTGATCAACACAAGATCGGCAGTAAAACACCGATTAGAAATCCATGATCTCATTCTTCAATACGATTTAGACTGCCTCTTTATTACAGAAAGCTGGCTCACAGCCGACTGTAACACCATTCTAGGAGAACTGGTGCCAGAAAACTACTGTATTATAACGGAAAACAGAATAGGGCAAAGAGGAGGAGGACTGGCGGTGATCCACAAGACTCATCTTGCGATCACTAAACCAGTCCTTCAAAACCCTCTTCCATTCATGGAAACCCTTACTCTACAGCTGCAAACTAATCCCCAGGAGACTGTCCAGATTCTACTCTGTTATAGGCCACCTGGGCCAAAATCGCAGCTTCTATCATCGCTGACGGAGTTTATCTCCACTTATACCCTAAACAGCAAACACCTTCTGCTACTCGGGGACTTCAATCTCTGGGCCAATTCCTCACAGGATCCCATTGCCGATGCCTGTATTGACCACCTGGAAAGTTTAGGGCTACAGCAACTAGTCTGTGGGCCCACACATGCTTCAGGCCACACACTCGATCTTATTTTCAGACAAAATCTGAAAATAAATACTTTGGAAAATGAACCATTGCCATGGACAGATCACCATGCAATTAAATTCATAATTTCCAAAACTCCCCCATTGATAAAAACACCCAAGCCGGTGACAACACACTGGACTAGATCTCAGAAGAAGCTCCATTCGGAACTCTTCAAATCTACTTTGGAAAATAAAATTAAAACACTCCAAGCATTCCGAACAGCCTCAGAAACACTGGATGCCATTAATGCAGCCCTACTACAGTCAGCCGACTTAGTAGCGCCGAAACACAAAGCCCACATCCGGAAAAACAAGTCCGGCTGGTTTAACAACCATCTGGTGCTACTGAAGCAAGAGCGCAGAAGGGCGGAAGCCGCCTGGAAGAGAAGCACTTCAGTAGAGAACCTCATCACCTACAAGGAAATAACAAAAAAATACCATAAAGAAATCTTCAAAGCCAAGAAAAAATATTTTTCCGAGGCTATCAACAGCGCCCTAAACCGCCCCCGGGAACTCTTCAAGCTGGTCACTCAGACCATGAATCCAGACTGTCTTGAAGCCCCCAATTCAGATACCCAAAAATTTTGCAATGAACTATCGGATTTCTTCATCAAAAAAATTGAGGGAATCCGGGAAAGCATTCAGCAAAACAACACCCCCCTCAACCAGGCTCACAACACCCATAGAAACATTCTACATTTAACAAAGTTCACTCTGCAACCCATCACCATCGAGGCCACAAAAAATATCATCGGTACTTTGCGAAACAGCACAGCGCCCAACGATATTATTCCCACTAAACTGCTGAAGGAATGTGCCGACATCATGGCACCACCTATCATGCAGCTTATAAATCAGTCATTTAAGGAAGGCATAGTGCCCTCCCTGCTGAAAGAGGGCACAATCAAGCCTATCTTGAAAAAGCCTACCCTGGATCCCAAGGACCCAACCCACCGCCGCCCCATAACAGGCCTCAACGTTCTCTCCAAGGTAATGGAAAAAGTAGTGGTACAACAGCTGCAACAGCATCTAGATACCCATAATCTACTTGATCCATACCAATCGGGATTCCGTCCCGGACACGGGACAGAAACAGCATTACTCAAAATATGGGACGACGCTCTCGAGGCCGCAGACGAAGGAGAATCTTGTCTCCTGGTTCTGTTGGACCTAAGCGCAGCCTTTGATACGGTAGACCACAAACTATTACTGACTAGGCTAGCTGAAGTAGCCAGAGTCGCAGTAGGTGATTTACCATGGTTTTCCTCCTTTTTGGAAAACCGATCACAAACAGTGAAATTGGGACTTTTCACTTCTGAAAAATGCACGGTGTCATGTGGAGTCCCTCAAGGATCCCCCCTGTCACCGGTGCTCTTCAACATCTACCTTCGCCCACTCTTTGAAATCATTAGTAGTCAACAACTACTTTATCACTCATACGCAGATGACACGCAACTGTATTTTCGCATCTGCAACAAAAAGGATCACCATTTCAGTTTAGAGAATTGTCTCTCTTTGATAGAAAACTGGATGACCAAGAGTTATCTTAAACTCAACAGTTCCAAAACAGAACTTCTCCTGTTTCAGGCCAGTCGCAAGAGTCAACGGGCAACAACCTGGTCTCCCCCGCCCATTCTGGGCCAAATCATCACCCCTAGCTCCAAAGTCAAAAGTCTCGGAGTCATCTTTGACTCCTACATGACAATGGACGCACAAATAGGGTCAGTAGTCAGCGGATCCCACCATCTGCTACGCCTACTACGCAGACTTATCCCCTTTATCCCCAAAGATGACGTAGCAGTCGTGGTAGGAACAATTGTGAACTCCAGACTGGACTATGCAAACGCCCTTTACCTTGGACTACCTAGGTACCAAATCGCTCGTCTGCAAGTCGTTCAGAATACGGCCGCCAGACTTGTGACTGGGAAAAAACCCTGGGAGTCAATCTCACCTTCATTGAGAGCCCTTCATTGGTTGCCAGTAAAAGACAGAATTTCTTTTAAAGCCCTCTGTCTGACACATAAGTGCATCCATGGGAAGGCCCCGCAATATCTATGCGAGAAGATAGAAGCCCACAACTCCAATCGTGTTCTGCGATCCACCGACCAAAATTTGGTCAAGGTACCCAAAGCCAGATACAAGTCCAAAGGAGAAAGAAGGTTTGCTTTCCAGGGTCCCAGACTATGGAACGCTTTACCAACCAGCATTCGGTTGGAGGAAAACCACCTGAGCTTCAGAAGACAGATAAAAACTCTGCTCTTTTGAGGCCCGGAGAGACAGAAACAACGAGCGCCCAGAGGCGATTCAGTTCGCATGTGTCGCGCTATATAAGTTTTTCATTCATTCATTCATTCATATATAAGAATATGTTCAATGTATGAAGGGGATCAAATGTCCCCTATGAATTAGGAAATGAACTCCAGGGTAAAAATAAAAAAAAAGGGGGGGGGACTATTTATGGGGGGGGGGGGGGGGGAAGCTATCCTCTGTGCCAAAAACAAGTCTTTATTAGTGCTCATAGTAAAAAGGGGTCATATTGACTCCTATGGGCCAGATTCAGGTAGATGGGAGCATCTTTGCTCTGGAGTAACGCTTCTCATTTACGTTACTCTGGCGAAATTTTAGGAGCAAGTGCTGTTATTCATGAAGCACTTGCTCCTAAAGTTGCGGCAGCGTATCGCAAATGAGCCGGCGGAATTCAAATTGGGCGGGTACAGGGCGTGTAGTATTCAAACTAAGCGCGATCCCGCGGGGAACGTACTGCGCATGCGTCGACTGTCAATGCATCCCAGTGCGCATGCTCCAAAATCTGTCAGTGAACGTCAATGACGTCACATTCCCATTCATGAATGTTTTACGCAAGCGACGCGATTTGTTTTTTTTCCGACGCGATGACGACGCCTATACTTAACATAGGATACTCCACTAGGGGGCTGCTTTATCTATACGCCGCGTATCGCTCCGGAAACGTCGTAAAGTCACTGCGTCGCGCCCGAAAAAGATCGTGAATTGCCGATTCCCGCTCATTAACATATTTTTTGAGCGTAAATCGGCGGGAACGCCCCCGGCGCCATTTTTAAGTTGAAGTTACGATGCGATGGCGAAATTCAATTGCGCCGATCGCATCGGAACTCCAACCCGGCGTTTCTTGTTTTCTGGTTACAGAAAACAAAAACGCCGGCTTAAAGTGACAGTTAGGCTGGCGGATCCATTGATCCGCCAGCCTAACTCTACCTGAATCTGGCCCTATATGTATAAGTGAAGGAGAGTGAAAAAAAAAATAAAAAAAAATTCTCCTTCCCCTCTCTCTCCCCCCCCCCAAGGAGGAAAGGGTAGAGCAGTTCCTCAGATTCCCCTTCTCTCCATCTCCATACCCAGAGCAAAAAAAGCTCCGTTCCCCTGTACTTCCCGTTTCTAAGCCTCCTGCTCCTTAAATTCTCTCCATTTACTCCATATTTCATCATATTCTGGCCTACATTCGTTATGGTTTGAGATTAATTCCTCCATCCTACTGGTCCTATCCAACTCTTTTATCCATTCTCCTATTGATGGAGCTTTCTTTTCCCTCCACCTCTTAGGTATTAATGCTTTAGCTCAATAGAAAGGGAATCATTGATCTTCTGTACTTTTTCCTAGCTATTCCTGTTCCATGAAACAGGCAGTGCCAAGGGTCTAGTTTCACCTTCTGGCCACTAATCTTTTTAATCATTTTTAGAATCTCGACCCAGTACACCTGTATCGAAGGGCATTGCCACCAGATATGGGCATGTGTGCCCTCCATTCCACACCCTCTCCAAAAAAAGGGATGATGTTTCACTATTAATTCTGTTAAGTTTCGTTGGAACATAATACCATTTGGTGAGAAGTTTATAGTTCATCTCTTTTATTTTGGAGTTTGTTGATGTAGAATGGACAAAATCTAATACCTGTCTTTTCTTATCATCTGAGATATTTTGATTCAATTCATGTTCGCAACCTTCTAATACTTTTAATGTGCCAGGTTCTCTATTAGAGGTCAACATTTTATAAATATTTGATATCCCCTGCCCTCCCCTTCCTCCATGTACTATGAGTTTTTCCCAGGGGTTTAATTCCTTCATATCTCGCTGCTGTTAATCAAATCCAATGACGTGGCCGCTGGGGGGGCGGGCCTGAGCCATACACTCGGCGGCTATGGACACTGACTGTATGACACAGGAGCGGGAAAGAGCTTCTCAGAGGGGGTTAGCTAATGCGGGGAGGAGCCACGAGAGCCACTGTGGGACCCCAGAACAGCTGGATCGGGGCCACTCTGTGCAAACAAACTGCACGGTGGACAGTGGTGGCTGGTGCTCAACATTTTTTGGGGGGGGCACAAACGAAAAAAAATAAAAATAAAATTGCAGCATTACTGTTCCATCAAACGCAGCCACAGTGCCATGCCATCAAACGCAGCCACTGTGCCATCAATTGTCACCACTGTGCCATGCCATCAAACGCAGCCACTGTGCCATCAATTGTCACCACTGTGCCATGCCATCAAACGCAGCCACTGTGCCATCAATTGTCACCACTGTGCCATGCCATCAAACGCAGCCACTGTGCTCTCAATTTCCACCACTGTGCCATGCCATCAAACACAGTCACTGTGCCATGCCATCAAACACAGCCACTGTGCCATCAATTGTCACCACTGTGCCATGCCATCAAACACAGCCACTGTGCCATCAATTGTCACCACTGTGCCATGCCATCAAATGCAGCCACTGTGCCATCAATTGTCACCACTGTGCCATGCCATCAAACACAGCCACTGTGCCATCAATTGTCACCACTGTGCCATGCCATCAAACGCAGCCACTGTGCCATCAATTGTCACCACTGTGCCATGCCATCAAACGCAGCCACTGTGCTCTCAATTTCCACCACTGTGCCATGCCATCAAACACAGTCACTGTGCCATGCCATCAAACACAGCCACTGTGCCATCAATTGTCACCACTGTGCCATGCCATCAAACACAGCCACTGTGCCATCAATTGTCACCACTGTGCCATGCCATCAAATGCAGCCACTGTGCCATCAATTGTCACCACTGTGCCATGCCATCAAACACAGCCACTGTGCCATCAATTGTCACCACTGTGCCATGCCATCAAATGCAGTCACTGTGCCATGCCATAAAACACAGCCACTGTGCCATCAATTGTCACCACTGTACCATGCTATCAAACGCAGCCACTGTGCCCATCAATTGTCGCCACTGTGCCAATTGTCGCCACTGTGCCCTTTTATTGTCATAACTGTGCCCTTTAATTTTCGCCACTGTGCCCTTTAATTGTTGCCATTGTGCCCTTTAATTGTCACACTGTGCCCTTTAATTGTTGCCACTGTGCCCACTGTCGTCACTGTGCCCATTGATGCCACTGTGCCCTTTGTCGCCACTGTGCCCTGTAAAATGCCCCTCCCCCCGCCCGGCAATTACCTTTCTGGGGGTCAGCCATCCTCCTTCCATGTCCTTCCATGTCTTATCCCGCCCTCGATGATGCTTCAGCCAATCAGGTTACTGGTACATAGATTCGTGCAAAGCATGAATCTATGTATTTCAGTGGCTGTGCGAGAACCAGAGGGGGCGGCGCTCCGGTGCCCTCTATGGACGAACCGCCACTGACGGTGGAGGTAAGTATGACATGTTTTGTTTAAAAAAATAAAAATAAATGAACCTTTACAACCACTTTAAGTCTAGTACACACGGGATGAATGTTGGGCGGCATCAGCTCGTATGGTAGACAGAAGCCATTCAGCCAGCTTCTATCAATTAAGTATGATGAAAAAAGTTCTGACTTCGGTTCCCAATCAGCAACCTCAGATGTTGGCGGGGGCCACCCCCCCCCCCCCCGTCAGAACTAGATATGTGCATGACGAAAAAAAGTGTTTAGTTTTGTTTTGATTCGTTAATCTAGTTATTTTGTTTCGTTAAATTCGGTTGATTCGTTCAATTCGTTTTCGGAATTCGTTTTCAGAATTTGTTTTTGGAATTTTCGAATTTAAAGATTTTTTCAATTCAAAACTATCAAATCGATGAATTTTCGAATGGGTCGAAATGTAAATTTTATATTGTTTTCGATTCGAATGCAGCAAAGTGAACAAACAAATGAAAAATTTTCATCAAATGATTAGAATGACTCTTAACAAAAGAGCATTATTTTAATATTATTATTTTATTATTATCTTAACAAATGAGCATTAAGAAGCCTATCCTGCCTCTAACTAATACACGGCTTTACTCCCTCCATCAGCTCAGCCCCCACAGCTACCGTGTTTCCCCGAAAATAAGACACCGTCTTATATTTTTTTTTTCCCTCAAGAAATCACACTATGGCTTATTTTCGGGGGGTGTCTTATTTTTATTACAGAAAATAAAGGTTGCCTACCTGAACCATACTTGCGCTTCTTAGCATTTCCTCTGTCCACCTGTAGACTGAGATTATCGTATTCTGCACGCCATTTTTGGACCATTCGGATATCCAACTTCTTCTCTTTGCACTCATCTTGTCTGGCTGTACAGAAAGATAAGCCAGCAAAGCTGATGTGGAGCACAGTGGGGTGATCTCTTTGGGCTCAGTACGGTAGCAGCTTTTCCCCCTATCCCCTGGTGATTGTGTGGGGTGAGAGAGGGGTTTGCTGGTCAGTGCTGGGAGAAGCTTTACAGCTTTACGTTCTTCTCCTCACTTCAGCTCCAGTACAGTACCGTACGCCTATCACGTGTTGTTTCCCGCGCCGCGCCGTTACGCATACGACACGCCCATCACTACGTCTTATTTTCGGAAATTCGCCACGCCATCGCTACGTCTTATTTTCGGAGATTCGACACGCCATCGCTACGTCTTATTTTCAGAGGGGTGTCTTATATTTCGATCTTGTGTCGAAATCCCGCTACGGCTTATTTTCGGAGTACGTCTTATTTTCGGGGAAACACGGTATTACCTTTTGTATCAATTGACCCTCCACTTTTTAGATTGTAAGCTCTAATGATCAGGGCCTTCTGATTCCTCTTGTACCAAATTGTAATGTACCTGACCTGTAATGTCTGCCTTTATTCTGTTAAGCGCTGCGCAAACTGTTGGCGCTTTATAAAACCTGTATAATAATAATAATAATTATTATTTCCAAATGGTACTCTAATAACACACAGACTTTCATTTCAGCAATATGTGTAGTGAGAATTGGACTGAAGTTCAATGTAAAATTCGATTTGAATTAACGTTATTAGGAGCATTCCATACATGTTTATATTGTAATATATCCACACTGGCAGCAATTGATTGGCACAGTAGCGGTAATTGATGGGCACCCTGACAGCAATTGATGGGCACACTGGCAGAAATTGATGGCCACATTAGCTGCAGTTGATGGGCACAGTAGCAGCAATTGATGGGCACACTGGTGGCAACTGATGAGCACAGTAGCTGCATTTGTTGGGCACAGTAGCGGCAATTAATGGGCACACTGGCGGCAATTGATGGGCACGGTAGCTGCATTTCATGGGCACACTGTCAGCAATTGATGGGCACACTGGCAACAATTGATGGTCACAGTAGCAGCAATTGATGGGCACAGTAGCTGCATTTGATGGGCACAGTAGCTGCATTTGATGGGCACAGTAGCAGCAATTGATGGGCACACTAGCAGGAATTGATGGGCACAGTAGCTGCATTTTATGGGCACACTGGCAGCAATTGATGGGCACAGTAGCAGAAATTGATGAGCACACTGGCTGCAATTGATGGGCACAGTAGCTGCATTTGATGGGCACAGTATCGGCAATTGATGGGCACACTGGCATAAATTGATGGACACAGTAGCTGCATTTGATGAAAACAGTAGCGGCAATTGATGGGCACACTGGCAGCAATTGATGGGCACAGTAGCTGCATTTGATGGGCACAATAATGTTAATTGATGGGCACAGTAGCAAAAATTGATGAGCACACTGGCTGCAATTGATGGGCACAGTAGCTGCATTTGATGGGCACAGTATCGGCAATTGATGGGCACACTGGCAGAAATTGATGGACACAGTAGCTGCATTTGATTAAAACAGTAGCGGCAATTGATGGGCACAGTAGCTGCATTTGATGGGCACAATAATGTTAATTGATGGGCACACTGGCATCAATTGATGGGCACAGTAGCTGCATTTGATGGGCATGGTAGTGGCAATTGATGGGCACACTGGCTGCAATTGATGGGCACAGTAGCTGCATTTAATGGCACAGTGGCTTCAATTGATGTTTTTTTTTTTTTCAGTTTGTTTGCGCCCCCCCCCCCCCCCAAACGTTTTGAGCACCGGTCGCCACTGCTTGTACCCATCATGAGAGAAATGGGTTCATTGTTATTGGGGACGGCGGGTCCTGTTTTGACTTTGAACCATGAAACAGTTTGATCTCGCAACAAATTAAATCTGAAATAACCTTCTCTAATCTTGACTAAAAATACGTTAATGGTAAATTCACAGACGGAGAACAGTTGGAAAATATTTTGTGCTTACACGCTCGGCTGCACACTGGCCCCAGTGGACGCTCTACTGGCAGGCCGGATTTGGGAACCAAAGCCTTAAACCAGTTAAATAGTCGTAGTCTGCTGACCCCCAAGTTAGGGCGGAGATCATATGACTTCCGTCCTGACTAATCAGTTGTCCATCCAGCCAGGGACAATGACATTAGTATGTACAGAGGACGCTCTTGTCGCTATCCCCATTCCACCGATTCCTGTTTAAAGGGACAACAAAAAGTATTTGAAAAGCTATTGACTTTTAGGGCATGCTGGAACTTATAGTTGCTCAGCAGATGACAGGCAAATAGTTTTTAACCACTTA